>CAJGYO010000014.1:70000113-70404365 GCA_904845875.1 Miscanthus lutarioriparius | reverse complement strand
AACTCAATCATATCCCCAGCGCCTCAACGGGTTACCGATACACTCGCAAAAGCAAAGATCCACCGAGAGCCGGTTCAACAGGCGTCTTCGCCAAAACGACCAACACAAACCTCAGACGCCACGCAGGTCGGAACAAGCCGACGATGGCCCTTCTAGTCCGACCCCCAAGGCCGATCCGCTAACTGCTCCTCCCGACCTCGAGGTCATGGAGCTTGAAGAAGACCCAAGAATGGAGTCCGATCCTCCCAATGACCGGGAGAACGCTTTACATCGACTATCTCCTCCACGACATACTACCAACCAACAAGACGAAGCTTCGACGGCTCTCGCGGACGCACCAAATCCTTTGTTCTTGTAGAGGGCGAACTCTACAAATGAAGTCACATCGAATTCTCGCAACTTTGTATCCCTAGCTAACACGTGGAAAACTCCATCGAGCGACATCCACGGAGGGGCGGACACCATGCCGCACCAAGAACCTTGGTTGGGAAGGCATTCCGACAGGGGTTTCTATTGGCCCACCGCAGCGGGGCGATGCCGAGCAAATTATACGCACTGCGAAGGGTGCCAATACTACGCTTCGGCAGAACGCACCTCCGGCCGAGCTCTCCGGATGATCCCCATCACGCGTGGCCCTTCGCGGTCCGGGGCTTGACCTGGTTGGGCCACTTAAAAAAGCGCCGGAGGCTTTACCCACCGCTTGTCACCATAGACAAGTTCACAAAATGGATTGAAGCTCGGCCAATATCCACAATCAAATCCGAGCAAGCTGTTTTGTTCTTTCGACATCATCCATCGCTTTGGAGTACCGAACTCCATCATCACGCATAACGGCACGCAGCTTTCACGGTAGGAAATTCGTCTCGTTTCGCGTGATGAACAACACATCCGAATCGATTGGGATTAGCCGCCGCGCACCCCGGACGAACGGACGGTCGAGCGCGCAAACGGCATGCTCCTTCAAGGCCTCAAACCGTAATTTTCAACCGGTTGAACAAGTTCGGTGCGTTGGTTTCGCGTTGAGCTCCCGGTGCTCTGGAGCCTAAGGACGACTCCTAGCCGGCCTCGGGCTACGCTACACCTTTTTCATGATCTACGGCTCCGAGGCCGTTCTCCGACGGACCTCGACTATGGAGCGCCAAGAATCGAGCATATGATGAACAGGAGCCGAGGCATCTCACCAAGACGCCATGGACCATTTGGATGAGGCCCGCGACATCGCCCTCCTCCGATTCAGACCAAGTACCAAAGAAGCGTTATGGCGGTACCATTACCGACGGGTGCGGGGTCGAGCCTTCAACGTCGGAGACCTCGTCCTCCGCCTTTGTGCAGAGCAACAAGGATCGCCACAAACTCTCCCCGCCCTGGGAAGGGCCCTACATCATCGCGGAAATACTTTGCCCAGGCGCCTACCGGTTGAAAACCATCAAAGGCGAGGTCTTCACCAACGCCTGGAACATTGAGCAGCTACGTCGTTTCTATCCTTAAAATAAGCTTACACTTTTCCTTATCAGTTTTTGTCTTAACAGAACCCCGATCCTTAGTGACTACCGACCCTTCGCAAATCGCGAGGGTCCTCACTCACCAAATGGCATATGATCGTAATATATGTCATGTGTAATACAAGTATTACTTATTACGCTTTGTAAAAATCCTCTCGTTATACTTGCAAACATTTTCTAAGTTTTCCATTTCGCCAGAACGAAGTCTCGAGGGCTAAGATCTTGGGAACCAATTCGAATACAACCGGTAGGACCGCAAGGCACCCACGCCTTACGCCAAATGGGTCGCAACCTCTTTGCTCACCAGTTCAATCAGAATTAGTTTGCCCACGTTCCTAGTTTCCTATGACTTAGACCATGAGAAGGGTTGGAAAGCGTTAAAATGACTTGCCATAAGCCAAGGATGCAATTTTGTTCATTTTTTGCACAAATTCACCACTTACAAAGCGATGTCATTACAAAAAGTAACAATATACTCCCGAGGATCGTTTACAGGGGCTTCCCCACAACGTTATTTCATTACGATCTCGGCTCGGCTCTACCACAAGTGTTGCTTTGGTCGCCGCAGCACGCCCTCCATCGGCGACGTCCCGGCGTGTACGGGCCAGTCGTCTCATCGCGTCACCGTGTACCACGCTCTCCATCGGCGACGTCCGGCGTGTACGGGCCGGCTCGTCTACTACGGTCGCTGCGTACCACGCTCTCCGTCGGCGACATCTTCGCTGGATCTCTCGGCGCCACCATCTACGACGACTCCGCCGGAACGTCCGGGGACCACGCATCATCGTCGCCGCCGCGACCGCAACGACGCCTCCATTTTGAACGTCCGGGGACTACGCCATATCGTCGCCACCGCGACCCAAAGAACGACGCCCGCGGAACGCGTCCAGGACTACGCCATCATCGCGTACCGCGGCCGCGGCAGCGACGCCACCGCCATGACGTCTCAAGACTACGCCATCATCCTCACCATAACCTCGATAACGGCATATGGGCGAAACGCCCCCACCAAGGGAGGGGCGCAGCAACGCACGCAGCGCGATCAACGACGTCACGACGCCCACCGACGCCTCCTTTCTTCGCCCAAAGCGACTCCTCGGCAAGGGCGCGCGCACCATCTCGCTTCACGTTGGATAACCTCCGGCTCGACATCACGCACTGTAATCACGAGCAAGTTTGTAAGTTCTCTATCTCTCTCGGCATTACTCTACCTCACTCAGAACCACCACGACGCACGGACGCGTTTGGCGGAAAGGAAGAAGAAGGAGATAGCGGCTCGAGGAGGCGAAGGGGAGGTGGGTCGAGAACTCCTCTCCCCTCCCTATTTAAAGAGGAGGCGAAGAATTAAGGAAAAGCGAAAAGGTCGGACGAAAAACCCTCTCCTTCCCCTTTTTAAATACGCAATCAATGCTGATTGATATCCGAGGGGGCCTTTGCCGAAGCGGACGGATGAACCGGTCTCTGAAGCGTCCCTCTTTGGTCAAACCGAACACCGCTCGGGTATGGCTCCGACCAATCGACCGGGCCGACGCGGCGATTAAGAGCACCCGATAAAGCGCATGTGATTTTTCGCCTTCCCATGCGGGACCACGGACGACCCGATGACGGGACCTTCAGTTCTCCCTGGTCGACTGCTCTCGCCGTAAGACACGATTTAACGAACGACCAAAGAAAGATAAGCCTCTCATCTTTCACTTTTTATGCGTTAGAATTTGTTCGCAAGATTCCGACCCACCAAAAGCGAGGGACGCGAGCATCACTTTCGGGGTCATCGAGGATGACTACCAATCCAGACATCCTCTTCACCCGACCCTCCGTGACGCTTGAAACTAAGGGCGACATACGAGCACAAAGCTTTGAGTAAACCGGACGAACTAGCAAACCCCTACGCCCGATAGCTATAATGTTTCTATTCACCGTAGAAAAATCATGCTCAAACGCCTCTCGGCGTCTCTCGGTTTCGACGTCCGCCTTTCTCAAAGAAGGGATCGAAGGGTCCGCCTACAAAGAACCAGGTTGCCCGAGTTAATTGAACAGCTCGAATCTTCACCGAGACACAAAACAAAGAATGGCAATTCTTATGCAGGTTTTTCCAACCTCGTCACAAACGTCAGGACCCGAACCCATCTGGTAGGAGCTTTTCCGCCACTCATACCACCAAGGTAACATCACCACCTTTATTTTCAATTAAATCTCAGATTCAAAACATTTCATATGCAAAAATTGCATCCCAATGATTCGTGTCGCACCACCTAAACGACTATCGCCTTTATCCGATATAGGCAACCACAGGTTGAGGTTCGAAGGTCGGCCCGCGAAGGGCTCGAGGCCTCCTCACGCCGAACAGAGCCAGGGAGAGATAACCAAGACGAGCCCCAGTGGCCCTGCCCGACCCCGCTCAGAAGCGAACCGGGACGTCTCGACCTTCTCTCGTTCGATTCTAACCTCGAGCCAAACCCACAGAATCTCCATCGAGGAGAGGCCATCGGGCCCCGAGCTTATCGAACGACTCGGGCATCTCGCCGGAGGCGGGTTAAGAAGTTGTGGAGTGCCACCAGAGGGCTCTGCCGACCCCATCAACAAATGATGGACCCGGATTCCGCATTTAACGCACCGTTAGCGAGCTCGTTGAGCGGTACTCAAGCCGCCGAGGCAAGTATCGTTCACTCGGCCCCTCCGATTGCGAAAACCGAGGATGACAGGGTAACACGCAAATAACGGCCGAACCCTATTAGACTACGACAAGGCTCGGGGCTCGGGCCAAACAATGCAGGGACAAAGGCCCCACCTTGCCGAGCCCATAGAGTTCCCAGTTGGGATTTCTGTTGGAAGACGGGGCGGGGATTATTGCGATGGCATCCATTATCACCAGAACCACGATTCCGGTCTCAGTAACACCCGACCCCAAAGAAAAGGGGTCGGACCTTACTGGGGGCTGTTAAGTACGGCTACCTCCTCTCCTTCTTTCGGAACAATCTCCTCGCATTATAATCGGTGGCATAATTCAGGGGAACATATTGGTAAGACCGTAAAAATGAAATCGCAAAAAATCAAACAAAACGAAATTAAAGATTTAAAAGCACGAAAGGCGCCCAGACTTCGAAAAGTACCGACACTTGTTCACATATTACATATAAGTTATTCTCAAAATTGTTCGACTAATTACTTCATGGAGGAGAACCATCTCTTTCAGATTGTCTCGCTGTGTTTTTTGCAAGGGGAGCAACCATCTTCTCCATTTCCTCCAAAGCTCTTCATCCTCGAGGTGGACGGAAAGCCTTCGCTCATCACTTTCAGGTTTATTTCCTTCTCATAGTGGGCGTGGGCGACGGTGAAGGCCTGGGTAATCCCAGCGTGAAAGGCACTCTCCTCAAGCTGGCCCACCCGAGCCGTGATACCTCCGACACGAGCCGCGAGTGGGCTGGTCTCCACCGGCTCCGTCACATTCAGGTATGCTAAGGACAACCCCGACCGCAGGCTTGTAGAAGATCGTGCTCATCACTCTCAACTCAAGGGCTCACAGATAGGCAACCTCTTTCTCCCGGCTTGGTGGCGGCGTTCTCAAGACTCGACTTTCCTCTCACCGCGTCGTCAAGCTCCGCCTGGAGAGAGCGGACCACCTCGGCGTCCTCGTCCACTTTCTCTTTGGAGGGTGTGGCCCTACTCTCGGCCTTTTCCGCCGGAGGTCCCGCTCCATCTCCAGCCTCCTTCAGGACTTCACTGGCCTTCTCATTGGCCGCGACATTCCTCTGCAGCAGCTCGTCTCGCTCTTTTTTAAGTCCGCAATCTCCTCTCCATCCGGCTTAGACCTCGTCGACAGGTCCTCGAACATTCGTGCACCTCCTCCGCATCCCTGACGCGCCTGGGCCTCCCGCCTCAAACAGTAGCAAAAGTTGGGCGGCTAAGTCTGCCGCTGGTAGGGCCTCCTCGAAAAGCGATCCCTCTCCGCCTTCCTGCTCATGGAGGAATTGGGATTTATCCAGCACTGAGCAACAAGAGTCCGAGGAGGAAGAAGGCTGATATCGAGAATACGAGAACACAAAACACATGAAGAAAGAAGAAAGTCCAGAAAATACCGAGTGGTAGGGATAACGATCTCACGGAGGGCTCTCTAGCTTTGGTCAGGCGTTCAAAGCATGGTCGAGATCCCGATGTCAAGACCTCCCGCTCCATGCTCTCGGAATGATCATCGAGCGAGAAAAGAGCCGACGCCGGGTCCCGAGCATCCATCCACTGGAGAGGGCGGCTCTCCCCGCTGCAGGGAGCGGTTTTCTCCCGACAAAGGGGCGGTGGCGGCTCCTCTCGACCTGCGCGGCGGCACCACCACCGCACTCGAGGACCTCCGGCTGGACCCTCCTCCGTCTGGGCCGCCGAGCGCCACTGGGTGGATCCACATGGGCGCTGGCGACCTTGGATCGCACCACGCTCGGGTGCCACCACGACCGCGTCCGGCTGATCCTGGCTTGGCGTAATCACGACCAAATCACCGGCGGTGTCTGCGGTCTCGGCCGGCTGTTCCACGCCCGCGGAAGAGACCGCGCTTCAAGTAACCTCCGCGGATGTGGGAGCCACCTTGGGACGTTGTCGGTTCGCTAACGCGCCCGACATCGGCACCACCTCGCCTCAAACAGGGTGGCTCCAGTGACGCCGTCATCCCACTTGAAGGGCAAGACTCTTCTTGGGCGCCAGCCCCAGGGGGTGACCCGTCCGCAAGAACCTGCGCAAAGGTAATAACCGTTAAGTCAAAATAAAAAGGGAAAAAGGATGAAAACGGAGGAATCAACAGCTTACGTTGACGTCCTCGGCCGACGGAAGCGTTTTGGGGATGGATCCCCAGACCCCTGCCCTGGCTCATCTGGGCGGGACCGTTTCATGCCTACCCCCTGCTCCGGGGCAGGGGGGTCCATCTCGTCGGGCGCGGCCCCGGAGTCGCTCTTCCCCATCATCTCGTCGGGCGCGGCATCGGAGCCGTCCCCCTCCGTCGTCTCACGGGGTGCAGCACCAGAGCTGCTCCCCTTCATCGTCGCCTCGGGGATGGCGGCGATAGGTTCGCCCTTCCCCATCCACCGGTCCTCGGCCAGCACGCCGTGCGAAGAGGCGGACTCGCCGGCCTCCACTGACCTCATCGATCCACTTCCCTCCGCGTGGAAAGGGAAGGGCCCCTGCACGGATGGGTGGCCACTCGTCAGCGTGTCCTCGTCCTCCAGGACGCCCCAATCCACGTCGACGGCTACCTCGTCGTCGTCATCATCATCATCATCATCGTCATCCTCACTACTCACGTCCTCTCCCCGATCCCATGCCTCCTGCTTCAGTCGTTTCGCCTTCTTCATCTCCTCCTTTGCCTTCTTGTCCCTTTCGCGCATGAAGTCGATTCGCCGCCGCCGCCACAACCTTGTCCTTTGGCGGTGGGCTGGGCTATCTTGAAGACTAGCCTCCTCGGCTAGCCCCAACATTCTGAGAAGCAAGTGTTAAAAGAGGGAGATTCAGGAGAAAGAAAAGAATGCGGGAGAAGAGGGCTTATTAATTCTAAGAACCTGTGCTCCGGCCGCATTGGAGGATGCCCGCACCGATACACGATGTCGAGGACCTGCCGCTGGCGGAATCTTTCGTCGGCTCCGTCGCTTCTCCTTGACACGCCGCGCCACTTCCGAATAAGGGAGCGCCCGTCAACGAGCACTCCCCTCAAACGACATCCTGGCGTCATCCGATGGGGAAGCACACGCGCCATCGGTGGCGCCACCCTCCTCGCGTGGTAGGCACCGATCATCCCGACCCTTTACACCCCGACCCTTCAGGCATGGAGGGCGGAGAGAAGGTCGGAGATGTGCTTCTTGTCTTTAGTCCGACGCCCCAAATTTCAATGACCAGGGGCATCCACAATAAGACGTCCGGTGTACTTCGGTAGGGTGGCACTCACATCATCCCTAACATAAAACCATCGCGAATGCCATCCCTTGTTGGATGTAGCAGGGACGCATGTCACGGGTAACCTTCGATCGGGTATGGCGCGGTGAATCTTGGCACACCCCATCGGGCGCGCTCCACTTCTTTCCCCCAATCTTCCTCTTGACGGACTAACGCTAAAGAAATACCGCCACAGATCAAAATGGGGATCGATCCCCAGAAACCCTCATGACAGGCAACGAACGCCGCCATATCTTTGAATCCCATTGGGAGTGAGATGTTGCAGCTCTACCTCATAGAAATCTAATAACCCCAAGAAGAAATCTATCGCGCTGGTACCCCGAATCCCCGCTCATGGAAGATGGCAAAGGAGACGACATACCTTCAAAGCGGCACCGGCTCACCCTCGTCGCCGGGAGCAACCACTCTGGACGGTGGATAGTGGGCGGAGAAGGCCACGGCGGGACGAGGCCCCCGCAGACAGGAAGTGATGCTTGATCGCCCCACAACTCCATTGAAGCGGAGGGGGAAGGGGCAAAGAAGCTTAACGGGGCGGTGAAACACAAATGCAGGGCGGTCGACGGTGGCGGCTGGCGCAAGAGGTGGGAAGATTGGCGGCGGATGTTTGTAACGCAAAGGAAGGGAGTGAAACACGGGACCTCGGGGCGCGAACCCAGCGGTTTTATAGGGGCGACGGACGCGAGAAGGGCAACCGCCGCCTCGATCTCCGGGTCCGCCACGACGCCACCACGTCACGTCGCGGGACACGCGCCTTGCGCGTCCCTATCCTCTCATCCCAAAAAATCTCGGTGGGACGGTTCGCTTTCCCAAGCGAATCCGGACTCTCCACCCACTGGGAAGCACAAGCCACAAAGGCCCGTTTTTTTCTCTTTGGCCCACCTAGGGCCAAACAACTCGCCGGCCGGCCTAACTAAGAAGGAATCTCACGAACAATCCGCCACCAAGGGCGAAGCACCCAGTGAGGACGGCCCCAATGGGTCCCAAGAACGGACGCCACGACCCACTCAGAAAAACACCCTCCAGCGGTTCTACCCGAATCACACTGGAGTCTCGGGGCTACTGTCGGGGACCTAATACCAGGTACCCTGGAAGGTGGAACCGATGACCACCGAACGTAAAAACTTCTAAATGCATAAGGGCTCCATGTCATCCCTTGTTCGAGCGACGGGGAGTTTGGTTCCGCCGCCTGACGCCTTGAGGGCGGGCTCGGTCTCGCCCCGAGGGTGAGGATGAATTCCGCCTCGCCCGACGCCGGGAGGGGCGGGCGGGGCCTTACCCCACGCCTTGGTAGGATAACCCCGCCGCCCCAAAAGCTCAAGGCTAATCTCCGTCTCGCCCGACGCCTATAGGGTGGGCTCGGTCTCGCCCGAGGGCCGAGGGATAAACTACTGCCCGCCTGGGCGCCTTGAGGGCGGGCTCGGTCTCGCCCGAGGGTGAGGGACAATTCCGTCCCGCCTGACCCCGGAGGGGCGGGGTCAGCCTCACCCGACGGCCCGAGCGAGCCTCGCATCGATCGATATCTATCCTCATAATGATGGGTACAGACGAGACAAGACGTTCGGGTCAACCATGGCTCCAACGACCATATACCTGCGCCTGGGCAGAAAAGGACTGCCAGGAACGAGCGGGACTAAAGCTTTAGACCCTTCGGGGCGCCATGAGCCCAAAAGGTATTTACAGTGCGTGCACCTCACCCAGTAGAGTTGTAGGCGCCGCCCAGCTCACTGGGACACGGAACCCGAGCGAAGATATACGACAACCGCCACGATCCAGAAAGGATTTGCTATCTCCACGAACGATGGGTATTCCGTCACCACACGGTGGACTGAGGGAGCGGCGCCGCTTCCCGACCCCCTCGGGTCCTCCCGGTCGAAGGCCTTGACCACGGCGTTAAGCACCGGACCCGACCCCGCATTCTCCCAACGAGGACTCATGAGAACCGTAGGCAAGTGAGCAAGGTGGGGAGGCTCATAAGTCAAAACCATCAGATCTTGCAGCCCCATGCCTGCAGCGAGGCAAAGATTCTGGTGACTAACGACATCCTGCAGAGACATCGACAACATTGTAAACACTTATCTTCCTTCGCACTCATCGGGGTGGAGGACACGACCGAGTAGAGCGTGAGCCACAAGACTAAGTAGAGTACGCTGGCGATCCTGGAGCCCCTACCCTTGTAAAAAAGGCCCCTTCGTCTATAAAAGGGGATGCGCTTCTTCTATCAAAGGGGACGGAAGAAAAAAGGAGGACAAAACAATAGAACGCACTCACACACATTCAAGTGACGAAGCTCTTGACCACCTTTCAATCCTTCGATCGAGAGACTTAGGACCGATCCCTCTCTCGGTAGTTTGTATCCCTTACTACGATCGTTCTACGGTGCTAATAACACAAGCAACAACAAACTGGACGTAGGGACGTTTCGCCCGAACCAGTATAAATCCTGTGTCCTTTAGCGCACCATCCGAGCCTAACGCGCATTACTATAAATTCACTTGCCGGTGCTTGTACGAAACACCGACACTAGTTGTCAAGCTCTTTAGTGTAGCTAGTTGTGAGAGCTTGTTAGCTTGGTTAGTGTGGCTCTTTAGTTAGCATTTGAGAGCACACTAACTTAGTGTAGTGACATAGCTATTGTGTGGATAGAAACTATATAAACTAGAATTATGGTAGGTGGCTTGCAATTTTAGTAGGCTAGCGCAACACTTGCTTCGCCTCATTATTGTCTAACCGATTTGTTAACTGTTGTAGAAATTTTTAATAGGCTATTCACCCTCTCTAGCCATTAGGACCTTTCAAGTGGTATCAGAGCCAAGGTCACCGTGATTTGAGGCTTAACAATCTTCGGTGTAAAAATGGCTCAAATCAACAACACCAAGAAGCCACCCCAATTTGATGGCACGAATTATCCATATTGAAAATCAAAGATGACCACACATATCAAGTCAATCAATAGAAGAGTGTGGAAGGTGGTAGAAACCAAAATTGAGATTGATGATATGGAGAATCCCACCGCGGCCGAACAAGTGCTTCTCCAAAACAATGACATTGCTCTAAGTGCCATTCATGATGCAATTGATGAAAGAACATTTGAGCAAATCAAGAATATCGAGATGGCTCATGAGGCTTGGAAGAAGTTGGAGGAATCATTTGAAGGCACTCAAGCCATGAAGGGTGCAAAGGCATACATTCTTAAAGAAAAGTTTGCAAGCTTCAAGATGAAGGAGGATGAGAGTGTGTCGGAGATGTTTCATAGGCTTCAAGTGCTTATCAATGATCTCAAAGCACTTGGAGAAGAGGTGAAGGATAAGGACTTCTCCCACAAGTTCTTGAGATGGTTACCTTTAAGATTTGGCACATTGGTCACTATTCTAGTGAGGAGTGGTTTGGACACCATGACACCAAACCAAGTGTTAGGAGATATAATGACCGATGATACATATAGAGATGATGATGAGAAGGAAGAAAAGAAGGAGAAGAAAGATGAGAAGAAGGATGAGAAGAAGGAGAGCGTGGCATTCAAGGCCACATCATCCAAGGGCAAGGTAAAGCAAGAAACATCAAGTGAAGATGATGGTTCATGGGATGATGATGATAATGAGAAGATGGCTCTGTTTATCAAGAGATTTGGCAAGTTCATGGTGAAAAAGGGCTACCATGCTAGAAGAAAGAAATCTTCATTCAAGAAAAAGGAAGAGTCAAGAAGGTGCTTCAATTGTGGAAGCAAAGATCATCTTATTACTCAATGTCCATACAATAGTGACAAAGATGATGACAAGAATAATAAGAAGGAGAAGAAAGAAAAAAGAGAAGAAGGACAAGATGACCTTCAAGAAGAAGAAGGGTGGTTCATATGTGGTCACTTGGGATAGTGATGCTTCCTCAAGTGATGATGATGATAGTGATGATGACAAGACCACCACGAAGAAGGCACTTGCAAGCATTGCTATAAATGAGAAGCCTTCTCTCTTCGACACTCCATCATGCTTCTTGGCTAAGGCCACTAAGGTACAAATTTGTGATAATGGAAGTGATGATAAACATGATAATGAAAATGATAGTGATAGTGATGATGATGAACCTACTAAAGATGAATTATTTGACATGCTAGAAGATGCTAAAGAACACTTTGACATTAAGAGAAGGGAATGCAAGAGCTTGAATAAGGAGGTAAGAGCCCTTAAGCAAGCCCTTGATGAGCTCAAAGCAACTCATGAGAGGCTAGAGGAAGCCCATGAGAAGCTTGGCAAGGCTCACAAGAAGCTTGAAAAAGCTCATTTCTCTTTGCTTAATGAGCAAAATAAAAAAAGCATGTTGAGACTTATGATGTAGGCTTAACTTGTGATATAATTAATGAATCATTATCTATGCCTATCATTGTTGCTCTCGCTAATCCTTCTTGTAGTACTTATACTTCCACCTCATCTAGTAGTGATGGTTTCACTTGTGATGCCTCACTAATGGTTGAGAATGAGAACCTCAAGAAGGAGGTCAATAAGCTCACTCACACCTTGGCTAAGGCCTATGGTGGTGAGGACCACTTGCTTATATGCTTGGGTAGCCAAAGAACTTCTCTCTACAAAGAGGGATTAGGCTATATCCCCAAGAAAGGCAAGGCGGCCTTTGCTCCTCACAAGACTAGTTTTGTGAAGAACAATGGTCGGTTTTACACTAGTTACAAGCAAGTTGGTCATAAAGAGCATGAATGCAAAAATAAAAGCAAAAATGCTAATGTATCCTCAATTAAGCTTGATTCTTTTTATATACTTACAAATGGTGCAAATGGTGTAAAGGCTAAGTTCATTGGTAAACCATGGATGGGCTCAAAGAAGAAAGCTATTTGGGTACCAAAGAGCTTAGTGACTAATCTTCAAGGGCCCAAGCAAGTTTGGGTAACTAAAAAGAATTGATCTTCTTTTATAGGTTAATTACAAAGCCGGAGAAAGGCATTGGGTTCTTGATAGTGGGTGCACTCAACACATGACCGGTGATGCAAGAATGTTCAACTCAATCAACACCAATGGCAATGATGGTTATGATAGTATCACATTTGGTGACAATGGCAAAGGCAAGGTCAAAGGGCTTGGTAAGATTGCAATATCCAATGACATGAGCATTTCCAATGTGTTGCTAGTAGAGAGTTTAAACTTCAATTTGTTATCCGTGGCTCAATTGTGTGATCTTGGATTCAAATGCATATTTGGGGTAGATGATGTAGAGATCATTAGTGTAGATGGCTCTAACTTGATCTTCAAGGGATTTAGATATGAGAATCTATACTTGGTTGATTTCAATGCTAGTAAAGCTAAATTATCTACATGCTTGTTCTCTAAGTCTAGCATGGGTTGGTTATGGCATAGAAGGCTTGGCCATGTTGGAATGAAATAATTGAATAGATTGGTTAAGCATGACTTGGTTAGAGGCTTGAAAGATGTTGTGTTTGAGAAGGATAAGCTTTGTAGCTCTTATCAAGCCGGCAAACAAGTTAGAAACACCAATCCTAAGAAAAGCATGATGAACACTAGTAAAGCATTTGAGTTATTGCACATGGATTTGTTTGGGCCAACACAATACACTAGCATTGGTGGTAACAAATATGGCTTTGTGATAGTGGATGATTATACTAGATACATATGGGTATTCTTTCTAGTGGACAAAAGTGATATGTTTGTAATATTCAAATCATTTGTCAAAGGTATTCACAATGAGTTTGAAACAACCATTAAGAGAGTTAAAAGTGACAATGGTAGTGAGTTTAAGAATACTAGAATTGATGAGTTATGTGATGAATTTAGAATTAGACATCAATTCTCGGCCAAGTACACTCCACAATCAAATGGCCTTGTTGAGAGGAAGAATAGAACACTCATTGATATGGCAAGGTCTATGCTTAGTGAGTACAATGTGAGACAATCTTTTTGGGCCAAAGCTATCAACACGACTTGCTATTATAGCAACCGCCTCTATTGTCACCTATTGAAAGAGAAGACACCATATGAGCTCTTGAATGGTAGAAAGCCCAACATTGCCTATTTTTTGGTCTTTGGTTGCAAATGTTATATCTTGAAGAAAGGCACTAGATTGGGCAAGTTTGACAAGAAATGTGATGAAGGATTCCTACTTGGTTACTCCACTATAAGGAAAGGATATAGAGTTTAGAATTTGGATAGTGGTACTCTTGAGGAAGTTCATGATGTTGAATTTGATGAAACCAAGGGTTCACAAGAAGAGAATGAGAACTTGGAAGATGTTAGAAACATTCAACTTTCAAATGTCATGAAGAACATGGATGTTGGTGAATTAAGGCCTAGGCGAGTGAATAATGATGAAGATGATCAAGTGCAAGTGCTCTCTAACTCAAATATGCAAGATGATACAAATCAAGCTAGTACAAGTGGCTCTCATGACAATGAACAAGATCAAGTGGCTAGTACATCATCTCAACCCAATGATCAAGCAAGTGCAAGCAATCAAGTTCCAATGCTCTAACCAACCAATATTGCAAGGGATCATCCATTAGACACTATAATTGGTGATATTTCTAGAGGTGTACAAACATGATCAAGATTGGCTTCATTTTGTGAGCATTTCTTATTTGTGTCATCCATTAAATCAAAGAAGATAGATGAAGCATTGAAGGATGTTGATTGGGTAAATGCTATGCATGAAGAATTGAATAACTTCACAAGAAATCAAGTATGGGAATTAGTAGAGAGACCAAAGGGACACAATGTGAGTGGAACAAAATGGGTCTTTAGAAACAAGCAAGATCAAGATGGGATAGTAGTAAGGAACAAAGCAAGATTGGTAGCACAAGGCTATACACAAGTTAAAGGTCTTGACTTTGGAGAAACATATGCCTCGGTTGCTAGATTAGAAGCAATTAGAATCTTGCTAGCCTATGCTTATGCCCACAACATCAAACTCTATCAAATGGATGTCAAGAGTGCATTTCTCAATGGTTACATCAACGAAGAGGTATATGTTGAGCAACCTCCCGGTTTTGAAGATGACAAGAAGCCCAACCATGTGTACAAGGTTAAGAAGGCATTGTATGACTTGAAGCAAGCACCTAGAGCATGGTATAAGAGATTGAGGGACTTCCTACTATCTAAAGGGTTCATGATGGGTAAGGTGGACACTACTCTTTTCATCAAAAAGATTGGAAAAGATTTATTTGTGTTGCAAATCTATGTTGATGACATCATATTTGGATCAACCAATCAAGACTTTTGTGATAAGTTTGAAAAAATGATGGCTAATGAGTTTGAGATGTCCATGATTGGAGAGTTAAGTTACTTCCTTGATCTTCAAATCAAGCAATTGAAGAATGGTACATTTGTGAGTCAAGACAAGTATATCAACGACATGATCAAGAAGTTTGGCATGAGTGATAGCAAAGCCATTAGCACACCAATGGGAATGAATGGCAACTTAGATAGTGATGCAAGTGGAAATATGGTGGATCAAAAATTATATCGGTCTATGATTGGAACCCTACTCTATGTGACCGCATCAAGGCCGGATGTCACGTTTAGTGTATGCATGTGTGCAAGATTTCAAGCATCACCAAGAGAAAGTCATTTGAAGGCTACAAAGAGAATATTGAGGTACTTGAAGCATATACAAAATGTTGGTTTGTGGTATCCCAAAGGAGCAAAGTTTGAGCTGGTTGGTTACTCCGACTCGGATTATGCAGGATGCAAGGTTGAAAGAAAGAGCACCTCGGGCACATATCAATTGTTGGGAAGATCACTTATTTCATGATCATCAAAGAAGCAAAATAGTGTTGCATTGTCAACCGCCGAAGCCAAATACATATCCGCCGGTAGTTGTTGTGCACAAATACTTTGGATAAAGGCTACTTTGAGTGATTTTGGAATCAAGTTCAAGAAAGTGTCATTGTTATGTGACAATGAGAGTGCAATCAAGTTGACCAACAATCCGGTTCAACATGCAAGAACAAAGCATATTAATGTCCGCCACTATTTTATAAGAGATCACCAACAAAAAGGGGACATTTGCATTGACAGTGTAGGCACCAAAGATCAACTTGCCAATATATTCACCAAGACATTGGATGAGAAAAGGTTTTGCAAGCTAAGGAATGAGTTGAACATATTGGATTTCTCAAATATGTGTTGATGCACCCCCCACTTATATGACATGCCTCTCCTTCGAGCAATCCAAGATAAAAGTTGATTGGCATGGCATACATCTTTGCTTAGGACATGCTTAGTGCATCTAGTCATCTTTTACATTTAATAGGCTCATTCATAAAAATCAAATGAATTTGATGATTGTATGGTACCACTATTGCTTCTATGCTTGATTTGGTCTAGTGGTAGCATATGACATGTTGGTGGGCTTGTAAACCTAATGTTTGATCTAGAAAATGAGCTATAAGTGTTTAACTCAACATGGTACAAGATAACCCTTATTTGGAGGTGTGAAGAAGCTTGTCCTTGGATCAAACCAAGTTAAATATGTTTGGCAAATGATCTAGATTGGACCAAATTTGAGAAAAATAATCCTCACCCCATTGATTGACATTGATAATCTTAACCTATCTATATTATGAACCTTTGTGCTCATTGATGACAAAGGGGGAGAAAAACAAAGATATTAGTGATATTAGTACATGGGGAGAAAAACAAATGATATTAGTATACTAAGATGGTGAAAAGACAACAAAGGGGGAGAACTTGACATAGGGGGAGAGATATGATAAAGGAAAGGGATCAATTAAAATTTTGAGCACACAAGTAGGGGGAGCAAGCTTATGAACTTGTATGGTGCATTTGAATGTGCATTTCATATGTTTGCTTGCATGCCACAAGTTTTAAATTTCAATATCCATGCTTGTATGGTGTATGTTAGTTGTAGGTTTGAATGATGAAATGAAAATCTAGCAAGCATAGGTTATCTTGTGATTTCATTTTCAAGTGGTATCGAGCTAACCATGGTGCTAAGGATGGTATAATGGTGCACTCCGATTAGTATCATGCTTTAAAGGTCCATCTTTTATACCTTATCATCATTTGGTAGACATTGTCTCCAATATTTCCTATCTAAGCATATGTGCAAGCTTCAATCCAAACTCTTAGCACATATGTAGGGAGAGCAATTGCTACCATATGGAGTTCATGAAACTTGTCCATATCCTTTTACACATAGTAAATATGCTTGGACAAGCAACATGGATTCAATTGAATTTCAATTCATATCTTTGTGAAAGGGTTGTCATCAATTACCAAAAAGATGGAGATTTAAAGCTCTAGTTTGGTTTTGGTGAATTGATGAAACCCTAAGTGCTAACCTAGTTTATCAAAGTGATCATGAGATAGGTAGCACATTCCAAGTTGTGAAGCAAATGAAGATCATGACATGATTATGGCGATGCCATGGTGATGATCAAGTGCTTGGACTTGAAAAGAAGAAAGAGAAAAACAAAAGGCTCAAGGCAAAGGTATAAGTGGTCGGAGCTATTTTTGTTTTGATGATCGAGACACTTAGTGAGTGTGATCACATTTAGGATCGATAGCCGTACTATTAAGAGGGATGAAACTCATATCGAAATGCGGTTATCAAAGTGCCACTAGATGCTCTAACTCATTGCATATGCATTTAGGATCTAGTGGAGTGCTAACACCCTTGAAAATGTTTGTGAAAAATATGCTAACACACATGTGCACAAGGTGATACACTTGGTGGTTAGCACATTTGAGCAAGGGTAAGAAACTTCACCGGCGGAGTGTTCGCCCGTAGAGTGCGGACAGTCCGACGGTGCCATCGACGCCCTATACATAAAAGACAGGATTTCACAGAGTGACCAGACGCATGGTCACTTTGTGACCGGACGCTGGATGAGTGTGTCCAGTCCTGCTGGCGTGGCAATGCATAGAGGAGACTGTGTGTGACTGGACGCTGGGTGAGTCTGATCGAGCATGACTGGACGTGTCCGGTCGTGAGTGGAGGCTTACTAGAAATGACCGGGGTCCTACGTCCGGTCATGATCTAACTGACGCATCCGGTCGTAGCTAGAACCTTACTGGAAGTGATTGGATGTCGGGGTCTTGCGTCTGGTCGTGGCACTGTGCTGCGTCCGGTCATCACTTGACCGTTGGGATTGGGCACTCAATATTTGAAGAGAGGGATGACGTGGCAACCATCCGTTGATCGGACGCTGGAAGGGTGCGTCTGGTCGATCTGACCGGAGCATCCAGTCACCCTGAGTTGTGTCCAGTGAAGGGGTACAACGACTCTATTTCATGGGGGCTTCTATTTAAGCCCGATGGCCAACTCTAGCTCAGTCTCTTGGCCATTTGCATTGACATAGCAACCTTGTGAGCTTAGCCAAAGCCCTCCCACTCATCTCCATCATAGATTTATCATCTTTGTGAGATTGGGGGTGAATTCAAGTGTATTGCTTGAGTGTTTGCATCTAGAGGCACTTGGTGTTCGTGTTTCACTGCGGGATTCGCTTATTACTCTTGGTGGTTGCCGCCACCTAGATGGCTTGGAGCAGCGAGGATCGTCGAGCGGAGGTTGGTGATTGTCTCTGGCTCCGATCGTGGTGATTGTGAGGAGTTCTTGACCTTTCCCCGGCGAAGAGCCAAAATATACTCTAGTGGATTGCTCATAGCTTGTGTGATCCTCATCTTGTGTTGGTTGTGCGGCACCCTATTGAAGGTTTGGTGTGTGATGCCAATTAGCGTGTGAACCTCCAAGTGAGTGAATCGCCACAACGAGGACTAGCTTGCCGGCAAGCAAGTGAACCTCGATAAAAAATCATTGTGTCACCATTTGATTCCGAGGTGATTGGTCTTCATTGGTATTTATTCTTGTGATCGATTGGCTCCTTCCTCGACACGGCGGTATAACTATCTTGCTTACTCTCTTTACATTACCGCAAACTAGTTGTTAAGCTCTTTAGTGTAGCTAGTTGTGAGAGCTTATTAGCTTGGTTAGTGTGCCTCTTTAGTTAGCATTTGAGAGCACACTAACTTAGTGTAGTGACATAGCTATTGTGTGGATAGAAACTATATAAACTAGAATTGTGGTAGGTGGCTTGCAATTTTAGTAGGCTAGCGCAACACTTGCTTCACCTCATTATTGTCTAACCGGTTTGTTAACTGTTGTTGTAGAAATTT
Source organism: Miscanthus lutarioriparius (assembly GCA_904845875.1). Lineage (NCBI taxonomy): Eukaryota > Viridiplantae > Streptophyta > Magnoliopsida > Poales > Poaceae > Miscanthus > Miscanthus lutarioriparius. The sequence continues at coordinate 70,385,785 of CAJGYO010000014.1, read as the reverse complement.
TTAATAGGCTATTCACCCCCCCTCTAGCCATTAGGACCTTTCAAAAACAATAAGATGGCCAACAACTGTGGAAGCCAACAAGAAACCATGAGGCAAAAGAGCTACACTCACCCACAATCCAAGCCTAGGCGTCGACGGCCACCACCTGTGCGGCAGTAGCCTCCCTCTCCGAGGCCTCGAGAGCTACCTCAATGGCACCAAGGCGTCCCTCCAACCGGTTGACCTCACGGGCGAAGTTGAGGTAGCGCTCGTGGGCCTCCTCTACCACACGGCAGACCTCACAGAACTCACGTTGATCGAACAAAGAAGACGACGACGACAAGGATGGTGAGTTCGACCCCGCCTCCAACGGGGTCGCACCGTAAGCAGCACCAACGGCCCCTCTTGATGCGGCGGGGAATGCGGCCCTAGAAGCAACACGATCAGCCCCGGTAAAATCCCGACCTCTAAACATCGACCTCGAACTCACCCCTGCTCTTGTAGAAAGACTCGAAGACATGGAGGCAGCCTACCGCCCTTCAACGACTCCTTCCAAGAGCGCTTACCATGACCCATACCGACGACCCCAGAGACCAAAATTATGGACACGCGAAGGGAAGATGAGCGAGCAATAGGGCAGGCGACCCGAGACGAACACCTCACCAGTCGTACCACCCGACAACTTTATAGCCACCATAGGTTCATGGAGTACTCGCGAGTCCAATCGTATTTATTAATCGCTTTCTCGTTGCGCAGGGGAGGCGGTGAGATGAAAGGCCGAGCGATGGACGCCAACACGGTAGCATATCCCGAGTAAGCCTCATATCTTTCATTATCTTTCGATTCACGCGCCCATGTTTTATGGCGCACAACCATTTACAAGAGGGCACCGCCAAGACACAACATGGCTAGGGGAGGTCGACAACCCCCCAGGTTCACACGCTGAGCGACCCTCCGCATCCATGACCCTGCGTCGTGCTTTGGAAACCTTTTCTTGGGCCGGCCCTTAGAAGGGCTCGAGGACACAAAAGGGATAGGGGCAAGGAGGAGATTGGCCCCCGTGGCTCTAATCGGTGGTGCGGAGCCACATGACCATCTCTCCCTATGTTAGAGACGTCCGCTTCAAAGTCTCCCGGGTTGACCCCCTCTAGAGGGAGGCATCTTGCTCTCTGGTCGCTGCGGAGGCGGTTGGGGACCAATGAGATTAATGGCCGATGATTTATGGGACGTCTCACGTGAGGCATAGCCAAACTCCACGTCGATTGGGGAGGATATAGGGTCCCACTTGAATTACCCATAGACCTCGACGAGGCGCCCTGCTCTGACCGCGTGGTTATGGTGGACATGCCTATCCTCGCGTGGGGCGAAACCAAACTCGCCTGTAACAACTCATCGCGACCCCTCGAGGTTGGCAAGGATGTCAGGGAAAGATGGAGACGGGTCCCCGTGACCCCTAAAAGACCAGGGACAAATCCCACCCAACTCTTCCCTGTGTCCTAGGTCTCAGACCTAAGGCTAGCTTTGGAGACTCATAAACCGCCAAGGGTCTACGACCCATCTGGGAGAGGACGACGAAGCAGATGGCCAGGGAAGCACGATATAATCTTCCTCGAGAAGCAACGTGTGGCTCAAAGCATGATCACGGCTCAGTCACACGAAAAAACCCCGGAGGTCCAAGACCTATGAGCCAAATGGACGTTCATAAAAAACCTCACGACCACGAAGGAAGAGGTCAAGAAAACACTTTCTCGTGTCAAACCGAAAACCACGACCCTGATCTCGTGACCCGGGGGCTCACCACGGGCGCAAAGGGAATGTACAGAAAGGGTCGTTTGTTTCACCCAACTTCGGGTAGTACAAGAGCGATCGAGCCACTTGAGACGCATGGAACCACGACATCGTTGCAAGGGCAGCATTATCGGGGGCCCCGGAGGCGCCTGCTACAAGTGCGGGAGGAAAAGAGGTGAGAAATCGCCTCCCACTCTACCCCGTAGCACCCCAGCCTTACAAGCAGGGGCGCATAGGGAAGAAAGAATGGGGTGGGAACAAGCCCTTAGGCCACCACCATCATGCTTCGAAAAGCATGAAGGGGACACCACGGGACGGCAATGCCTCCCCCGAACTTAAGGTGGCTTTCCAAAGCCGTCTACAAGTATGGGGAGAAACTAGAAATTGTCCTTGGTTCTCGTGCTCCGGCAACCTGAGACCTACGGGTCTAGGTAAATGCTCGAATCACAATACCCTATGGTTAGCCTGAGCACCACCCCGGTCCTTCCCTACTCGCAAAATCCCTTCTAGCACCAATTGTTGGAAGGGCGACGCCGGGTCCAGCCACTGTAGGAGACCCCGAAAGGAACACCCGACGGGAGCCACGTGGTCCCCCCTGAGCTTTTCTCTCCCATTTGCTTTCTCTCAGCAGGAAGGTGGGAGACGATTTGTAGACACAACAATGTATGATTCAAACAGCGGGGGGCCCAGGGAGAACAGAGCAGCTCGAGACCCCCTCACCGCATGGCGAACCACGAGAGGTCACGGACCCTAATGAGCGGTACACTGACACGGCGAGGCTCAGCAATCACGTACCACTTCGATACGATGGAACAGGGCGCAACGTCCACCTACCGCCCTGAATACGCCAAGCCCGCAAGGGGTCGAGCGGTGAAGCTCAGAAAAGCCACGATCACGAGCCCGCGCCCTAATGCACGTGCATACCAGCGCTTTCACGATCACTTCATGATCGCAAAAACGCTCAGGGGCTACTGTCAGGGTTATAACCCTGGGGTGTATCAAGGCACCGATTAGTTAGCAGGCCACGCGGTCCGCAACACAATGGCTAACAAAGGCCCGAACAACCGAGGCCTAGTGAAAGCCGAGTGGAGCGGGCAAGGTGCCAAGGCCGGGTTCATCCCCGACCCCTTTCATCCGCCTTAGCACACAGCGCTCGCAAGACGTATGACCTCTCCCCGTCAGGACTCCTAGGAGGGATGGGGGGAGGCCGAGCGTAGCTAGGCGCACCTGCTTTGACAAGAGCAAGCATGCTGCACTGACCCCGCAAGGATCGAGGGGACGACAGTCACCTCGACCTGGTCAGACATCGTCCCTGTGCCATGCCGCACCGACGAGACAACACCACACCACGGTGACAACGGGTACGACACCCACCGTCCAAATACGGACCGACTAGACGCTTGTACGATCCCACCCATTATGGGATGGGGATACACGATAAGGGGCTCTACGAAAAGGCCATCTAGATCGGTAGAGTGCCTCGACCCCGATGATCGGAGTCATGGCCCTCGGCCCCGCAAAGCGACCAAGCGATCGATGACCTCGTGCAGCTACCTACTTTGGGTACGACACCCCTAGGAACCAGGAGACGATGATGAAGGCCACGACGGACACAGCGTTGCATAGGACAGCTGATGAACCGCCATCGAGGCTATAGTGCCACCACGACCGGCACGGTAGCGCCATGTCACATCCTGTCGCAACATGGCCAGAAGACCATGACGATAGCCATGACCGGACGTGCACTAGAAGATGGCGTAGCTTGCAAATCAAGTTAGCTAGGCCCTCCCTTAGGCTCTCGACCCTTCGATCGGGAGAAACTCCTCTTTGTACAAGCCCTGGACCCGAACTCTATATAAGGGCAACCAGGGCACCTATCTCGGGGGACGATTTACATCCTCTACCATTCCATTCATTCACTATTGTAGTAGGGCTCCTGGAGCTTTTCTTTGGGTAGCCCTTCGCCTAGCATATGTCCTTCCATCTCTTCCACCTTTCTTGTACCCCCATTGTAAGAACTTCAGAGCATTCAAGCGAGGAACACGCACTCGATCATCTCTGAGACTGGACGTAGGGTTCCGGCCTAAACCAGTATAAATCCTCGTGTCTATTGGATACTACCATCGTCTTCCTAGTGCAGCGCGACAATCGTATAAGTTTACTAGTCCGGTTTACAAAGCACCGACAAATACGTATTGGGTCCTGTCCTACATACGTATCCCGTGTATTTCCTGAACTCATGCCATGTGCTCGTATGAGTTAGAACAACTCGCATCCAACGATGATACAAAGTTTGATTCCTACATATATACTTAGCCCCGTTGCAACATGGACATGCTTGCTAGTTTGCATAAAGTAGGAAGCAATTGTATTGAGTGATCTCCAACAAGTTTTTAGTCAATTGTGCTAAAATTTAAGTTGTGGACACGGGTTTTTTTAGTTTTAGCGTCTACCTTTTGACATTGGATTAACATGTACTTACACTAATTTTGTTATTATTGGATATATTAGATGAATTTGGACTCAAACGCAATTAAATTATGTCGGATTGGACATTAGTCATTTTATATTGGAGTTAGATTAGACCTGAATGTTTTTTCTTCTAATTTTAATTGGATTTGTTTTGGATTTACTAATCCATTGCCACGTCTATCTAGGATTCAAGATGGCAACGGGTACGTACCCGATGGGTACTGGCCACCCGTACCCGCATCCGCCAGATCAAAATCTTATCCGTCGGGTTACCCGTACCCGCAGCGGGTAGAAAATTCATTCCATACCCGCACCCGACGGGTAATTCTTACCCAACGGGTAATTCTTACCCGACAATATACCCGAGTTCACACACCAAAATATAATAGCTTCCAGCAAAACAAATCAACAATAGATCAGCAAAACAGAAATATGGGCTGGTGGAGTAGAGTGAGGATGAGGATTAGGGTTTGAGAGAGTTCTGAAATATATATACTCATATGCTTATATGGGCCAAATATGAGTTATATGCTTATATGAGCTAAAATTGCAGAGGTTGGATATTATTTATGTGGGTTTTTTTACCCGCGGGTATGCGAGTATGGGTAGTATACACCTACATCTATACCCACATACCCGATGGGTACAAGAATTCGTCCAATAACATATCCGTGGGTATAAAATGTCTTCCATACCCACTTTCTTATCAGGTAAAAACCGTTGGGTACTCGAGTTTCGGGTACCGTTGCCATCTTGATCCACGATCGACGCACGAGGAGTGAGGACTGAGGTCTCCCGTGTACGGTGCTGTAAATTTTGTTCCGGAGACATCCTCCTCTGCTGCGTCTCTCTGCTCACTCGCTCCCCCAGTTCCTCTCTCCCTGCTAGAGCTAGACCCACTCTCAGATCCACCCCAACACGCGGAGACCGAGCCCAGCCCAGCGATGCCGCCGCCGCCGCCGCCGCCGCAGGCGAACGGGGGGAAGGTGACCCCGAACCTGGCGATGGACGCCGAGGCCACGCGCATGCTCAACCTCACAGTCCTCCAGCGCCTCGACCCCGCCGTCGAGGACATCCTCATCACCGCCGCGCACGTCACGCTCTACGACTTCAACATCGACCTCAACCAGTGGGTGAGCCAGCGATTCTCCCCCTCTCCTCTGATCCCATCCGACCCCGATCTGATGCGGGGGTTTGTTTTTTGCTTGCGCTGTGCAGAGCCGCAAGGACGTGGAAGGGTCGCTGTTCGTCGTTAAGAGGTGAGTCACGGGGATCTGGGAATCGAGGGGTCTACTCTAGGGTTTCCATCGGTGCGTCTGTGATCTAATTGCTTCTGGAACCTGTTGGATCGCATGTAGGAACTCCCAGCCGAGGTTCCAGTTCATTGTCATGAACAGGCGCAACACTGGTAAGCACATTGCGATCTGCACTGATTTCCTCGCCTGTTGCTTTGGTCGTTAGCTTGTGTGCTGGTTAGTACATTTTGTGCTTGTAGGATCCATCATAAGTGTATTGGGACCTTTAGGCTATGGAGTATGGATCACGATTAAACATTCCTTCAGGGCATCCTAATAAGAACTCTAAATGTTACAGCGCACTAAATAATTTTGCTGCAATTCAGAAATGTAAGGTTTCGTTGATTGGCTGACTGCTGCAGCTTCTCGTATTATTGACTACATCGGATCTTCCAACATTATGTTTTACAAACCATCCGTGATGCTACCACTAACCAATGTTCTTACGGCGGTAAGGCGATGCGCGGGGACCCACCCCCTTTGAGACGCCAAGGTGAATAAGGCACTCGGCGAGGCGACGCCATACACATAGCCTAACCTACAATAGGGTAGCACAAACATACACTGATACATACCTTTTTGCTGCCAATTCTGGAGCACATGTACCATTGATCCTCCACTTTCCAGTTGCCCTTGTTGGCTTGTTCCAAGTAGCATGCATTCCCTTGCAGGTTTCAACATGTGATGAATGTAATAATGTAACAGAAATGCTTTGTAATCATCAATGAAATGAAATGAGGATCAAACATTCAAGTGAAATACCTTTTGATGATCTGAAGTCTCTTTTCTTTTCCCAAGCAGCAAGCTGCAAATGCAATAAGAAATTCAGCAACACTAGGACACAAGCCCAAAATAATAGCAGTCCACACTCCACATCACATTACAGTTTACAAACATTCCACAAACATAAACTAGAGTCTTAACAGAATAACAGCCACATTAAACTAGAGTCTTAACAAAATAACAGCCACAAACATAAACTAGAGTCTTAACACAAACATTCCAACTAAGCAATCAACTCCTAATACCCATCATCAAACTCATCATGGACATTTGTAGCATCCACGTTCTCTCCATCACCATTGGTGCCACTTGGAGCATCCTCACAATCGCTCACATCAGCATCATCATGTGAATCATGGTCATCTTCCTCTTCTTCATTGGCTGAACCTGAGTCTTCTTCAACCAGCCCTGAAGGTCCATTGCTAGTCAATTTCATAGCATCATTAAGCAATGGTTCTCCAAGCAGGTGGGGAGAAGGTGGCACATACCCAGAACCAAACTGTGCTGTTGCCTCAATTGCAATCTGAAACTGTCGTGCAGCTGCTGAATTAAAGGGTACGCCACATTCATAAAACCACAATGCCCACTGCATATCCACGTAATGCTTCTCCTCTTTGGACTTAGTCTTAGCTGGAATTGTGGGTTGAGAACAGCCTTGACGCCTTTGATCAACTATTTTGTTCAGGTGTTGGGCGAAGCATTTGAATAATTGACTTATTCCCCTTTGGCACTTCCTTGGTCTTCTTTGCTGCAGGAGCCTTGAACAAATAGGCTGGACGCCTTTGTTTGGCTGCAGTCCCTGAACTTGGCTGCACCCTGGAGGTTTGGGATCCTTCAGGTGCACTTTCTCCAACTTCAGTCAATTCAGCTGTGCCTGCTTCCAGCACCACCACATCTGCTTCCTCTTGCTGTTCATCACCCTCTTCTAAGAACAATGGCCTTCTCCTCCTGTTGGATTCCAGATAATCTCTCATCTCCTTTCTAATAGCAGTAGTCGTCTTCAGACACATTTTGACATCTCCATAGCCACCTGCCAGATGTTGCTTCAACCTTTTTATCCCTCCACAAACCTCAACATCACAAAGGGTACATGTCACCTGATCTCGGTTTTGAAGGTTTGCCCAATAACCATACTTCCAGCCTGGATCATTTGACTTGGCCTTCCTTGCTTTATCAGTCTTTGGGTCATAGTCGCCATTGTTGATAGAAGGCGGACTAGCCATTCTTTCCTGTTGGCTGGTACTGCATGCAAAGATCAACAGTATCAACTATCAAGTAGGCACATGCAAGTAGCAAAAAATTATTAGCAGATGGCTTATGACTAGGCACTAGGTCACTAGGCACTACACAGGTCACTGACTGAGCACGTGGCTTATGGCTATATAGCACAAAGGAGGTGAAAGGAAGAGCAAAGAAGAGGAGGAGCAGAGGAGAGGAGATATGCATATACCTGAGGGGTTGAGGGCGTCGCAAAGGAGCAGACAGTAGAGCAGAGGAGGCGCAGAGGAGCAGAGCAAAGGAGGACTTCCTCCTCGGCGGATTCCAGGCAGCAGGCGGACTCTAGGTGCGGGCGGACTCCAGGTGCCGGGCTGCCGGCGGACGGACTCCAGGTGCCGCCCTCTTCTCTTCCCCCTCTCTCCTCTCTTTCCTCCTCTCTTTCAATTGGCGTGCTGCAGGGATGGGGCGTGCCCGCACGGGGGGTACAGGCGCGCGCGCATCTCCTTTCCCGCGCGCGCGCATCGGGCCACGCCCTTTTTTCCCGCGCGAACGCTGCGAGGCGATGCCTTACCCGCGCGACGCCATACCGCCCCAGGCGACGCCATACGCGGGGAAGGCGTGGCGGGCGGGACGCCTCGCTTGGGAAACCGCCGGGACGCCTAGGCGACGACTAGGCGACGCCTAGGTGACGCCATAAAATCATTGCCACTAACATGTACAAATAGGCGAAGGGCGGGCCTGGTGCAAGCGGTAGAGTCTTACCGCCTGTGACCGGAAGGTCCCGGGTTCGAGTCGCGGTCTCCTCACGTTGCACAGGCGAGGGTAAGGCTTGCCACTAACACCCTTCCCCAGACCCCGCACAGAGCGGGAGCTCTCTGCACTGGGTACGCCCTTTTTTTAACATGTACAAATAGGAAAGGCGACAAAATGACGTAGGGCAAGTAACTCTTAAAAAATTTAATAAATGATCATTTGAGGAACTTTTTTAATAACTACTCCAGATAGACAGATACCAGCACATCAATTCCTTTTTAGCTAGTAGAAGTAAACATTTCAGCACAGAAATGTGCACTGTTGTCAAAAACAAAAGAAAAGTGTACTGGGATCTAGGTGCTTTGACCTTGAGTATAATCTTTAATTTTTTGTGGGCTAGTACTTACCACCTCAGCTCTATCTCTTAGTTCTTTATTTTGTGGTGTTAAATTTGTACAAATTGGAAAGGCGACAAAATGGCACTAGGGACAACAATGAATAGGGCAAGTAACTCTTTCTTTTTTTAAAAAAGTTGATCCATTTGAGAAACTTTTCATTAAGTACTCCAGATACCTGTGCATCAATTCCTTTCTTTTTTGGCAAGTAGATGTTAACATTAAGCGCAGAGATGTGTACTCTTGGCAAAAACAAAAGAAAACAGTACTGGGATCTAGGTGCTTTGACCTCTGAGTAGCAGAATGCTGATATTCTTTAATCCGAACTCTATTTATTCTGCATGATAAGAATGAAGCTCTGTGATTATGATATTTAATTCTTTGTGGGTTAGTGCTTAGCGTCTCACCTTTTTTTCCCCTAAGTTCTTCAATCTTCATATTGTGCTGTTAAAGTGGTACATTTAGAGGCAAACTGATCATTCTGCCAGATTCCTCATTTGAAAAGCTTATTAGTGTCTTCTCAACAGATAATCTGGTGGAGGATCTATTAAGCGATTTTGAATACGAACTTCAGCCACCATATTTGTTGTACCGAAATGCTGCCCAAGAAGTAAATGGTATTTGGTTTTATAACCAACATGACTGTGAAGCTGTCGCAAGCCTTTTTGGAAGGTAAAGCTTCTCTCTTTCTTGTTCCACTTATGCTGGTGGGTATAGAGCCGTTATGTCTAATTCAAGTGAACTTTAACTCGAAAGTGGATATACTGTTATCGCGCGAGAAAAGGGATGGATCTTCAGTCTTAACTATCTATGATAGGACTGAACAATGCCAACAAAAGACAGTTTCTCTAGGTGGAACTATAGTGTGTATATACAGGTTGTAGGACCTAACTTGGGATGGGGGTGTTTCTGTAACTTCATAACTGGAAATTGATCACTACTCAGTTTTATAGTTTCATTTACTGCAATCTTAAGCCTCTCTAAAAAAAAACAAAATTTCTGTGCATTCACTGATTCGTGAATAAATAGTTATTATGTAAGGTATTCACTCATTTAGAAGGAGTTAATACATTTGATATGTAAATCAAGAATAATGCATATTGTTATATGCCATTCAAGCTATCAGTTTTCCCCCAATCCTCAAAGCAGGTGGTATGCCCATCTCAAAAGAAAACCGGAGGGGGTTGAAAAGAAAATAAATGCATTTGTCTTTTGGTCCTAACAAGTGAAATTCCAAAATGACACAAAATGTTGAGGAAATTCATGTGATAGTGTATTTCTTTCAGTACATATATATGCTTATTTCTTTCAATACATACATATGCTGTATGATAGAACTTTGATATTGGGAATAACTTAAGATTTCTTGCAAAGACTTAACTTAATCACATCAATTGGTGTCGCTATTAACTAGTCCTCCCTCTGTCCATCCTTTAAGGTGCATTTTTGTAGTATACAAATCTGTTGGTGCAACTTATATATGTTAGACATGCATATAATTTGACTAATCCATGGTCAAAACTTGTAAACTTTGTCCGGTTCAAATCAAAATACCTTGCAGTTGGCTCAAGGGGTACCTTTTTACTAGTAAATAATCCTCATTTGATACATTAGGGTCAGAGTTATTATAGGAGACTCTGGTATGACCTGTGTAAGTACAGAAGCTTTTCCCTTTTGCTCAAATTTTGTTTGGTACATTTTCTTGCAGAATACTGAATGCGTATGCAAAAGTGCCTCCAAAACCAAAAGTGCCTGCCACAAAAAGGTATTTTTGTTGGACTTTCTGGATCCACTGGGCAATATTTGTCCACATTAAGTTCTGTTGTGATCAATATATTGGATTTACCTATGTAGTATCTTCTAATGTGCAACAGTGAGTTTGAAGAACTGGAGGCTGTTCCGACATCTGCTGCTATAGATGGCCCCCTCGAACCTCCGCTGTCATCCACTGCTCTAGTTTCTGATACACCTGAAGAATCACTGGTTAATTACTTCAACGTATGTTCTCTTCCAGCCTCGTGAAGCTCTGTTTCCTTATATGATGCCTTTCAGTTCATTTGATATATTTTTGCAGTAGCTTAAGTTGTGGTCAATAGTAAATATTCTTCATGTATCTGGAGTCTCAAGATGATGGCCATTGCCTCATCCTGATTGATACATGTTTACCAGTATAGTTCATAGACTGCTTCTTGCTTGTCATGATTGCATATAGTTTGGGCTATTATTTTATTTCTTCCACGGCGTGATGCCTACTTACCTTTTGTTTTAAACAATCCACAGGCTGCTGCTAGCATTGGGAGTGTATCAAGTGCACAAATGGCTGCCAGAGCACATCCATCGACGGAGGCTGTCGCATCTTCCCATGTGCCGCTGATTGTTCCATCCGCTACTCCAACACATCAAATACCTCATCATTTAGGGGTTCATCAGCTCCACCACTTCCCTCCATGACACAAATCCGCATGCCAGCCATTCTGCAAATCTTCTAACACCAGCTTTCTTTGCACCTCCATCACCTTCTTCAACATCTGTGGCACCACCGGCTTCATCCATGATGCCTACAGCACCGCCTCTTCGTCCAACTTCAACAGCTGCTCAACGTCCTCCATATGGCACTCCCTTACTCCAACCTTTCCCCCCACCGTCTCCACCTCCTTCCCTGACCCCTGCACACAATGCACTTGTTATTTCGAGGGATAAAGTTAAGGATGCCCTCCAGAGACTTGTTCAGGTATGCCTCGCATAAAACTGTGCAATTTAACAATATTTATTTGCTATATGATTTAACTCTTGTTGTGTCCAACATGTAGAATGACGAGTTCATCGATTTGATATACCGTGAGTTGCAAAATGCACACATGTAGACTGCTCACTAGCCTGTATGGAGTTTATCAAAAACCAACGATAGTCTTATGGAGCTGCTCGCCGCGACAAAGATTGCCCCCTTGTTTTTGTTCTTATGAGTTTTGTATGATTTATTTATTTCTTGAAACTTGTGTATAGCTTGTCAAATGTAGAGTGCTTATAGCAGTGCTTGTAAGCATTTATCCTGCTGGTTTCCAAATAACTGTATTGCCATATAGTATTCATGTAACTGGGTACCAAGAATGTTAGATTCCGTGATGCCCGTTCTGGGGCATCTGGATTTTGTAAAACAGGACTTGTGCAGGGAATTTAAATGCCATATTTTTCGTGTGAATTACCTTGGTGGTTCCTGGACATTGGCTGATGGCTGTGCCGTCTAACATTTTGCATGGAAGATTTTCAAAATCAACATTTTTTTTAGAGTTTGAAAATCGACGGAATTTCATACAGTATCAGTTTGCACAGATTCATGTGGCAGTCTCGCATGGAGCGAGCCATTGGTGTTACTTTTTTTGAGCTCAGCTTCCATTTCGTAAATATATGAACTTGTAAGGATAGCGTAGGAACTATCATTATCATCAACATTAGTGAAACGACTAATGAGTCATCTGACTAAGTTGTAAGCTCGGATGACCCATGTCTAAAATGCTATTCTTGTAAAAACATGCAGTAGTATCCTGTAAACTGCACTATGTACATATTTACAAGTATTGTGTGGAGTCTGCGTGTCAACGATAGCTCTCTTTCCCTTTTTCCACTATTTACACTGCTCGTGCAGTTGTGCTGTACACTCTCGTGGTGGTCACCGGAATGTGAGCATGACGAGGAACCCCAGGAGCGCCACCGCTCCAACGCCGGAGCAGCAGAGGTCGATGATGCCCTCCCGCCTGGCCTTCCGCTCCTTCCTGTCCGCCCTCCCTTTCACGAACTCTTCATACCGCGCCTTGGCGTCATCTTCAGCGCCACGTCCCCGCCTGGCGCCCGCCATGGCCGCGGCCACCACGGCCAGCCCATCCCGGCCACTGACGTGGCCGTACCGCTCGTCGCACGTGACGGCGGCGTCCAGCACGACGCCGCCGAGGACGAGCGCGAACCGCACCACGGTCTCCCCCGTGAGCCACCGCCGGTCCACGGACACGGGGCGGCGGCTGGAGGCGTTGACGGCGCGACTGGAGTCCGGGTCGATGAGGACCCAGCTGAGCTCAAGCTCGGCGGGGACGATGGGCGGCGCCGACGGGCGTCGGTGGCTTTGCCAGTGCCGCCACCGGCACGGCGGGGAACGGGAACGGGAACGCGTCGGCGAAGAGGCGCTGATGGTGGTGGTGGTGGTGGCCGGTGTCGGCGTCGCGGAGCGAGGGCCAGTGCGCGAGGCAGAGCGCGCGCTAGGCGGCCGGGTTGGCGGCGAGGTCGCGGAAGGCGGCGCACGCGGAGCCGAGCGCGGCCAGCGACGCGCCGTCCAGGCGGCGGAGCACGAGCGCCAGGACGTCCGCGGGCAGGTCCAGGATGGATTTCGCGCTCTCGGCGCCGTCGTCCCCCGCGAACGCCGGGTAGCTCCGGTCGCCGTCGTCGATCGCCATGACCATGAGCGACGCGTACGTGGCCCGGATAGGATCGCGGAGTCTGGTAGCAACGGAAGTAGTGGAGGTTTCTTGTTTCGGTTGGTTTGGATACGACCGATGACCGAATCCAGTGTTCGGATATATACTTCTCGACGATGCGTTTGTGATGAGTGAGGAGAGTAGGGTAAGTGGTCGGGGTCGGAATACGACGATTTCGTGTTCGTCCAGTCCTGTTGATGGTACAGGAGGCTGCCGAGCTGAGAAGCCACGGAGCAGCAGCCTCCCAGGTCCACGTCGCAATCCCAGGGCGTTTGGTCAAAAGCCACGGAGTGATGGACGTGAAAATCCTCTCTGACTGACGCGTCACCGTCATCCAAATCCAAGGGGACCGGCTGCGCCTGTCTCCTCCTGCAAATGCAAAAGAAAAACCCGGCACGGCGGCGCGCAGTGCAGCGCAGGCAGCTTGTGCGGAAACGGAATTCTGGTGGTGATGATGAAGCGGTCACCGTACGCCGTGGTTGGACCCTTCTGGTCTCCTCCATCTGTGTATCTACTGCACGGCACGGCACGCCGACGGGCAACGGCCGGCGACAGCAGCGCGGATCGATCCATTCCCGCTCCCGTCGACGTCCGTGTGCCGTGCGCGTCGGTGTACCGCGTGCGCACAGGCACAGGCCGATGGTACTAGTACCTGCACGTGAGGCTGTCCGTTGGGGAAAACGTGCGGCACGTGGCGTTTCCTTTTTGTCCCACGTGTGTTGTGGTTAAGCTCCGGTCTTCCTCGTATCGTCGTACGAGCTCACCGTCCCAGCAATCGTACACGTCGTACCGCCTGGGCTGTGGCGAACTAGGACAAGAGACACGCGACACGATGACTGTCAATGGGCTTCATTGAGAGTTTGTTTGGGTAACCGGGTTTGTGTAGTGATCGACAACGTATACAACTTTACAGTTGAATCTTCTTTTGGGATAATTAGGTCCCTAAATGTTAAACAAAAGATTTATTAAGTTAATACTCCATCTATTCTAAATTATAAATCATTTTAATTTTTTAGAGAGTCAAAGTATCTTAAGTTGGACCAAAATGAATACATAGCGGCCAACGTCCTCATTGCAGGTGAGAGAAGAGGGGGTAGGGGCATGCGTCGTCCACACTGTTCGATCTGGCTGCGATGTAGTGGGTCTCTAGCGAAGAGGCTAGATATGATCTTGCGATCCAGTGGAGGGCTCCAAGGAGGTCCTCGTAAACCCCGGGAGCACCGAGGGCAAAACGGTGCGTATTGGTGCCACGCTTTCATCCAAATAGGAAAGCGCGCTCGTCGACTTCCTCCGCGCCAACAGAGACATCTTTGCATGGAAACCCTCGGACATGCCAGACATTCTGAGGGAAGTTGCCGAGCACGCCTTGAAGATCCGCCCAGGCTTTAAGCTGGTGAAACAACGCCTGCATCGCTTCGACGAGGGGAAACGTAGGACCATCGATGAGATCGCAAAGCTTTTGGCGGCCGGATTCATCAGGGAAGTGTACCACCCAGAGTGGTTAGCCAATCCCGTTATTGTATGAAAGAAGAGTGGGAAATGGAGGATGTGTGTTGACTACATAGGTCTCAACAAAGCGTGCCCAAAGGATTCGTTTCCTTTGCCGCGCATAGACCAAATAGTTGACTCTACCTCGGGGTGCGAAACCCTTTGCTTCTTTGATGCGTACCCCGGATACCATCAAATCACGATGAAAGATTCCTACCAGCTCGTGACATCTTTCATCACCTCCTTTGGATCGTTCTGCTACGTCACCATGCCATTCGGTCTGAAGAACGCTGGGGCTACATACCAGCGTTGTATGCTCAAGTGTTTTAGGGACCTCATCGGGCGGACCATTGAAGCCTATGTTAATCCCGAAAAATGCATTTTCGGGGTGCCGAGGGGCATGCTGCTTGGTTTCATCGCCTCCGAGCATGGCATCGAAGCCAACCCAGAGAAGATTTTAGCCATCACAAGGATCGACCCGATTCAGAACATAAAGGGAGTACAGCGAGTTACAGGGTGCCTCGCCGCACTCAGCCGCTTCATCTCACGCCTCGACGAACGAGGTCGCCCCCTTTATCGACTTCTAAAGAAGGCCGACCACTTCAAATGGACATCCGAGGCCCAAGAGGCACTTGACATGGTCAAACTACTTCTAACGAAGGCCCCGATCCTGGTTCCTCCTACCGATGAAAAACCCCTTCTGCTCTACATTGCGGCCACCACACAAGTGGTCAGTGCAGCCCTGGTAGTGGAGCGGGAAGAAGAGGGGCACACCCTCAAAGTATAGTGCCCTATGTACTTCATCAGCGAGGTACTATTTGACTCGAGGACCCGCTACCCCCAAATCCAGAAGCTTTTGTATGCCATCCTCATCACCAAGAGGAAGCTACGCCACTACTTCGAGTCACATCCGGTGACAGTCGTGACGTCCTTCCCCCTTGGCGAGGTCATCCAAAACCAGGATGCCACGGGAAGAACCACAAAATGGGCACTTGAGTTGATGGGTCAGGGCATTGCGTATGCCTCCCGAATGCCCCAGGTGTTGGCTGATTTCGTCGCGGAATGGACTGAGGTCCAAATGCCACCAACAGTCGTCGATCAAGAGAACTGGACGATGTACTTCGACGGATCACTAATGAAGAAGGGCGCTGGTGCGGGGTTGGTCTTCGTGTCGCCCCTTAGGGTACACATGAGATACATGGTCCGTCTCCATTTCCCCTCCTCCAACAATGTGGCCAAATATGAGGCGCTCATCAACAGCCTACGCATTGCCCTTGAGTTGCGCATCCGACGCCTCGACGTTCGAGGAGATTCCCAGCTGGTCGTCGACCAAGTCATGAAGGAGTCAAGCTGCCACGATGCCAAGATGGCCGCATACTGCCGAGAAGTTCACCAGTTGGAGGACAAGTTCGACGGTCTCGAGCTCAATCACATCCCGAGGCGCCTCAACGAGGCGGCTGACGCGCTTGCGAAAGCAACATCTGGCCGAGAGCCGGTGCCGACGGGCGTCTTCACCAGCGACCAGCACAAGCCCTCGGTTCGCTACAAGGGGTCAGGACAAGGTGGTGATGGTCCGTCCAATCCAGGCCCGGGAGCTGACCAATCGTCGGATCTGTCCGGCCCCGAAGTCATGGAGCTCGAAGAGGACGCATCGACAGGGCCTGACCCTCTGGTCGACTAGAGGACGCTCTACCTCGACTACCTCCTCCGTGACATGCTACTGACGGACAATACAGAGGCTCGACGACTCGCACGTCGCGCCAAGTTCTTTGCTCTTATGGAGGGCGAACTCTACAAGCGAAGCCACACCGGGATCCTACGGCACTGCATCCCCATTAAATAGGGAAGCGTTTGCTGAGCGATATCCACGGTGGGATCTATGGTTACCATGCCACGCCTAGAACCCTGGTCGGAAACACGTTCCAACAGGGCTTCTACTGGCCCACCACTGTAGCCGACACCGAGCAGATCGTGCGCACCTACGAAGGGTGTCAGTACTACGCTCGGTGGATTCACCTAACGACCCAAGCACTCTAGACAATCCCTATCACGTGGTCATTCATGATCTGGGGGCTCGATCTGGTCGGACCTCTCAAGAGGGCGCCCGGAGGCTACACCCACTTGGTTGTCACCAGAGACAAGTTTACAAAGTGGATAGAAGCTCGGTCGATCTCCGCGATCAAGTTCGAGCAAGGCATGCTGTTCTTCGTCGACATCGTCCACCGCTTTGGAGTCCCAAACTCCATCATCACGGACAACAGCACGTAGTTCACCGGAAAGAAGTTCCTTCGATTCTGCGATGAAAACCACATCCAGGTCGATTGGGCCGCCGTCGCGCACCCCCGAACGAACGGGCAGGTCGAGCGCGCAAACGGCATGGTTCTATAGGGCCTCAAGCCTAGGATCTTCAACTAGTTGAACAAGTTTGGCGCACGCTGGGTCATCAAGCTTCCTTTAGTACTCTAGAGCTTGAGGACTACCCCCAGTCGAGCCACTGGCTACACACCCTTCTTCATGGTCTACGGTTCCGAGGCTGTCCTCCCAATCGATCTCGACTATGGAGCACCAAGGATCAGGGCGTACGATGAATAGGGAGCTAGGGCATCCCACGAGGACGCCATGGACTAGCTGGATGAAGCACGCAATGTTGCCCTCCTCCGCTCGGGCAAGTACCAATAGGCGTTGCGACGGTACCATAGCCGATGAGTGCGGGGTCGAGCCTTCAATGTTGGAGACCTAGTCCTCTGCCTCGCACAGAGCAACAAGGACCACTACAAGCTCTCCTCATCGTGGGAGGTACCATACGTAGTTGTAGAGGTATTTCGTCCAGGCGCCTACAAGCTCAGGACCATTGACGGCGAAATCTTCACCAATGCCTAGAACATCGAGCAACTACGTCGCTTTTACCCTTAATAAATGCACACTTTCTCTTATCAGTTTCGTTGTCAAAACCCCCTGATCCTTTGTGACATCCGACCCTAGCAACAGCAAGGGGTCAGGCCTCACTCGGGGGCTGATATGAGTATATTTACCCTGCAAATATTCTCAGTGCCTACCCCCTTTTCTCACGTTAATGACTAGGAGCTAGGTTTTTGGGAACAAACTCTGAGTATAACTGGTTAGACTACGAGAAACCTATGCCCCAGCGGCTACGGCGCCTTTGCTCACCAGCGTGATCAGAGCTGGATCACCTGCACTCTGAGCTTTTATGACCTTAACTATGGAAAGGGTCGGAATGCACTAAACCTTTTTTACAAAAAGCAGGAGAAGAGCTAAACAACTGTTTGCTATAGTGAAGATTAAGAGCTTGTCCATTTTACATAATTTCATCGCTCGGCTTACTTGCCTGACTAAATTCTTGCGTGGGATGTTCTCGTTCTCTATTTCCAT
Organism: Miscanthus lutarioriparius; assembly: GCA_904845875.1. Classification (NCBI taxonomy): domain Eukaryota; kingdom Viridiplantae; phylum Streptophyta; class Magnoliopsida; order Poales; family Poaceae; genus Miscanthus; species Miscanthus lutarioriparius. The sequence continues at coordinate 70,367,761 of CAJGYO010000014.1, read as the reverse complement.
AGAAAAACTTGTCTCAACAGGTAACACAAGTCGATCGGATGGCTTAGCCACGAACGAGAAACGGTTAAGGAGCAAACATGATCACGCTCATATCCGGTGGAGGTTTTCTGAACCCATCACTCTTACCATCGAGGTAAAACCGGTGCCCAGGTTGATCGAACGGCTCTAAACCGCCGCCGAGAGATAAGCACCCTTACTTACTTTACGTATTAATTTTGATTCCGAGCCTCCAACCCCAGCAATGGTAGGGGGTTGGACATCGTTCGGGGGCTAGTGGGAGTGTCTGTTTGCTAGACATTCTCTTTGCCCGACCCCTCCGTATGTTTAAAAACTGGAGGCACCGAGTGCGGGCGCAAACTTTGAGTAAACCTGGTCGGACCGCTAGGACCCTACGCCCCAGCGGCTATGGCATTTTTGCTCACCAGCACGATCAGAGTCTTTATCTCCGCGCTCCAAACGTTAACCTCCACCTTCTCGGGAAGGGTTTGGAGGGGCCTACCTATGGAATCTCCATCGAGGAGAGGCTGTCAGGTTGCCCAAGTCGATCGAACGGCTCGGGCCGCTGTCGAGAGACAGATACGGAAGGCTAGGATGCTCGTGTAGGTTACACCAACCCCATCATGAACGTCGGACCTAGATCCCGCATGGACATATCCGGTAAGAGCTCCTAGAACCCGTCATTCGTACCACCAAGGTAACATTACCGACCCTCGCTTTTTCTTTACATGATCATTCATTCATCCATTTTCATTCATACATTCGTTCATTCAATCATTCATACATTCATCTCACACATCCAATCATTGCATATGCAATTGGTGCATCACAGCGCTTCGCGTCGCGTCATGAAGCGGTAGTCGTCTCATTCGATATGAGCGGTGACTGACCGAGGTTCGAAGGCCGGCCCACGAAGGGCTCGAGGCCGCCTCATGTCAAACAGAGCTAGGGGAGAAAAACTAAGATGAGCCCCAGCGGCCTTGCCCGACCCCGCTCAGAAGAGGATAGGGACATCTCGACCTTTCTCGTTTGATTCTAACCTTGAGCTAAGCCCACAGAATCTCCATAGAGGAGAGGCCGACAGGCCACCTGAGCCTATCGAACGGCTCGGGCATCTGCCAGGAGGTAGGTTAAGAAGTAGTGGAATGCCACATGAGGGCTTTACCGACCCCGTCAGCGGATGACGGACCCGGATTTCACTCGAACATGCCTGTTAGCGAGCTCACCGAGCGCGACACTCGAGCCATCGAGGCAGGTGTCATTAGCTCAGCCCCTCCTGTTGCAAAAACCGAGGACGGGGTGACACATGGAACACGGCCGACCCCTATCGAACCCCACGGGGCTCAGGGGCTCAAGCCACCCGATCCTAGATCGAGATACCGAGGTTTGAAGGCTAGCTCGCGAAGGGCAGAGGCCGCCTCGCATCGAACAAAAGCTAGGGGGGAAAACGTAGATGAGCCCTAGCAGCCTTTGCCCGTCCCACCTAGAAGCGGACAAGGTCATCTCAACCTTCTCGTTTGATCCAAACCTCCAGCCGAGCCCATAGAATCCCCATTGAGGGGGAATCTGTTGGAAGGCAGGTTAAGGAGCAACGGAATGCCACACGAGGGCTTTGCCGACCCCGTCACAAGCGACGGAACCGGATTCCATTCGAACATGCCCGTTAGTGAGCTCACTGAGCGCGTCACTTGAGCCATCGAGGCAAGTGACGTTAACTCAATCCCTCTGGTTGCAGAAACTACGAACGGGGCGACAGTCACAAAAATGAGCCGACCCTCGACCGAATCCCCGCTACACGTGGGGGCTCGAGGAAGGTTGGACTTGAGAGGAGACCAAACGCTCGGTTGTAGAACGATAACTAAGATCCTAGGGAGGGGGTATGGGTGAATACAGGAGATGCTTTCTCCTACTAAGTTTCGCTATCCTCTCCTCGATTTTTAGTGACATCCGACCCCAGCAACGGTAAAGGGTCGGATCTCACTCGGGGGCCGATAAAGGTATAAGTACACCTTTTCTGAAAAAGTCACCGCATCAGACCTCTTCCTCACGTTAAGTTTAGTGGCAAGGTTTGAGGAAACAAATAATTGATCATCCCTGGTCAGACTACAAAAAGCCTACACCTCGGCGACTACGGTGTCTTTGCTCACCAACATGATCAAAGTTCCGCTCTTATACCTCGGGCCCTATGGTCTTAACAAACAGAAGGGTTAGAATATGTGAGCCCTTTCTTTCGCATACAAAAAGGGAAGAAAACAAGTTCAATCAAACTAAACAAAGTTACAAAATTGTTTTTATGATACATAAGGGTCGGGACTTTTCCACAGATTATAATAATGTTCATCCAAATTCATCCGACCTATTTGACTAACTAGCCCCTCTGGGGGAGAACTATGTCTTCGACTGTGTTCACCAGGTCCCACGCAAGAGAAGCCATCACCATCTCTATCTTGTCCAGCTCAGAGGCCTCATAGCCAGGTGTGAAACCGAGGCTCATCGTCTCCAAGTCGATGCTATCCACATAATGCGAATGAGCAATCGCAAAGGCTTGGGTGACCCCAGCACGGAGAGCGTCCCTCTCGAGCTGGCGCACCCGCGCTATGATATCGACGGCACGGGCCACAAGCGAGCTGGTCCCCTTCGACCGCACCACCTCTAGGTCATCGCAGACCACTCCGAGGGCAGCACTCAGGAGACCAAGCTCATCGCTCTTTCTCCTGAAGGTTCCTCCTCACATCAGTGAGCTCCATAGCTAGCTCGGTGAAGACGCCCTTGGCCACTAGCCTCTGGGTTATCATAGTTCCGAGCTCAGCCTGGAGGGGGCTGATCCTCTGCTGCGCCTCGTCGTGTTCTCGGATGGCCTGGTCGTGCTCCTCGCGGGTGAAAGGTCCTCGTGTGGTTTTGGTAATTGAGTGACAACCTAGGTGGACTAATTGTGTTTATATGAGATACACAGGTGATTAGTCCACAGGTACATATGTGTGAGCAACATAAGCTGTGAAGGTGAAAATGGTTTGGAGATGTTGCAAAGCTCACACATGTGATGATGAAGGAGCTTATTGCACATGATACATGACATTGAGTCATGTGATCAAGGTGGAAAAGATCAAGACATGACTTGGCTTGATGGACCGGTTGCAAGCATGAAGGGCAAGTCGGAGGCTTTGGAGCGATGGACCGCGTGGCTGTGAAACTTGAGCAAGACTTGGCGCTGATGGACGAAGGCAACGGTGAAAAGCAAGTGAAGTCAAGATTGATGAACCAATATGATCACATGATAATATGAAGTGGATCATATCATTGTTGATCATGTTGGTGCATGTGTTGCATCGACATTGGAGGAGATGGAATGGAATGCGCAAGGCAAAGGTATAACCTAGGGCATTTCATTTCACCGGTCATAGGTGTGTAGAGAAGTTGATGACCGGATTTAGGATAGATGACCGTACTATCAGGAGGAGCAAACTTGTTTGTATATCGGTCATCTAGTGCCACTCGAGTGATCTAACTTTGCATCATCACTAGGATCGAGTGGTGTGGCAAGTTGAGTGGCTAATCCTTTAGAAAATGTTTGTGAAAAGCTAACACACATACACATGGTGGTGCACACTTGGTGGTGTTGGCACATTTGCAAAGGAGAAGAAGTTAGAGTTGTTGTGAATCAACTCAGAGAAGAGAAAAAGGTTTTTCGGTGTACTCCGAACTATAGGATGGTCCTTGGATTGGAATACTGCTTTGATCCATTGTGATTTGGATCAAGTATGCATGTGGGTTGTGTAGCCCTCTGAGTAAGCTTTCCAAAATGTCCAAGATCATCAAAATCGGAGTTCAGAGCTAAGAGTTATAGCCGTTTTAGCGCTGAAAGGTCTGTGACCAGACGCTGGCGCGAAAAACGACGGACGCTGAGGCTCAGCGTCCGGTCAGCACCTGCGTGTCCGGTCACTGCGTCCGATCAGTGTTTTTAGCGTGTCCAGAAGCGACCGGACACTAGGAGAGTCCGGTCGGTGATGACCGGACGCGTCTGGTCGCTGAAAAATGTCGCTGGAGTTCCAGCGTCCAGTCATTATGACCTAAGCGTCCGGTCAGTACGCGCTTTGCCCAGTGAAAAGGTAACGGCTATTTTAGCCCTTGGGGCTATAAAAGGAGTGTGCGGCCGGCCTTGGGCTGCTAGCTAAGCACCCTCACGCCTATGTGGCTTGTGTAGGAGTGCTTGGATGCCCTCTAACTCACTTGTGCTTGCAAGAGTGCGAATCGATTGCGAGTGAGTGTGATTTTAGTGCGTTGCATTGTAAGATTGCATCGAGTGGCACTAGGTGATTGAGTTGCAAGCCGATGGTGCTTGTTACTCTTGGAGGTTGTCACCTCCTAGACGGCTTGGTGGTGGTCTCCGTCGAAGCCCGCAAGAAGCTTGTGTGGTGCTCCGGAGAAGAGCTTTGTGAGGGGCATTGTGCTCGCCCCGCGGGAGCCACAAAGAGCAGCTCTAGTTGAGCGTGTCATTGAGCTACCCTCACTTTCGGGGTAGGTTCTTGCGGTGCCCAACGTGCGGGCTTGACGAGTGATGCCAATTAGCCGCCGAACCACCAAGTGAGCGGTTGAAAGGTCCTAATATGGCTAGAGGGGGGGGGGTGAATAGCCTATTTAAAATTCTAAAAATCAACTAGAGCAATTTGATTAGTAAGACAAATAACGAAATGTAAACTTGCTCTAGCTCTACGAGGGTTGCAAGCCACCTATCCAACAATTCTAGTTGTAATGATTACTAGACACACAACTTGCTATGATACTACTCACTAAGAGCTCTCAATCTTGCTACACTAAAGAGCTCCACTAGATGAACTTAAATAACAAATCAAGCTCTCAATTCTAATTACACTAAAGAGCTTGCCACAACTAGTTTGCAAGAATATAAAAGAGTGAGTAGGGTGATTATACCGCCGTGTAGAGGGATGAACCAATCACAAGATGAAGATGAAATCAATCACTGAGAGAATGCCAAATAGCAAGAGACAACCGATTTTCTCCCGAGGTTCACGTGCTTGCCAACACGCTACGTCTCCGTTGTGTCAACCAACACTTGGTGGTTCGGCGGCTAAGAGGTGTTGCACAAACCTCATCCACACGATTGGACACCGCAAGAACCTACCCACAAGTGAGGTAACTCAATGACACTAGCAATCCACTAGAGTTACCTTTCGGCGCTCCGTCGGGGAAGGTACAAATCCCCTCACAATCACCGGAGATGGCCACGAACAATCATCAACTCGTGCCAATCCTCCACCGCTGCACCAAGCCATCTAGGTGGTGGCAACCACCAAGAGCAACAAGCGAAATCCGTAGCAAAACACGAATACCAAGTGTCTCTAGATGCAATCACTCAAGCAATGCACTTGGATTCTCTCCCAATCTCACACAGATGATGAATCAATGATGGAGATAAGTGGGAGGGCTTTGGCTAAGCTCACAAGGTTGCTATGTCAATGCAAATGGCCAAGAGAGTGAGCTTGAGCCGGCCATGGGGCTTAAATAGAAGCCCCCACGAAATAGAGCCGTTGGGCTCCTCACTGCACTGAACACGGGCCGACCGGACGCTCCGGTCATATTGACCGGACGCTGGACCTCAGCGTCCGGTCGTGTGATGTGCGCCATGTGTCATTGGCTTCAAACGCCGATCGCCCGATTTCAACGGTCAAGTGATGACCGGACGTGTCAGTTAGAAAGTGACCGGATGCTGGATCTCAGCGTCCGGTCGTTTCCAGTAAGGTTCCAAACGCGACATTTCACGACCGGACGTGTCCGGTCATGCTCGACTGGACACACCCTACGTCCGGTCACTCAACGTTTCCTCTGTGCGCCTCACGTCAGCACTGACCGGACTCAGACCATGAGCGTCCGGTCAATTTACACTCCAGCATCCGGTCACAAGACCGAGACAGTGTGCTTTCTGCTGTCACTAACTAGACACTAGGCCTCAGCGTCCGGTCACTACACCACCAGCGTCCGGTCACTCTATGAACCCCTGTCTTTTCTGTATAGGGCGCCGGTGGCACTGTCGGACTATCCACACTCTACGGGCGAACACTCCACCGGTGAAGTTTTTAACCCTTGCTCAAATGTGCCAACCACCAAGTGTATCACCTTGTGCACATGTGTTAGCATATTTTCACAAACATTTTCAAGGGTGTTAGCACTCCACTAGATCCTAAATGCATATGCAATGAGTTAGAGCATCTAGTGGCACTTTGATAACCGCATTTCAATACGAGTTTCACCCCTCTTAATAGTACGGCTATCTAACCTAAATGTGATCACACTCGCTAAGTGTCTTGATCACCGAAACAAAATGGCTCCTACTACTTATACCTTTGCCTTGAGCCTTTTGTTTTTCTCTTTCTTCTTTTCCAAGTTTAAGCATTTGATCATCACCATGCCATCACCATCGTCATGATCTTCGCCATTGCTTCATCACTTGGAGTAGTGCTACCTATCTCATAATCACTTTGATAAACTAGGTTAGCACTTAGGGTTTCATCAATTAACCAAAACCAAACTAGAGCTTTCAGCGGTCGACACAATGGGGACGTAGCGTGTTGGCAAGCACATGAACGTCGGGAGAAAATCACCGTGTCAACCTTGTTCTTCCCGTTGGTTTGCAATCCCCTTACACAAGCTTGTGATTACGTTTATATACATTTTGCTTGTGTAGTTGCTCTTGTAATTAGTTAGCTTGTGTAGCTCACTAGTTACTTTCTTGCTTGTGTAGCATAGAAGTAGCTCCCTTACGTGGCTAATTTGGTTTGTGTAACCTTGTTAGTCACTTTACTTAGTTTGTGTAGCTAAGTATTTGTGCTCTCTAATTTGGCATTGGTTGCCTTGTTATTGAGCATTGCTAGTGAGCTTAGTTGGCTTTGTGCTTTTGCTTATTAGCATGTGTAGGAGCTCCCTCATTGCTTGAAATACTAGTGGCATAGGTTTGTGTGACCTTGCTCCTAGAATTGGTTAGGTGAGCTCTAGCTAGCCCGGCACCTTTGTTGCTTAATTAGGATCTTTGCAAGGTGCTAGAGAACATAGATAGAGGGGTGTAGTCTTGGCTAGACCGATAGTTTTAATTCCACCTGTGTTTCGGTTAGCTGACGCGATTAAGTTTTAGTAACGACTATTCACCCCCCTCTAGTCGCCATCTCGACCTTACAAGTGGTATCAGAGCTATTTCTCATTTATGGTATTCACCGACCCGAGAGGATGGCGTCTAGTGGTCTAGATGTTTGTGAGACACACATTTTTTATGGCACAAACTTTGCACTTTGGAAAAATCACATTCTTGATCATTTTCGTGCAAAGGGGCCTAAGTTTTGGTGGATTGTCACTAGTGGTCTCACCCATGTCTTGGATCATAGAAATCTCACCAAAACTCAAAGAGTTCTCTATGAACTTGATGCACATGCTTGTTGTTTTCTAATGGATGCTTTGAGTTTTGATTTGATGAAACAAGTAAACATCATGGGAACCGCTCGTGAGATATGGGAGTCCATCAAGAGCACCTTCGGTGATTCCTCCACATGGGATAATGGCAAGTTTAAGGAGGATGAGCCCAAGAAAGTGGCGCATGAGGATGTTGAGCATGACCACAATTTGGTGATTGTGGAAGATTGCTCCACCTCATGGTCAAGTGATGATGATGATGATCGATCCACTACAAGTTCACTTGACAAGGTTAATGATGATGCCTCAAGTGATGTACATGATGATCCTACCCCATGCACACTTGATGGTAATGATGGTTCATGCTCGGGCCATGATGATGATGCTACTACAATCTCTCCAACTACACCACATTGTTTCATGTCACAAGGTGACACCAAGGTATCAAATGATAACGTGGTTGATCATGTTGATTCATATGATGAACTTGTTAGTAGACTTACTAGCATGACCATGTCTTTAGAAAATGAGAAAGCTAAAACATTGAAATTGGAAAATAAAAACTCATTTCTAAAGAACTCTTGTGAAGAACATAAGAAATTACTTGATGCTTTTAAATCTTCACATGATGAGCTAAAATTGAATCATGAGACACTACTTGCATCTCATGATGAATTATTAGAACAACATGCTTCTCTCATTAAAGTGTTTACAAAGAAACTTAAAAATAATGAGAGCTCATCACATGGATCAAATGATAAATTGCAAAATGTTGCTAACCCTTGTGATGTAGGCAAGAAGCATGTATCCACCTCTAGTGATGATTTATTAGAAATGCCATGTTCTTCACAATTAGATGCTTGTTCTACTTCTATGTCTTGTGAGACTAACCTTTTGAAGGAGAACAATGAGCTCAAAAATGAAGTGAAGAATTTAAGCAACAAGTTAGAGAGGTGCTACAACTCAAAAGTCACCTTTGAGCACATGTTGAAGACTCAAAAAAACTATGGTGACAAGTGTGGCCTTGTCTTCAAGAAGAAGATGACAAAGGGCGAAAGAAAGAGAGAAAGAAAGATGAAGAAGCTACAACAAAGAAAGCTCTCTCATACCATGTGCTATCGGTGTCATGAAGCGAGACACCTTGCAAATGGTTGCCCTAACATTGAGAAGCTCAAGAAGATAAAAGAGGAAGAGAGGCTCAAGCATGTGAAGTGCTTCAAGTGCCGCACTTGGGGTCATCTTACCTCAATGTGCCCAATCAAGCAATTGGTGAAGCAACAAGTGAAGCCTCAACCAAAGCCACAAGTTGAGCAAGAAAGGACACCCCAAGAGCAAGTCAAGATCTATCATGAAGATGGTGGTGACTTGATGACAAAGAAAAAGGAAACAAGAAGGGGTGGAAAGGCAAGGCATCTAATGCAAACTCAAGATGCCAAGATGATGAGCAAGAATGAAGATGAGAAGAAAGATTATGCTCATATCAAGTGCTTAAAGTGTGGAAATACGGGACACTTTGCCACTAAGTGTCCTACCAAGCTTGAGAAGAAGGGTCAAGTAATCCATGAGAGGCAAGGCAATGGGAAGCACCACATGAGCAAGGAAGAAAAGGCTCAATCAAAGAGAAAGTGCTACTCATGTCGGGAAAGGAGACACATGGCACATTCATGTCCCCTAGGTAATATTTCTAAGCCTATTTCAATTGTTGATAATAATATGCTTAGAAAGGATGGCAATGGTACCTCATTGGTTGCAATTGCAAAACATCCTGCTACTCATACTAGGGCTTTGCCTAAGTATGTTGCTCCTAACTTGAGAGGACCCAAACTTGTTTAGGTACCATCAGAAAATGGATGATTGTTTATATGTACCATTGGCATTGGAGACTTGATTCAATTGATTTCATATTGATCATCATATGTTGAGTCAAGTTATGAAGCCTAGTGCACATCCAAACCCAATGCCATGATAATTGAGTGAAGTCCAAAATGTGCTACATTATACAAGTGCTATAATTTAAGTTGTTGGTGATTCATTGAATATATTTGATGGCTTGCAAATAATTGAGTTAAAGCTTTCTAGTTGGATGACCATGAGTTAACCAAGATATATCTCTTGTTGATCATTTCATTTGGGTGCATATGAGTTGATTGAATTGGATAAATATGCAATGTTGCTTGCTATAAGATGATTGAATGGATAATTGCTTAGTAATCAAGTTTGGATTGATTTGTGTTGGATAAATTCATGAGATGACTTTTAGTAAGTGAATTGAATGGATTTATGTCTTTTGAAAGTATTCAAACAAGTTGGTTTCAAGTTTGATTCATATTTGATGAAGTTTAGCTCAATAGTTGAAATCTATCCTATAATTGAGAATCTGAGCTAGCTGTGATCTTAGCCATGTTTGAGTGATCAAAATTTATTGGATTGGCATAAAAATTGGTGTACATGCTCTAGACTTATGGTATAAGATGCTGTACAAATTTCATAAAAGGTGGATAAGAGATGCTTTGGTTTTGGAGTGGATCTTGTCAGCTATAGTGCAGCAATTTTCAGCATATACCAGTGGTGGAAGAATTGAAATCTGGTAGCAATCTAGAAGTCAAATAAAGCTCAAATTTTTATAGCTGCTAGATAACTTAGTGAAGCACATCTCCACCAAATTTTGTGGTATTTAGATTAGTACTTTGGGAGATATGCATTTTTCTTTGAAGAGTACAGAATCTGCCGAAAAAGTAATAATTATTGGATTTATTTGGAGTCACTTTGATTGAAAGATCCTCAAGTTGGAAACATGTTTATAAGTAATTGAGGCACCTAAGTTTGGTTTTGAGATAATCTAAAAGCATGACAAGCAAAGAGTACAAGGCTATTTGATTGTGGAGTGTACTTTACACATATTTGGTACTCAAATTGAAGATCAAGACCAAGCTCAAGATGAAGATGAAGTTTAAGTTCTAATGACTATTGGAAATCATTGGTGAAAAGAAATGGACTTAAACAAGTAGAAAGAAAAGGACTTAAAGAAGGAATCAAGGTTACTCATCAAGTTAAGTTCATAACTTGGATCAATCAATCAAGTTATTTCAAGTGAGTGTCAAGAATGGTTCTTGGAGAGAGGTCACTTCTCCCTAGTGTAGGGGCTTGCTGCCTATGTGTAGGTGAACCAAGTGTGGTATTTGGAAGGCTAACATGGAAGTGGTGATCCGAGAGACTTTTGAGATGCTTAGTTGAAGCAATCAAAAGGATTGATCAAGAGAAGCAAGCAACACCCAAAAGAGAGTCAATCATGATTTTTCAAGTGGTATTCTCATGTTGATGCTCTCATGCAAGCATTGATCAAAAGATGAAGCAAGCCAACCACAATAAGAAAGTGCACTTGATCATAAGTGGTATTTATTTCATATGGGTGAAGAATGGAATTAAAAATGGTATCTATTGGTCTTCACCAAGCTTATAATTGGACTTCAAATTGCTATTGGAGTAATGAATAGGAATCTATATGACTATCCTCTACTCCAACATAGAAAAGGTATCATTGTAATGTGCATGATCATTTCATCCCTTACTAGTATGCGGTTAGTGCATATAGTACATGCTTCATAGGATCATGCATAACAAATGAAATGTTTAAATTCATAGCCTACCACTATTGCTTGGATGATTAGTTGATCTAGTGGTTAGTATATGAATTTGTTCATGAGCTAGTGAACCCAAGTATTTGATTTAATTTAGATTGCTAACAAGTGATAAGTACAACATTGGTAAGATAACCCTTGTAAGAGGTGTGAAGAAGCTTGTCATTGGTTCAAACCGAACTTGGAAGCTTAGGCAAATCAATTGAGTTCAAGTCAACTTAGAAGCTCATGTTAAGTAACAAGAGTACAAGCACAAGACAACAATGCAAATAGATATATAGTTTGTTTGTTCTAAGTGGTATCTAGACTCAAGTATTTCATCAATAATTCACAAGTAATGTCTAGATCAACCCATAAGTGATATCCTATAAGTGGTACTCATGAAGATAGCAAATGTTCAAGAAATGGTCAAAATTGACAAATCCAACAAATGGTTCCATACTAGAAAATTCTTTCAAGTGATATCACATTTATATGTGGTATCAATCATGCAAGATGATGATTCCACAAGTGATCCTCAACTTTAAGTGATCATCAAATAAAGAATGCATCCCTCACCTACAAAAGCTCAAGTGTATCAAATGGATGACCCATGTTATCACATAGGGGGAGTTGTCACACAAATTGATATCAAGATCAAAGATCCTATGTGTGATATCTCAAGAAGCCCTACACAAGACACAAGTGGTACAAGTTACAAGTGGTATCTACAAGTGGTGTCATTCCAACAATCAAGTGATGTCCATAAAAAATGCAAGATTCAAGTCTTAACCATCTACCCCAAATGCATACCTTTGCATCAATGAGATACACACCTTTTTATGGAAATTGATGACAAAGGGGGAGAGATTGTACAAAGATATGAAACCTTTAAGATTGAGATTGTACAAGAGGGAGAGATAAGATATGAAAGCTTTGGGAGAGATTGAAACAAAGACATAGAGATTGGACATGGACATGGACAAAGAGGGGGCAACATTGAAGAAAAGAGATGGATCAAAATTCTTGAACAAGAGAAGCACACAAATAGGGGGAGCAAGCTCATGAACTTTGATTGATTGCATTTGATATGTGCATATTCATGTGCTTGCTTGCACAGCATAAGTTCTTAAATTCAATATGCATGCTTGTGTGAGGTATGCTAGTTGTAGAATTTGATTGATGAAATGAAAACTAGCATGCATAGGATGATAGCTAGACACTTGGTATGCTTTTCAAGTAATGCTAGTACCATGGTTTTAATGTTGATCTCACGAGGTATCTAGTGATTTTATTTCCAAGTGTTATCTAGCTAATCATGGTGCTAAGGATGAACTTAAAGGTGCAACTCCGATTGGTATCACGCTTCAAAGGTTTACTCTATACACCTTAGCATCATTTGGTAGTAATTACTCTCCCATAATTCTAATCTATGCATATGTGCGAACGTCAAACCAAACACTCTATCACATATGTAGGGGGAGCTAATACTACCATCTTGGGTTTATGGTACTTGTCCAAAATCATGCTCACATGGTAAAATTGCTTGGGCAAGCAACATGAATCCAAAAGAGCTTAATTTCCATATCTTTGTAGAGTTGTCATCAATTACTAAAAAGGGGGAGATTGAAAGGTCCTTGTGTGGTTTTGGTAATTGAGTGACAACCTAGGTGGACTAATTGTGTTTATATGAGATACACAGGTGATTAGTCCACAAGTATATATGTGTGAGCAACATATGCCGTGAAGGTGAAAATAGTTTAGAGATGTTGCAAAGCTCACACATGTGATGATGAAGGAGCTTATTGCACATGAGACATGACATTGAATCATGTGATTAAGGTGGAGAAGATCAAGACATGACTTGGCTTGATGGACCGGTTGCAAGCGTGAAGGGTAAGTCGGAGGCTTTGGAGTGATGGACCACGTGGCGGTGAAGCTTGAGCAAGACTTGGCGCCGATGGACGAAGGCAACGGTGAAAAGCAAGTGAAGTCAAGATCGATGAACCAATATGATCACATGATGATATGAAGTGGATCATATCATTGTTGATCATGTTGGTGCATGTGTTGCATCGACATTGGAGGAGATGGAATGGAATGCGCAAGGCAAAGGTATAACCTAGGACATTTCATTTCACCAGTCATAGGTGTGTAGAGAAGTTGATGACCGAGTTTATGATAGATGGCCGTACTATCAAGAGGAGCAAACTTGTTTGCATATCGGTCATTTAGTGCCACTCGAGTGATTTAACTTTGCATCATCGCTAGGATCGAGTGGCGTGGCAAGTTGAGTGGCTAATCCTTTGGAAAATGTTTGTGAAAAGCTAACACACATACACATGGTGGTGCACACTTGGTGGTGTTGGCACATTTGCAAAGGAGAAGTTAGAGTTGTTGTGAATGAACTTAGAGAAGAGAAAAAGGTTTTTCGATGTACTCTGAACTATAGGATGGTCCTTGGATTGGAATACTGTTTTGATCCATTATGATTTGGATCAAGTATGCATGTGGTTTGTGTAGCCCTCTGAGTAAGCTTTCCCAAATGTCCAAGATCATCGAAATCGGAGTTCGGAGCTAAGAGCTATTGCCGTTTTAGCGCTGAAAGGTCTGTGACCGGACGCTGGCGCAAAAAACGACCGGACGCTGAGGCTCAGCGTCCGGTCAGCACCTGCGTGTCCGGTCAGTGTTTTTAGTGTGTCTAGAAGCGACTGGATGTTGGGAGAGTCCAGTCAGTGATGACCGGACGCGTTTGGTCAATGAAAAACGTCGCTAGAACCTCTCTGTAAGTGACCGTACGCTGAGTTCTAGCGTCCAGTCATTATGACCTGCGCGTCCGGTCAGTACGTGCTTTGCCCAGTGAAGGGGTAACGGCTATTTTAGCCCTTGGGGCTATAAATGGAGTGTGTGGCCGGCCTTGGGCTACTAGCTGAGCACCCTCACGCCTATGTGGCTTGTGTAGGAGTGCTTGTGTGGGGGTATTAACCCCTATACCCTTACGGCTAAGTTTGGGCCGACCCGGACCAGGGGGTCCGGCCCACCAGAAGACGACGTGCGGCCCAGCCGATCTGCTCGGAGTCCCGCGTAAGGAATCAAGGCAGACTTGGAGATCAAGCAAGATCCTGGTCGGTTAGAATAGGAATCCTTATCCAGCCACCTATGGCAATTGTAACCAGTTGGGATTAGTTTCCAGATCTGTAACCCTGCCCCCCTAGACTATATAAGGCGGGCAGGGGACCCCTCTCAAAAATCATCTCATTTACATACAGCAATACAATCAGACGCAGGACGTAGGTATTACGCCCTCACGGCGGCCGAACCTAGATAAAACCTTGTGTCTGTCTTGCGTCACCATCTCGTTCGTAGCTCGCGCACCTGTCTACCGATAATCTACTACCTTGGGCATACCTCTAGGTAGACTACCGACCATATTTTGTTGACAGTGGTGCGCCAGGTAGGGGGTGTGCGTACTGCTCCCTAGACGAACAAGATGGTCATCATCCCTGGCTCCATGGCTACGCCGAACGGCCTCACGTCCACCATCGGCCAGATCACCTGGACCACTGGCTCCGACAACTTCATCGCCATGACCACGGAGGAGGCACAGATCCAATCTACGTCGACCACTGCTTCACCAGCATCGGCTACGGCTCCGACCATGTTGGATCTGGCTCCGGCCACACCAGCATCGTCTTCAGCCACGCCGACAACCCGTCGTTCGCTTCCTCGCTACAAAGGGAGGCAGATCGACAACACTGACCTGCTCGACTCCATCGATCAGGTCGGCACCAAGCTTGTTGAAACCCTAGCTCTAGTAGATTCGATTCAAAATCAACCTACCGAGCAGGTAACCACTACCCACAACAGATCTACCCGACCAGCTCAGGCCAGTCATCCTGCACGACTCGGTATGGATCTCGTGGTCATGTCTACTCCTGAAGGGCGCTCCGTTCGTCGTCGACCAACCCCCGCAACGGGTCTCCGGCTCTTCGAGTGCAAAGCCTTGATGGAGAATTACCTGGCTCAGCCCTACAGCCTGCGAAACACTGCTTCCAACTACGCGTACAATATACAACGCTGCTCGGATCTATGTTTTATACATCGACCTCGGCCAAAGCCATGCAACTTCGTCAACATGGTTTAGATTGAGGAGTATCAAGAAGGATCGGTCCACATAGTTCAAGAGGGTGGCTCAAGCTCCCCGTCCAGCATCGCATCTAATGGCTCCGTCCACACTGAGCTTCAGCATCGTGATGATGAAGAAGTTGAATACGATCTGGATATCCTAGACCACTCCCCGGGTTTTCCACGATTCCCATCCTTCCCACCAAGGCGAGGAGACTTGATCAATGTCGTCAGTAATGACGAACCCCCATCAGTTGGCAAAATAGAACACGAAAGGCTAGCACGCGAAGCACGCAATATTGACCGGTTTAATCACAGACAAGCCGAAGCCGAGGCAGAAGAGGAGGCACGACGCATAAGGCTCTAGCCACGCGATCTCAACAATGCCTTTGATAGGGTAGGGGAAAAGCAGGTCTTTAGGACTCCAAGCGCCAACGTAGCTGTTGCTATGGCGACAATGCAACGACTACCCAATACCCCGGAAATCTAGGCAATTCGTGATGATGTACAAGCCTACCTGACGGCTGCTATAGCCCAGACCACAGAGATTGCAAATCATGCCCGGGCTCCATCCGTCTCAGTCGAATCAAGCCACATTCATCAGTACTCAAGTCGCCCACAGCCACCCAACCAACGTGGCTTGCGCAACAACGACCCACTAGACAACCGTCAAGGCAGAAACGGTGGTGACGATGGTCGGGATGACAACCACCGCGACTACCGGGATGACAACCGCCGCAACAACCGGGATGATAATCGATGAGACAACTGCGACAATCGCCGTGATAACCACGGTCGCGGGGTCAACTAGGGTGGCAATCAGGATCGCCATGATGGCAATAATGATCTCCGCCATTCCCTCAGAGATCGCGATCTGCGCGATCGCATTAACCAAAGAGCCAACGATCGTGCATCTGATGAAAGCTATCGCCGTATGGAATATGATACTACCCACGGCCCTTCGGGTTTGAAGCAGTTTACTCCTCACCTTCGCCAAGTTGTGTGGCCAAAAAACTTCAAGCTTGAAAAACTCCAGAAGTACGACGGCAAGGAGAACCCCGAGTTATGGGTCATGCTCTACGAAACTGCATGCAGATCAGCCATGGCTGACGAGCACGTCATGTCTAATTACTTCCCAGTCACCGTCGGCCATGCAGGCCACCAATGGCTGGTCAACTTGCCAGCAAACTACTTTGATTCTTGGCAAGAGCTCAAGCAAGCATTCATCAACAACTTCATTTCTACTTGCGAACAACCTGGCAACAAATATGATCTGCAGCGGATTTGAGATCGCAAAGATGAGCCACTACGCGAGTATGTCCGACGCTTCTCGGAGATGCGCATCAAGGTCCCATCAATCTCTGACAATGAGGCAATCGAAGCTTTCATCACCGTCTCCGCTTCCACGATGCCCTAAGGGACAAGCTCCTCCACAAAAGACCTGAATCGGTCACAGCGCTCCTAGCTACTGCTAAAAAATATGCGGACGCTGATGATGCTAAAAAGATAATCATCGAAGAAGCAGCAAGGGTTCCATGCTCCGACCACCCCCCACACCGCGACGACTACCACGGCAACCGTGGTCGGAACGACAATTCTGATCGCCACAACTAGCGCAACGATTTTCGCGACCACCACGACCAGCGTAATCAGCGGCGTAATCGCCATGACGATTACAGGGGCAAGCGTGCTCGGGAAGATGACGGCGAAGTCAACATCGTTAAAAAAGGTGGCGGACGTCGCAACTATGAAGAAGACTACGCCAAAGCATTGAAAGGACCCTGCCAGCTCCATCCCAAGTCAAACCATACCATGGAGGATTGCCGTGTTCTCAAATCCATCTACACGCGCCAACAGGCTCCGGATAAATCCAACAAGCCTAACGACGTAGGGGAGCAGCGTAACGAGGACAACGATGATGAAGATGTAGATCCCCGTCACAAGTACGTCAAGCCAACCGACCGTGTCCACACCATCATTGGGGGTAGAGTGTCCATCGAGACCAAACGAGAGCGCAAGCTGCTCGCCCGCGCTTGCTTGAACGTGGCCAATGCCGACAACCTCATCGCCGATCCGTGGCTCCCTCCTTGGTCTCACCGTGAGATCTCCTTCAGCAGAAAGGATCAATGGGCTGCAATACCTGAGCCAAGGCATTTTCCTCTGGTTCTTGATCCTTGTATCAACAAGGTTCAGTTCGATAGAGTGCTGATTGACGGCGGCAGTTCCATCGATATACTGTTCAAGAATAGTTTGCCAGCCCTGAAGATAACCTAGGCTGATCTCAAGCCATACGAGGCATAGTTCTAGGGTGTTCTCCCCGGACAGAGCTCCATACCTCTCGAGCAGATCACGCTACCTATGCAATTTGGTACCCCAGACCACTTCCGCACCGACTACGTCAACTTCATGGTTGCCGACTTCGAAGGCACCTACCATGCTATCCTTGGCCGACCAGCGCTCACCAAGTTCATGGCCATACCTCACTACAGGTATTTGGTGCTCAAGATGCCTACTGAGAGGGGGTTCTAACTCTCAGGGGCAACGTATACGCAGCTTACACCTGCGAGGATGACAGCTTCAAAATAGCATAGGCTCACGACCTCTCTATTCGCATGGCCAAGACCATGCTCGATGCCAAGCAGACCCTAGCCGACCACCTGGAGATCCCAGAGCTTGAGGCCCCACGCAAGAACATAAAGTCCAAAGAGCACAAAGAGATCTAGCTGGTTGACGGTGATCCCAGCAAAACGGCCCTTATCGGGGCCAACCTAGATCCTAAATAGGAAGACGCGCTCGTCAGGTTCTTGAGGAGCAACATGAGTGTGTTCGCATGGAAACCCGCTGACATGCCCGGTGTACCTCAGAACTTGATCGAGCACTCCTTAAATGTCGATGGCAAGGCCAAAGCCATCAAGCAGAAGCTACGACGGTTTGCTCGCGACAAAAAGGAGGCTATTAGGGTAGAAGTTACACGACTTTTAGTAGCCGGATTTATCAAAGAAGTGTATCATTCGGAGTGGTTAGCCAACCCGGTTCTTATACGCAAAAAGAATAAGGAATGGAGAATGTGCGTTGATTACACTGATCTCAACAAACACTGCCCTAAAGACCCCTTCGGCTTACCTCGCATAGACGAGGTCGTAGATTCAACTACCGGTTGCGAGCTGCTTTCCTTTCTCGATTGCTACTCTGGTTATCACCAGATCGCTCTCAAAAAGGACGACCAGATCAAGACATCCTTCATCACGCCCTTTGGCTCCTACTGCTACATGACCATGTCGTTCGGGCTCAAGAACGCCGGGGCTACCTACCAACGCGCCATACAGGCCTGCCTCAAAGACGAGATAAAAGATGACCTCGTCGAGGCTTATGTTGACGATGTAGTTGTTAAAACCAAGGAAGCATACACCCTTGTCGACAACCTAGAACGTACCTTTGTAGCCCTTAACACATTCCAATGGAAATTAAACCCAAAGAAGTGCATCTTTGGTGCTCCATCTGGTATACTGCTCGGCAACGTCGTCAGTCACGACGGCATACGCCCTAACCCAGAGAAAGTAAAAGCTGTCTTGGACATGAAGCCGCCCAAAAAGGTGAAGGATGTTCAGAAGCTTACCGGATGCATGGCTTCCCTCAGTCGTTTCATATCTAGATTAGGTGAAAAAGGACTACCGTTTTTCCAGCTGCTCAAAGCATCCGAGAAGTTTGAGTGGTCGGAGGAAGTAGACGCTGCCTTTACACAGCTAAAACAATTCCTTACATCACCTTCGGTCCTCATTGCTCCCAGAGAAGACGAAACCCTCCTGCTTTACATTGCGGCAACTAATCGAGTGGTCTCCACTGCCGTGGTGGTCGAGCGTGATGAGCCCGGCCGTGTCTACAAGGTACAACGACCAATTTATTTTATCAGTGAGGTTCTCAGCGAATCCAAGACTAGGTACCCACAGATTCAGAAACTGATCTACGCCATGCTAATTACATCCCGAAAGTTGAAACACTACTTTGATGGATATCGTGTGGTGGTCATGACCGAGTACCCTTTGGGAGACATCATTTGCAACAAGGATGCAAATGGGCGCATCGTCAAATGGGCAATGGAGCTATGCCCTTTCTCCTTGGAATTTGCAAGCCGTACTACAATCAAGTCTCAGGCACTTGCTGATTTCATCGTCGAGTGGACAGACTTAAGCACACCTGCCTCTCAGGGGCTCACCGAGTATTGGAAGATGTACTTCGATGGCTCTCTCAACATCGACGACGCAGGAGCAGGAGTCCTTTTCGTATCACCATCCAAGGAGCAGCTCTGATATGTCCTTAGGATTTATTTCCCGGCGTCTAATAACGCCGCCGAGTATGAAGCATGCCTACACGGTCTGCGCATTGTGGTCGAGCTCGGTGTCAAGCATCTCTATGTCTACGGAGACTCGGCTCTGGTCATCAACCAACTCAACAAGGACTGGGATACGACCAGCGAAAAGATGGACACATACTGCAAAGCGATCAGAAAGCTAGAAGGCAAGTTCTATGGCATCGAGTACACACATGTGGTCCGGGACAAAAATCAAACAACAGATGCGTTGTCAAAGTTAGGATCATCCCGAGCCAAAGTCCCACATGGCGTATTTGTTCAAGACCTGCTCACGCCCTCCATCAAAGAAGAAGATCCCGCGGTCGACAAGCCTCCAGACCAGCCATTGGTGGCTACGGTTCCGGCATCAAACACCACTAAACCACCTCCGACCACCAAGAAGCCCGACTGGAGAGTACCTTTCATCAAGTACCTGACAGATGGTAGCGGTTACACCAATCGGACAGAAAACGAACGCCTGATGCATCGTAGTAAGCAGTATCTGCTCGTCGATGGCAAATTGTGGTGCAAGATCGCGAAGGAGGAAATCTTGATGAAGTGTATAACCCAGGAGGATGGTGAACATCTTCTAGACAAAATCCACTCTGGCTCCTACGGCAACCACGCGGCCTCAAGAACGCTGGTCGGTAAGGCTTTCCGAGCAGGGTTCTGTTGGCCGTCAGCCGTAGCCGATGCAGAGAAGCTAGTCCGCCATTGTGAAGGTTGTCAGTTTTTCGCCAAGAGAATCCACATACCAGCACACGAGATTCAGACTATACCAGCCTCTTGGCCCTTCGCATGCTGGGGACTGGATATGATCGGGCCTTTCAAACCGGCCCCTAGAAAATTTACATGCGTCTTTGTGCTGATCGACAAATTCTCCAAGTGGATAGAGTACATGCCCCTGGTCAAGGCATCTTCAGAAAAGGCTGTCGCATTCCTCGACCAGGTCATCCACCACTTCGGCATACCCAATAGCATCATCACTGATCTGGGTACTCAGTTCACCGGGAACGCTTTTTGGGACTTCTGCGATGAAATGAGCATAGTAGTAAAATACGTCTTGGTGGCACACCCTAGAGCTAATGGACAGGTCGAGCGGGCAAATGGTATGATCCTGGACGCACTTAAGAAGAGGATGTACAGAGAAAATGACAAAGCTCCTGGAAGATGGCTCAAAGAGTTACCAGCCGTGGTCTGGGGTCTCATAACCCAGCCCCTTCGCAATACCGGCGTATCACCATACTTTATGGTTTATGGCGCTAAGGCAGTGCTCCCAGCAGATATAGCCTTCAGATCAGCACGGGTAGAGAACTTCAACGAAGACAAGGCCAATGAAGTGCGGGAGCTAGAAGTGAATAGTGCAGAAGAGAAGCGGCTCGATTCTTGCGTACGTACAGCCAAATACCTTGCTGTTTTGCGTAGGTACTACAACAAGAACGTCAAGGAGCGGTTCTTCATGGTCGGGGACCTGGTCCTAAAGTGGAAGACGAATCAGGCTGGTGTCCACAAACTCGCAGCCCCATGGGAAGGACCCTTCATTATCAAGGAGGTTACACGCCCTACATCTTACAGGTTAGCTCACCTAGACGGCACAGACGTGCCCAATTCCTGGCACATCGACAAGCTTAGGCGTTTCTATGCTTAGCTACTAAGATATGTACCCCTCTTGTACTTTTGATTTATTTCAATAAAGCTATTATGATTTCTCCGACCACTCTAATGTGTCACTTCGAAGTCTATTGTTATTCTAACTCTACCAGTTAAAACCGACCACCATTCCTTCTTGGGTTCTCGGAGCAGGCCCTGTCTCCGGTTCCCCCCAGCGCATGCATGGGATCCGCTCTCTACACTATGGGTGATCGGCAGGTGCTCTCTGGTTTGACTTGTGTGTTTCTACATGTGCACAAGCTACGCACCTCACACTCCAACCGCAAGACAAACCAGGGCCATACAAACCTTTTAGGATGACGTGTCGACTAAACTGGTACAACTAAATAGAATGCCAAAATGTTCTAACTTAGTTACATCAACATGATATCCGAGCTTAAACACATTTTCTACAAAACAAACAAGCTTATGTTGATATACAAGTACGTTATTACAAGCTTGCCTGAAAAGGTCCAAGTTTACAATAACCCAACTACATCTTCTTCTACAGCTATAGCCTACACTATTGGCTGGTCGAGGCACACGGCGCCTGCTGCTCGCTGGGCTTGACATCGTGCTTGGGTCTCGGGGACTCTAGCATTGATCGAGCTGAAGAAGATGGCCCCACCGATGCCTGGCTGGTCGAGACCGCAGGCTTCGCCGGTTGGCTTGATGATGACGGCGCTCCTAGCTGACTTGTTGACGGCATTCCTTGTACGGGTGGTGTCGCACCTCCACACAGGTTAATATTGCTAATTATTTTCGCCGACAAGTCCAGCTGGGTCATCCGTAGCTCCTCGGCCTTGTCTGGATCTACCTCCTTCGGGTATCCAGCCTCCAGGAGCTTGAGATCGATCAGGGGGTAGTGAGCACGTACCATGCTTAGCACATGTGCTCCTGGGTACTCTCCCACCTCCTTCATGAACTCCTGGAACCATCCCCATGCCCTTTGGCATCTCTCAATCAATCCCAGTTGCGGTGTCCTTGGCACATCTTCTACTAGCGCCGGATCGATGAGGTTAAGGACCGGCAAAATGCCCTTTGCCACCTCCTGGCACCGGCTTTTCCAGGTGTCACGGTCCTTGGTGATCTCTTGGCATTGCGCCTTCCAGCTGTCACGGTTTTTCATCATGGCCTCCAGATGCATCTTTGCATTGATTTTTATAATTGCAAACCGCACACGCTGTTAAGATGTTGGACCACGCCAAACTATGGTAGGCAACAAAAAACGAGCAAAGGCGGTTGGACAACTTACCTTTTAGCTCCTCTGTCATCTTGGTCGTATGGTCCCAGAGCTGCGACTGGTCTTGCGCCAGTTTTTTGTTGTCCTCGTTTAGGCGATCACACTCCCCGACCACGCGACTGTTCTCCTCTTGGAGACGGATCACTTCAGCTTCTAAGCCTACACTACAGCTGTTACTACCAACAACGCAACAACACTTGTCAGTAGTCGGTATGATAAAATGGCCACTTACTTGTTCTTTCCCGCTCTTTCTTACTGAGCTGGATGACCAGGTTCTGGTTCTGGGAATCTTGCACTGTCTTTTCATGATCAGCGGCTTCAAGTCGCTGGCGCAAGCGGTCCACCTCCGCCGTCAGCTCCTTGTTGTTTGCAACGATCCCCTTGATCTGGTCGAAGCATTTCTTGCGGTACCTTGCGGTCTTGATTAAGTCCTGTGTGTAGATAGCTAAGTAAGACAACTACGACTAGACCGCAAGACCAGGGGGTGAAGCGAAGCTTACCTGCACTTCCATAACAAGCCGTTTCGCCACCCGTTCAACTTTCTTGGTTTCTTCGACCTCCGGGATTTCCTCATGGATAACCCATTGGTCGTTCCACCAACGCGACACATAAACATGTTGTCGCTTGTCTTGTGGATGGCCCAGGACCTCCTCCACCTCGTCCTCTTCGGGCTCTTCTTCGGGTCCTGGTGCTGGCCCGGCGTCAGCAGCATCTGTGATCACCACAACCTTCCCATGAGCTATAGCGTCGGTAAATGTGGTCTGTGCTCTCACCTCCGGCCGCTGCTCCTCGGTCTGCTCTGTTACCCTTGACGCTGAGGTGTTGCCCTCAGCAGGTTTAGCGCTCGGAGCACTCGTGCCTGGCTCGGCTGGTCCCTCGACCACCTGCTCGGGGACTGTTGTCTAACTGCTCGCTTGCTGAGGCCCCAACGGATCTTCTACTATGGCTTTCCTGGTGGTCGGCTGCTGGGTAGTCTGCTCTGTACTTATTGGTGGCGCCACGCCACTTCCGGCTAGCTGGTCTGGACTTTCTGTGGACACCGAGCTAATACATTCGAGATAAGTTTAGAAAGCAATCATATTAAATGCACATTGCTAACTTATATCAAGGTTACAAATACTTACATGTTGGAAACACGGAATGATGTGGAGAAGGCGCGTCTCTTTGGTCGTACTTGCTCCACGTGCTGTGCGGATGACCCCTGGTCACCCTCTACATCCAGCATTGTCGCTGGGCCTTGGTGCTCGACTCCTCCGCCACCAGTCCTTCGCATTGCAGTGGTCGGTGATGTGCTCGGTTGAGTTGTCGCTCCCGTCGCCGGTCGCGTTCCTTGCCCAGGTACTCCCGAGGTCGACCCGACTGCATCCTTCACCGCCGTCGGTGATGTGGGTCCCACAGGCGTGGAGGACCCATCTTGCTCCATCGACTCTAGTTGCTTCCTCCTTTTTCGAGGGACAAGTTGAAAGGTGTCTACATCTTCTCCCTCCTCTGTGTCATCGTCCAGCCAAGCAAAAATCGACTGCCAACGCTTGCTGGCTGGGTTCTCCTCCGGGTCCTCCTCGGGCTCATTGATACTTAGCGCTCCCCCGGTGAGCAGTGTGGTTACTGATCTCTTCTTCGATAGTTTGGGTCCTGGTGGCCGCTTACCAGCAGCTTTGCCCGCTGCCTCCTCTCCAGCTCTGAGCTCCGCCCAGTCGACGTCCTCGTCCTCGATCTCGACGCTGGTCTGGGTGGTGGGATCAGCTCTTTGTGGCCACTCTACTCCAGGGGGTGGCGACGCAAACACTGTTGCTCTATCCCGACCATTAACCTGGGTAACAAAAGGGAGTGACCATAGTAAGTTTCCACTTACCCTACCACAATATAAGACTACGGGTACGCGGCAAGACGAGTTACCTTTGGGGGAGGTCGGGCAAGCTTGAAAGCATGCTCGATGTCGCTCAATCTATCATAATTTGGATCGGCTAAGTTAAATAGCTCGCCAATTCTAGCTTTGACTTCGATTTTGTCAAGCGCCCTCTGCCTCATTCTTGTCGAGTCTGCGCTCCCTTGATACTCATAGCCAGGATGTACCCTCCTCTGGCAGGGCTGGACCCATCGGCTGATGAAACTCCTGACTGTGCTCGGACCATCCAATTTTTTCCATGGGATCATTCCAAATATTTCTAGGATCTGTCCCAGGTGCTCGGGCTTCTCCGACCAGCTCGTCTTCTTCTCCGGAATGTAGCCCGCATCGCACAGTGTGATCGTGTTCGGCTCTTCACGGATGTAGAACCATTTTTGTACCAGTCGTCGAGCGACGTGTTCCATGGGCAGTGTAGGTACTGGGCTTTCATGCCATCACGGAGGTTGAGGTATACACCCCCGGCTATCTTTGAACCATCGCTTCCTTTCTTCCGCAGACAGAAAAGATGGCGAAAAAATCGAAATGGGGCTAGAAGCCGCCATATGCTTTGCATAGATGAATAAAAGAGGCGACAAGGAGGATCGAGTTGGGATGCAGATTGCAAATCCCAATCTCATAGTAAAGACAGAGCCCCTGAAGAAAGGGATGCATCGGAACTCCAAATCCCCGTTTAAAGAAATCCTCGAACACCACGATCTCACCTGGTTATGGATCGGGGTACCTCTCGCCCTCCGGCGCACGCCATCCTGCGAGCTCCTTGTTGTGGAGTACCCCCATGGTGACGAGGTCTTCAATGGTCTGTTCGTTGCTTTTTGACTTCCACCATTCCTTCGCCATGACCCCTCCTTTCTTCTGCGTATCACTTTTCGCCATTTCCTTTCGTTTTCTGCCTCTGACTCTAGCCTTGCTGGTGAACGGGGAGTGTGCTGATCTTCAATAGTAGCAGGTGATTAGCAAGGGCGGCAGTCGAAGCGGCGGCGGATTGATTGGTGGTGATTTCAGATGTGTTAGGGTTGGTTGGCGAGAGGAAGACGAAAGCTGTGGTTGCGAATGACAATGGGGTTTGGTAAATAGTAACTGACCTATCATATACCATATTTAACCCAAGAGTTATGCCTTTTCGTCTGCCCGGGATTCTTGGGGGACGTGCACGCGCCGCAGACGGCTGTTTTCACGTTTGCAGTATTACTCAGCCTCGAGATCTACGCCAATATATGCGCCTCTTCGTTGCCAGTGTGGGAGGGCCCATGCTGACGCACCTACTGACAGGTGCCACGCAATTGTTTGCTTGAAAAGACAAAAAGGCAGTATGACGTGCTATACCCGTCTACTTTTTTGACCAGACGTGTCAGACCGGACTTGTTAGAACAAATAAATAAATAAATACATAAAATAATAGTAATAGTGGCATATGGTTTTTTGCCACACTTTTTGTGCTTGGGGACTGTACTGACCACCCTCGTGCTCAGGGACTATCGCAACCGCCCTCGTGCTCGGGGACTGTCCCGACTACCTTTGTGCTCGGGGACTGTCCCGACTACGGTTATTCTCGGGGATTCGTCGTTTTCCCCATGCTGCGCTCGGGGACTGCCCCGACCACTCTCCGACCATTGCTCGGGGACCACTCTCCTCGGCTACATGTGATTTGTACTCACATACAGTTGAGAGGCATTTATTTTTTCTCACTTAGACCTTGCTACAAGGCTGATACCTCGCCTTCCAGCAAGCTCAGGGACTACATCGGTACGATGCACCTGCCGGTGCAGCTCGTATCGCTTGTACGACGATTGAATTATCAACTTAACTGGGAATTTTTTTTAGACCCTGGCACCACGTGCCTACGTCACCTACTACCAGGCTCGGGGACTAAGTGGGCACACTTCACCTTGCGGTGAATGTGCTTATTTTATCGACCCCTACGCTCTGACTGTTGGCCATAACTGTTCCTGTACAAGGGTCACTTATATTTCTTTTTAGAAATACAAGTGGGCACACTTGATCAGGAAAGAAATCTTTTTCTTTTTTCTTTAGAGCACCATGCATTCTTCGGACAACCGGAATCTTCGGCTATAATCGTGGTCTACTGCTCTCTGTGCTGACCAGAATACTGGCACATTTGCTTGGTCAATGTTTCAACCAGTTGGAGATGACATGAAGACAGACCGCATTAGCCGAAGAAGATAAAACGGCGTGTCACAACATAATACATGGTGCTCGGGGACTAGCTGTGGGGTATTAACCCTTATACCCTTACGGCTAAGTTTGGGCCAACCCGAACCAGGGGGTCTGGCCCACCAGAAGACGACGTGCGGCCCAGGCGATCTGCTCGAAGTCCCACGTAAGGAATCAAGGCAGACTTGGAGATCAAGCAAGATCCTGGTCGGTTAGAATAGGAATCCTTATCCGGCCACCTATGGCAATTGTAACTGGTTGGGATTAGTTTCCAGATCTGTAACCCTGCCCCCAGACTATATAAGGCAGGCAGGGGACCCCTCTAAAAAATCATCTCATTTACATAGAGCAATACAATCAGACGCAGGACGTAGGTATTACGCCCTCACGGCGGCCGAACCTGGATAAAACCTCGTGTCTGTCTTGCATCACCATCTCGTTCGTAGCTCGCGCACCTATCTGCCAATAATCTACTACCTTGGGCATACCCCTAGGTAGACTGCCGACCATATTTCGTCGATAGCTTGGATGCCCTCTAACTCACTTGTGCTTGCAAGAGTGCGAATCGATTGCGAGTGAGTGTGATTCTAGTGCGTTGCATTGTGAGATTGCATCGAGTGGCACTAGGTGATCGAGTTGCAAGCTGGTGGTGCTTGTTACTCTTGGAGGTTGCCACCTCCTAGACAGCTTGGTGGTGGTCTCCGTCGAAGCCCGCAAGAAGTTTGTGCGGTGCTCCAGAGAAGAGCTTTGTGAGGGGCATTGTGCTCGCCCCGCCGGAGCCATGAAGAGCAACTCTAGTTGAGCGTGTCATTGAGCTACCCTCACTTTTGGGGTAGGTTCTTGTGGTGCCCGACGTGTGGGATTGGCGGGTGATGCCAATTAGCCACCGAACCACCAAGTGAGCGGTCGACACAACGGGGACGCAGCGTGTTGGCAAGCACGTGAACCTCGGGAGAAAATCATCGTGTCAACCTTGTTCTTCCTGTTGGTTTGCAATCCCCTTACACAAGCTTGTGATTACGTTTATATACATTGTGCTGGTGTAGTTGCTCTTGTAATTAGTTAGCTTGTGTAGCTCACTAGTTACCTTCTTGCTTGTGTAGCATAGAAGTAGCTCCCTTGCGTGGCTAATTTGGTTTGTGTAACCTTGTTAGTCACTTTGCTTAGTTTGTGTAGCTAAGTATTTGCGCTCCCTAATTTGGCATTGGTTGCCTTGTTATTGAACATTGCTAGTGAGCTTAGTTGGCTTTGTACTTTTGCTTATTAGCATGTGTAGGAGCTCCCTCATTGCTTGAAATACTAGTGGCATAGGTTTGTGCGACCTTGCTCCTAGAATTGGTTAGGTGAGCTCTAGCTAGCCCGGCACCTTTGTTGCTTAATTACGATCTTTGCAAGGTGCTAGAGAACATAGATAGAGGGGTGTAGTATTGGCCATCACCTCCACCTGCATTGGTAGGGCCTCGTCCAGTTATGTCGCACCCGCCACGACCGGCGCCACGAGCGTGATTAGAAGCTCTGACCGACCTGTCGTCGGCAGCGGCACCACCTCCATCGCTGGTTCCTCAGAGACCTCCAAGGGCGTCCTTCGAGCACCCACATCTGCTTGTCCCGCTGAGGGCACGAGCGACACCGTGGGCGGCGCCTGACCAGCTAACGAGGTAGTAACACCGGCTCTGCTCCCGCCTGAAGCGGGAGCGACGTCGATCGACGGCCGCCGCCTCGACTGAAGGGCGATGCTCTTTTTGGGCACCAACGCCAAAAGGTTGCCCTGTCTCAAGATGCTGCAGGAAATAAAAGGCATAAGTCACACTAAAAATAGAGAAAATAGAGGAGTTGGTGACTTACATTAGCACTGTTGGGTGGTGCATACGTTTGGGGGACGAACCCCAGGTCCGTGCTCCACCTCGTCGGGGTAGGGCCTTTTCGTGCCCACCCCCTGCTCCTGGGCAGAGGGGCTCGCCTCCCTTGCATCTTGGGGCATGATGGCGGAGCCACCCCCCTCAGCTAGCACCTTGGACGTGGCGGCAGGCCCGCTTGCCCCTGCTGGTTCTTGAGATGCGACGGCGGGGCCACCCCCTCCATTGGCACCTCGGGCACGGCAGTAGATCCGCCCGCCCCTGCTGGTTTTGAGGGCAGGCTGATGGTCCAGCCCGTCTCCGTCGGCCTTGCGGACGCGCTTTCCCCTCCGTGAAACGGGAAAGGTCCCGACCCCTGCAAGGATGAGCGGGTTCTTGTCAGCATGTCCTCGCTCTCTAGGGCACCACGCTTGGTGTCATCAACTACCTCATCATCTTCTTCCTCGTCATCATCGTTGTCACTATCAGTTTCCTCCCCTTGCTCCCGCGCACACAATTTCTGCTTCTTCTTCCTCTTGTCCTCCTTCGCTTTCCTCTGCCGCTCGGCCTCAGCGCGGTTCGCCGCCCTCATGGATGGATCCCTCGGCAACAGAGCCAGAAGATCCATGAGGATGAGGTCCCTCGGCTGGTCCCCCCATCTCAATGTCAGTATCAAGGGGTTGGAAGTTCAATTGAAGAAGAAGGCACGATTAAGTGAAAACTTACAAGGACAATGTACCCTGGTTCTGGCCGCATCAGGGGATGCCCCGGCACCAGGTACACAAAATCAAGAGGGGCGCCCACGTTGTCCCAAGAAGGCTCCATCGCCTCCTTGATGCGCTGCGCTACTTTGGAGGGGGAGAGCGCCTCCTCGGCAAGCGCCATCCCATCGAATGACGCCTCGGGCGCCATCACGTATAGGGGAAGCACGCGCCTCATCAGTGGCGCCACCCTCCTCACATGGTAGGCGCCGATGATTCCTGACCCCTTTAGCCCCTTCTCCTTCAGGAAGCGGATGGTGGCGAGATGGGCCTGGATCCTCTTCTTGTCCTTCTCTAGGACACCCCACTTCCTCCATGAATCTGGGGCCTCTTCGATTAAGCGCTCGGTAAACTCCGACAAGGGGACGGCGGCATCGTTCTTGAGATAAAACCAATGCGAATACCACCCCTTGTTGGAGGTCGACAGCCGCATTGCCGGGTAGTCGCCGACCTAGTTGTTCCGAAGCTAGGTGCCGACACATCCCATCAGCATATTTAGCTCCTGCCTCTTCTCCCTCTTCTTCTGGAGGGTGATGACGAAGAAGTGCTGCCATAGATCAAAGTGGGGGTAGATCCCCAAGAATCCCTCACACAGGGCGACGAACGCCGCCATGTGTTTGATCCCATTGGGGTTGAGGTGCTGCAGCTCTATCTTGTAATAGTGCAGCAGTCCTTGAAGGAATCGGTGGGTGGGGGTGGTGAACCCACGCTCATGGAAGCGCGCGAACGAGATGACATAGCCATCAGGCGGCGACGGCATGTCCTCCTCGTTGGGCAGCCGCCACTCCTCGGCGGTGGTCTGCACGTAGAGAAGACTGTGGCGGATAAGGCCCTCAAGGCGCTAGAGGGTGATTTCAGAGTGGCACCACGGATCCATTGGAAGATGGGGGTGGGTGGATGCAAACTTGATGACGGCTGAGGCGCGGATGTAGGGAGCTTAGGCGATTGGCGGCGGAGGTGGCAGATGCAAAGGCAAAGAGGAAAAGTATGAAACCCTGGGGGTGAACCTTTTGGTTTTATAGGGGCAATGGATGCGAGGAAACCAACCATCCGCCTAGATCTCCGCACCTCCCACGATCTACCACCATGTCACGCCACAGGATACACGCATGCAATCCCTATCCTTTCTTTCGAGAAACTCACCGGACATTTCGCCTTCGTGGGCGGACCGGGACTCATTGCGAGTAGGAGGAATATGGATCAAAAGCGCATCTACGTCCCATCTAGGCCTAGGAGTCCGACGGTTGGCCCATCAATGGGGCCAACAGCCACTCCAAACACCCCTACGGCAAAAGGTGGAAAGAGCTAGGCCCCGCAAGCGGCCAGCACCCAGGTACACGAGCGCCACGGGCATCTCGGCCCATGATTAAGTCTTAGTCAGGCTTACCCTCACCGGATCCCCACAAACAGGATATCGGGACCCCAATCAAACTATCCAGCTAAACAACCACCAAATCTCACGACCATACCCACGGAGGGTCTGACCTCGGTGAGAAGAAATCACCATCTTCAGGACACGCCGTGGGCAACAATAGAGGGCCAGGGCTCTCAGAATCCTCTCTTTCGGCAAAACCTCCGAAGGAGTATCCTACTCCTTCGCAGGCTTGGGGGCTACACCCACCGGGTGCGCTCGCGTGCACCCGCTGGCAAGTCAAAAAATCCCCTAGGCAATTCTACTTGAATCACCCGGGGGGCTCAAGGGCTACTGTCGTGGACCAATATTAGGGTACCCAAAGAGGAGGAGCTAATGACCGTCAACATTGATTCATCCGCGCGACCAAGAGCGTGACTACACCACTTGCCAAGCTTCGCCTTGCCCAACATCTGAGGGTAGACTCCATCTCGCTCGACCCCGAGGGCTGGCTCCTCCTTGCCCAACGTATGAGGGCAGACTTCGTCTCGCCCGATGTCTGAGGGCTGGCTCTGCCTCGCCCGACGTCCGAGGGCTGGCTCCGCCTCACTCGATGTTCGAGGGCTGGCTCTGCCTCGCCCGATGTTTGAGGGCTGGCTCTACCTCGCCCGATGTCTGAGGGCTGGCTCTGCCTCACCCAACATCTGAGGGCTGGCTCTGCCTCGCCCGATGTTCGAGGGCTGGCTCCGCCTCGCCTGACGCCTATGACGACATTACCACGATACTGACCCAGGAATCAGGCAGAGCAGATAAGCAAGACGCTTAAGTGAATAGCAATACCGAGGACCGTACCCTACATGCATGTAGGAAAGTACCATCAGGATATGACAAGAAGGGCGCTTTGTGACCTTCTAGGCATGTTAGAGCCCAAAGCAATGTTGTAGGCGCCGACATTTGCCTCATAGTGTTGTGGGTGCCGCCATTTGCCCTCGGGCACAGATCCTGATGGAGGCTCATGACAACCACTACGGTCCAGGAGGAAACTCGCATCACCTATAGTAATGAACATACAGTCACTACACCGTCTGCTCCCTGTATGGTCGTGAATCAGCACCTTGGTCCACCGTGCCGCCCGCCGGAACGGGATGGGACATGACAACTCGCTAACAATGCCAGGACATGGCATCATCAGTGGGTAGACACTCAGCATGGCCTTGTTAGGGTCCACAGACATGCTCCTAGTGTGGGGCTGTCCCCATCACCGCCTGCCATGTCAGGGGGGGCCCGCACGGAGGAAAAGGAAGACCCGACATCCTTGAAGGACTTCCTTTGCCTCTCATTTTCCTCTTTTCTCCCATCTCTAATCCATACACTCCCTTGGCCTATAAAAGGGAGAGCATAGCACCCCACTAAGGGGATAGATTCAAGACATCACATCACACATAGCTAAGCAGCAACCAAGCTCTCAGCGCCCATTCGACCTTTCCATCAGAGATTTGGGACCTGTCCCTCTCTCGCCCGTTTGTAGCCCCTACTACAAACTTTTTAGTGCTTATAACATGAGCAGCAGCCATGAACTGGACGTAGGGACATTCTGCTTGAACCAGTATAAACCTTGTGTCTTTTTAGCATACCATCCAAGCCAGACGCGCAATAACACAAATTTACTCGTTGGTGTTTACTCGAAACACCGACACTTCTAGAGTCTTCCCACGTAGATACCGTGGTGGAACTCTGTATTTTCCTTTGACGATTGGGTCCTCCTTAGCAGTTTTCTGATTAAAACCTGCTGGAAACACAGATTCACCAAAACTCATGGAATTTATTAGTTTAAACCGCTAAACCTTCTTTGGTGATTATATTTATGCCCTTATACATGTTTAATTGATGGTTTATAATGGTAGTTAACTACCGTCAACAACTCCTCCAAGCTTACCTTTTGCTAGTCCCTTAGCAAAACTAAACTTAGTAACTAAATCTGGAGTTTAAGGATTTTGGAAACATTGAACCAACTCCTCAAAGTACACATGCGTTCAAACAAGAATTCTCTCCGAATTAGAATAAACCGATTTGACTTTCAAACTTACCCATATTACCTTCAACCATGGGGCTTGTAGCCTTCACTTGGGTCTTGAGCAATTGAAAGACAGAACGATCAAGTCAAGCACCATGTCTCAAGTTCTATGTTCAACCATTACTCTGAAGTTTTTATAGATTTTCAAAATAAAACTCAGAGCTTCCTATTGTATGACACTCTCAAGTCTCTCAATATATGTGGTATTTATGAATCCTCACCAAGACAATAGTGGTGTTATGCCATTCTCTTCCTACATCTAAGGCTTATGTGGAGCTCATAGGAGTGGAGAAAGCATAAAAGAGCATACTTGCAATACATATATTGTAAAGTTAAACCTCGGATCCAAAGAGAGTTGGAGTCATACAATCAAATCAAGATGTGCATGTGTATGGATGTATATGGTGGATATATATGGTGGCTAACCTAAATCTACTATGCTCCTTGAAAACATATCTCTCTTTTGAAACTTGGAAACAAATTTGCAAGAAAACAGGGGCTATCTTATTCATCTTCTTTTTTTCTTTTTTAGGTGAGCATCTGAGTACCCATTGTTTTCAATATCTCGGACACTTGTCCATTTTTTCATCTCTTTTTTTTATGAATAACTTTTGCATAGCCCCATGCTTCTTTTCTGCAACGAAAACTTTTGAGAGATAGCAAGAAGAACTTGAAGTATTTATTTGGTGGATATCTATGAAGATTTTTTTTGGTGTTTACTCCTAGTGTAGGAGTAAAATATTTTTAGGTGGATCTAAATGGATGGCATGTTGTTGCGCCTACCCCAGTGTAGGAGTAGTGCATATTTGGGTGGTGTGTACGTGATTTTGATTTTAAGAGCATGACAAACCTCTCATAAGGCATCAACAAAGCTTGACTAAACTCAATGCAAAACAAGCATCATATATGAGTGGAAGTTTTCCTAATCTAATATCATATATGGCCTTGGTAGGAATTCAAGTTTTGTCATACAGGAGCTCATCATGTAAGATTTTTATGTTTTTCGAAAGATAAATCTCCAGAACTTTAGTATCACTAAGAACAAGAGAAACAACAGCTCAGACCTTCTTATATCATATCCATCAATTACCTAGACTTAGCTCAAGCATATGCTACCCACGAGTTTGAAGTTCAGAGTAAATTCTTATATCAAAGCAGTCTTATCCAAAACTCAGGAAAATTCAAGGCTGAAAACTAGGTACTTGAAAGGAATCACGATAGAGAAACTAGTCATCATTTTCATTGCAAGAGAATATCCTTAGAGTCCATTATATTTATTCAGCTCTTAAAAACAAAAAACTAGACACACACTTTTATTTTATTTTCTCACTTTTTTAGATTACACCTTACTAATATATATATATATATATGTAAGACAAAGATAAATTTTTATTTTGCTTTTAGTTATTGTTATGCATCTTTTTATGACTTTAGCAAATATATAGAAAACTCAAAGATAGTAAAACCGAAAAGGAAAAGAAATACTTAGCTAGATACATGGGGGATCCTCCTCCCCCAAGATGGATGTTGTCGTGGTCTTTCTTAAAATCTCTCTCATCCTTCTAGAAGTTATTTTCCTCATGTAGCGGGTGTAGCAGCGGCTCGGAAAAAATGTACTTCGGATGGATGGCTTTACCTTGATCATCCTGCAAAATACTCCAACAAGAACACCAAAAACTCGTGACACGGATTAAGATAAGGGGTTAGTGGTTAGCCATTTAGAGATTTGTTGTCCTTAGAGGCTAGACAAATTTCCTAATCGATAAAGTTCTAGCAGGATGTCTATTAATATATTTTTGGATTTTCTTATTTATATAATGCATAAATAAGTATGTATGCATGTTTATTTTTATGCTACCATAGTGAATATTCTCGTGGGTGTTTACACACTACAGATTTATTCACATAGGGCTTAGGATTTTTTTTGTTTTTTTTCTTTTGATGCAATGATGTAATGCAGTAATGAAACTTTTTATTTTTCTTTTCTAAATGCAATGCTAATGCAAAAAAGTAAATATGCTAAAGTGAAAAATAATTTATGCAATGCTAAAAGTAAATATGGAGAACTATCGATATTACCTCACGGCCAGGGTTTGGATTTTTAATTCCTCCGGACAGGACTTGGCTGGAGAAGAGTCCTTTACTTTACGGGTGCATCATCCAGTCTTGGTGATGGAGACTCTGATGATTGCGCCTCTTGTGATTCTAGTGACGATGTTAGCTTCTCCTTCCACACCTGCTTGGTCTGTGGACTTGACTTTTGGTGGAGCGGGTTCATCTTTTACAACTCCTTTAGGTTCCTTATCTTCCTCCCATTCATTCTTTGGAGATTGATTCTTCTGGTTTTGGGATGACCGACGTCTCCTCCTAGAGCGGGACTTCTTTGGCTGCTCATAAGTAGTGTAACTATTAAAATAACAGCGTACCTTTTCTCGAGGGAATTAGAAGTGGATTTGTCCAGATCCGACGTAGATGATCGTGTTGGTGGTGTTGAGGAACGGTCTTCTAAGAATGATGGGTGTATCATCTTCTTCTTCACCCATGTCCAGAACCAAGAAGTCGACAGGGGCATAGTGATCATGTATTCATACCATAATATCTTTTGCTATCCCCTCTGAGAATCGGATTGATTGGTCCGCCATCTGTAATTGCATATATGTAGGAAACAAAGGTTCATCACCGAATAAATATTCATACGTTACCTTGGACATTATGTTGACTCCTGATCCAATGTGGCAGAAGGTCTTGTGGAATATTCTTTGTTCAATGGTACACTCAATCGTCGGTACGCTAGGATCATCCTTCTTAGCAAGGAATGGTGAAACGAGGAGGTGGTCGTACTCTTATCTGAGTGTGTTGATCATATTGACTGTCTCTTTCATGTGGTTGCCTAGCTTTGTTCTTCCTTCTTCTCCTGTTCTTCTTCTTGGTCACTATTGTCTCTTCGGGCAGGTATGCCTTTTGTGGATGACTAGGAGATTGCAAGATGTGATTCTTGAAAGAAAACTTCTCCTTTCTATCCTTGATTGTGAAGCAGATCTTGGCACTATCCGCATAGATGATGGCTTTAGCAGTGCTTAGGAAAGGTTGGCCCAAGATAATGGGTGCCTTTACATTTCCACCTATTTCCAAAACCACAAAGTCTACGGAAACATATGATTGTCCCACTCGAATAATGGCATCTTCAAAAATTCCCTTAGGGTAACAGATTGACTGATCTGCAAGCTACAAACGCATATTTGTGTACAACAAAGCATCTCCATTAATTTGATCATAGATTACCTTAGGCATGATGTTGACACTTGCTCCGAAGTCATAGATAGCTTCTTGAAAAATGTGAGGTCTAATGGCGATGGGGATGACCGATCTTCCTGGATCGCTCTTCTTCTCAGGCAAGGTATAATCTATCCACCTTCCCGTTGATGGCTCCATATAGTTGTAAGGTGCGTTATGAATATCAACAAGATTTGTAGTTTCTAGATCTTCTGGTTGCCCTATAATCTTACCTTTATTGGACGGAGGAACAACAACCACTAGCTGAGCTATTTGTGATTCTACCATTTTATTAAAGCTATGCTGGTTCTTAATGGTAGAAGCAAAGCTATCCATTCTATTATTTATGTTCTCTAGAATTTTATCATTGGAAGCTACCTTTCTAGATAATCCCTCCATAATTTTGGATTGACCAGCAATTAATTCTCTCAAGGGTGGTTGACTGAAGTTATTAAAATTATTACCTTGATAGTTACCTTGATAATTACCTTGGTAGTTCGGCCTTTGTTGTTGGTTCCATCCTTGATTCTGCTGACGATGAGAGTAATTATTGTTGTTGACAAAATTCATATCCTCATGGGTCTCAGGACAGCTATTCCCTGAATGCCCAGTGTTGCCACATACATCACATGCCATGCGAGAATCATGAATGTGCATGACTTCATGCTTTTCATTAGCTCAGTCTTCAAGCTTCTTCATTAGTAGGTCCATCTTGGTAGATAGCATGTCTACCTCCTTGAGTTGATGCATACCTCCACCTCTCTTGCGGGTCTGAACACGTTCTTCATTCCAGCCTTGGTTGGATGCCATCTTCTCCACAAGAGTGGTCACAGCTGGAAGTGCAAGTGACAAGAATGCACCTCCAGCAGTAGCATCCATAGTCTCACGGGTACTATTGGTCAGCCCGTGATAGAAAGTCTACATGAGTAGCCAATTCTCCATCCCATGATGAGGACATTCTGATATATAGTCTTGAAAGCGTTTCCATGCCTCAAGGATAGATTCATCATGTTGTTGCTAAAAGCTTGAGATTCTCCCACGCAGAGCATTGGTCTTGCCTGTGGGAAAGAACTTTGCTAGAAAGGCAGTGGAGCAGTTATCCCATGTAGTATTTCTATCTTTATTGACATAGAATCACTGCTTTGCCATTCCCAAAAGTGAGAATGGGAAAAGGCAAAGTAGTATGGCATCCTGGGTTACTCCTTTGATGGTGAAGGTGCTGCAGATCTCCAGGAAGTGTTGTAGATGTGCACTTGCATCTTCATGTGCCTTTCCACAAAACTGGTTTGCTTGCACCATATTGATGAGAGCTGGCTTAAGCTCGAATCCATTGTCTCCGACATTGACTGTCGGTCTAGTACGGATGTTGGCCGTAGTTGGAGCAAAGAATTCACGAAGAGTCCTGTTAGCCATAGCTTCAAATTCTGGTGTTAAGCTTTGCCTTATATGGTTGTCTTCTAATTTCAAAGCTGAGACTTTCTTGAGTTTAGCTCTGGTTCTCCTGATTAATGCTTTTGGATCCTCAACATAGTTTGTCGAAAGGTCAAAACTGGTCATACATTACCCTGCATAAGATACACAAGTATACAAAATAAGGGTAAGCTTGTTTGAGCAGAGGTCAATGGTTATCTCTATCCCATCAATAAGTATAAGTTTATCAATACTTCCTTTGCTAGTTACCTTCCTCGGCAACAGCGCCAAAAATGTTTGTTGGTATTTCTTAACGTGTCACTTGTTTGAAGTACTTAGCCACCTATTATAAACCTATATCCCTAACTTTACTAGGTTGTCATCCCTAGTGATGATGCCAGAGATATGTGCTGGTACTACATAGTATTACTACTAGAATAACACTAAGCAGTTCTTTATTAATGTATGTGACTAGAGAGAATATATATAAATCTATGAATGAAAAGTATCTGCAAGCGCACAGATAATATACCATTTTAACATTTCACCCGAGAGTATTCAAGGTATCATTATTTATATTTTTACCACTGGGAAGGTCTAGCATGGATATGTATTAATAACTTATACTATTGAAGGAGAAATAAACCATAACCAATATTCTACTCATAACAGGGATAAGTCATAGGATAAGATACACTCCTTTCTATAACATTAGCATGGTCAGGTAGAATATTTGAGGAATAATTCCTTAGTCATTCTTCATTACAAGTCAAAGCATACATTTGATTAGTGCAATTACACCTAGTAATCATGGCTAAGATCATCATTATATCTACACCTAAGGGATATTACTAAGGAAGATTGAGGGTAGAGCTTGTTCTACCTTCGTAATCGGACCCAACGTGCACCTATATTCGGGGAGTGGACTACAAAGGACTCAACAGGAGTGTCACATCCATGATCTACCACATGACCCAGAATATAGGGTGCATCCACAGGTAAACAACATATAAGCACCACGCTTACACAATGTCGACCACCCACGCCATGTACATCAGAGTGAGCGCTATACAAACTTATGCATAAACAAAATAATAAACTAGCTATACTAAGTATATAATCAAAGTAGACGTTGAACATCATAATGAAGAACATGAATAAGATGAACAATGAGACTGTCAGAACAATTGTAACTAGCATATAAAAATAATGGAGAAACAAAACAGACAGGGGTACAAAGTTTATACCCAACCACGCTCTTGATAAGATCGGGAATCCAAGCGAAGTCCTGCTTGCCTCCCTCTAGATCTATCCTAACTAGCTATGCTATGGAGGAGGAGGAGGAGCTCTGAGGAGATTAGGGTTTCTGTCTTCTCAAATGATTGATGACTTCTGATGCCTGGGGGGAGGCAGGGGCTAGATTATATAGCCCTGAGGGTCCAACATGAGCCCTTGGATCAAACTGACTTAAGCAACGGCCTAGATGCATCCTCAAAGACGGTGGGAGATCGACATACGAAGCTAGATGATAGGTGGGCCCAGAAGGGGCCAGGCGGCCCCACCTATTAGGGGGTGGCCCTTCGCTTTAGTGACGTGGTTTCTAGACCCTTCTAGAGTCTTCCCACGTAGATACCATGGCGGAACTCCGTATTTTCCTTTGATGATTAGGTCCTCCTTGGCGGTTTTCTGATAAAACCCTGCTAGAAACACAGATTCACCAAAACTCATGGAATTTTTTAGTTTAAACCCCTAAACCTTCATTGGTGATTATATTTATGCCCTTATACATGTTTAATTGATGGTTTATAATGGTTGTTAACTACTGTCAATAGCTACTATAGAACTTTATTTATTAACAGAGAGTAGCTAAATGCAACTAACCTATGATGCAATGCAAAACAAATTTATTGGAAATTTAAATATGAGATGCAACTAATGAAATGCAATAAACAAATGCAATAGATAGAGAACTTACCTATTTGACAGGCTCAAGGTCATTCATCATTGGGCGGAGGTGTTTCCTCTTGTTCCACCTCGGAGGCCTTGTCAGGATCAGGGGATGATAAGTTTGAGGACGGATCTTTCTTTTTACGCCATCTCTTTCTATTTTTCTTCTTCTTGATAGGCTTCTTCGGCTCTTCAATCAGCTTTAGTTTCTTCATCTTGATTCTTTTTTGATGCTTCTTCTTTTCCTATTTTTCATCAAAGAGGGGTTGTCCAGAGGCAAAAGAAAATATTTCTTTTCTTCTAGCAAAATGGAATTGGATTTGCCTAGAAGCCACATATATGCAAGCATTTGCAGTATTAAGGAAAGCATGACCAAGGATTAAAGGTGTATCCTTGGCGTTGCCCATGTCTAAGATCATAAAATCTATAGGAACATAAACACTCCAAACTTTAACCAATAAATCAGTGGCTACTCCCTCGATATAACAGATAGATTGATCAGCTAGCTGTATGTAAACTGAAGTTGGAGCTAAAGTAGTGTAGAACAATTTATCATAAGTTTTCTTAGACATTATATTAACACTAGATCCTAGATCACATAGAGCATTATCAAAGGTATGAGTTCTAATGGAGCAGGTAATCGCGGGGGTTCCAGGATCACCTTTCTTAATGGTAAATGGGGAGTCTACTAAGTAGGAACCTCAAGAATTTAAAGCATAGCCATACTTTGCCGTAACAAGGTTGGTTGTCTCCATGGTTCCTTCAAGTTTGTCAGGAATTCTATCTTTTTCATAGGATGGGATAGCAGCAGCAATTTGAACTAATTGGGTTTCTATCATTTTATTGAAACTAAGTTGATTCTTTAAAGCAGAAGAAAACTCATCCAATTTAGCATTTATATTTTCCAACATCTTGTCATGAGCATGCAACTTTTTATTAATGTTGTCAGTCATTCTACCATTGCTATAAACAAGATCCTTAAGGAAAGCATAACTATTATTACCTTGATTATTTATGCGAGGAGAAGAGTAATAATTGTTACCTCCCTGATTGTTGGAGCGCTGATTCCAGCCTTGATGTTGTTGTGGACGAAAATCGTTATCGGTGTTGACAAAGTTGAGGTCTTCCTGGGTTTTGAGACAGGAATCGCTTGAATGTCCAACATCTCCACAAACTTCACAAGTCATGTGGGATTCCATGGATTTGAGTGTCTCTTGGGCACTCACCTTCTCATAATGTTCTACTCGCTTTACGAGCAGATCCATCTTAGTTGCAAGCATATCAATTTCTTTAACAATTTCTTTAACTGAATGCATACCTCATTTACAGGGTTGGAGTCGATCGTCGCTCCATCCTTGGTTGGAAAACCATCTTCTCGATCAATGTCTTGGCATCTGCAACACTTAGCGAAAAGAATGCTCCACCAGGAACAACATCTAAATGGCTCCTATCTAACGGCACCAATCCATGGTAGAAGTTATGGATCAAAAGCTAGTCTTCCATGCCATGGTGTGGGCATGCAGAGACATACTCTTGCATTCATTCCCAATCTTCAAGAATCAACTCATCGACTAGTTGTTGAAAACTAGAGATCTAATTGCGAAGAGCGTTAGTCTTCCCTATAGGGAAAAACTTAACTAGGAAAGCGTTGGAACACTTGTCCCAGGTGTTTATAGTGTTGCGGTTAGAGTAAAACCATTTCTTAGCCTTTCCTAACAAAGGGAAGGGGAAAAGGCAAAGACGTATAGCCTCTTGGTTCACTCCCTTAATGGTGAGTGTGCTACAAATCTCTAAAAACTGTTGGTGGTGAGCATTTGCATCCTCGTGGGCTTTTCCACAAAATGGACAAGCCTGAACCATCATAATTAACACTGGCTTAAGCTCAAAGTTAGCATCTCTATTGATAACATTGGGTCCAGTGGCTACATTAGCAGCCGAGGGTATAGAAAAATCATGAATGGACTTGTCACCCATTATCATGTAGCGTAGTGATAGGGTATGAGGAAAAAAGGATAAACTACTTAGGATAACTAAAAGACTAGTTAGCAAGACTAGCAATACAAATCCGAGTCCAGTTGCCTTTCCCGGCAACGGCGCCAGAAATGATTGTTGATACTTCTTAACAACTATTGGAGGAATTCAGCAAGCATACAGAACTATCACGTAGCACTTCACTCTGTGAGTACTGAGTGTCAAATTTATATTTTTTCCCACAGGAAGGCGGAAGGCTAGAATTTATATTTACTATGTGGATTGCTAAGGGAAGCCTAAGTGTATCCTAGGTAGGTGAACGATAGTGGAAGTTGAATGTGAACTACCTAAACTAAACTAGTAAACAAGCAACACTAGAGATAGCTAGGTGGGAGAGCGAGTGATTTATCCAGCAAGTAACTAAGGGTAAACTAATGACTAGGAGAAATACGCTAGTACTTTAGGGCACAGCCCACCTACCAACTAGGAGAGTTAAATAGACAAGGTCTGCCACGAGCCCTATGATTTAATAACTAGACCTATCATGGTGGAATACAGAGGATGGAC
Organism: Miscanthus lutarioriparius; assembly: GCA_904845875.1. NCBI lineage: Eukaryota > Viridiplantae > Streptophyta > Magnoliopsida > Poales > Poaceae > Miscanthus > Miscanthus lutarioriparius. The sequence goes on along the minus strand of CAJGYO010000014.1, from coordinate 70,326,098 downwards.
AAGACTGTCACCACATGCCACCTATGAAGGCTCTAGTTTGGTTTTGGTGAATTGATGAAACCCTAAGTGCTAACCTAGTTTATCAAAGTGATTATGAGATAGGTAGCACTTTCCAAGTGGTGGAGCAATGGTGAAGATCATGATGATGGTGTGACCATGGTGATGATTAAGTGCTTCGGCTTGGAAAAGAAGAAAGAGAAAAACAAAAAGCTCAAGGCAAAGGTGAATTTTGATATGAGCTTTTTGGTTTGGTGATTGAGACACTTAGCGATTGTGATCACATTTAGGATAGATAGTCGTACAATTAAGAGGGGTGAAACTCATAGTGAAATGTGGTTATCAAAGTGCCACTAGATGTTCTAACTCATTGCATATGCATTTAGATCTAGTGGAGTGCTAACACCCTTGAAAATGTTTGTGAAAATATGCTAACACACATGCACAAGGTGATACACTTGGTGGTTGGCACATTTGAGCAAGGGTGGAGAAGTTGGTGAAGTGGAGGAGTTGGTTGTCACTAAAAAACAATGACCAGATGCAGCATTGGTGGTGACCGAACGCTGAGGCGGTGAGTCCGGTCATTTATAAAATGTTTGGCGCGCTCGGGTTCTATCTATTAAGTGACCGGACGTAGGGTCAAAATGTGACCTGACGCACTGGTGGTGAGTCCGGTCACGTATGACGATATCTTGATGTAGCGGCCGGTGGTCGAGGCGATGACGAATGATGGGACCGACGTCGTGGTGTAATCGACGCCGGTCACTAAAGTTGCCTCTAGAACCTTTCTGTAAAAGACCTGACGCGCAGGCGTTGGTTTTGATCGGTCCGTCTAGTCGTTTGTTGCAAAGGCACGTGGTTTTGTTGATCTAACGAGGTGTGGTGCATCCGATCATTTTGATTGGCACGTCCCGTCAATGATAGTGATAGATATAAAGCAGTGAGGAGCCCAACGGTTCTATTCGTGGGGCTCTCTATTTAAGTCTCATGGCTGGCTCAAGCTCGCTCTCTTGGTCATTTGCATTGACATAGCAACCTTGTGAGCTTAGCCAAAGTCTTTCCACTCATCTCCATCATTGATACATTATCTTTGTGTGATTGGGAGTGAATCCAAGTGCATTGCTTGAGTGATTGCATCTAAAGGCACTTGGTGATTGTGTTTCGCTGCGGTTTTCGCTTGTTTCTCTTAGTGGTTGCCGCCACCTAGATGGCTTGGTGCAGCGAGGATCGTCGAGCAGAGGAAGATGATTGTCTCTAGCTCTGATCGTGGTGATTGTGAGGGGTTCTTGACCTTTCCCCGATGGAGAGCCAAAAGGTACTCTAGTGGATTGCTCATGGCTTGTGTGATCCTCATCTTGTGTTGGTTGTGTGTGATGTAGACTAGGCCCGATCTTCTGATAGGTATGATAGCGTCGATTGGTGGAGACTCAACGTTCATGATCTAGGCTTGAACCAAGACTCGATTCGGACCTCCGCATAACCGTTACACCTTTGCTCCATTGGTTATCAACCACATGAACGCGATTGACCTCGCCGAGAAGGCTTTCCTACAAGCGAATCGAGAACACAAGCAAGAACGGGATGAACGCAATCTAAAATTGCAAATAAATATGATGCTTAAGAAAACAAGGAGTTCAAGTCTTTATTCGAAAGGACTAATCGCCATAGGCAAACAAGATCAAGAACTGGAGCCTCGGTTCACAACGCAAGCAACCTTGGCGTGCATTAGGTAAAGCAAAACGACGTCATTTCATAAGGAAATTAAGAACTAAACAAAACTCAAACCCTAATGAGAGCAACGGCTGCTAATTATAGAGTCTTGGCGTCACCTTACGGACGCGCCCTAATGGGCCCAAACACGATACACGGTCCAACGGACCAAAAGACGCGTGTCATAGCACCCGACAAATTACGGATGCTAACTTGTTTCGATGATTCTGTTGATTCCGAAGGGCTTTTGACGTGAGACAACTTGCATTGACTTCCTTATCTAATTAGCTTTCCATCCATATGTGGATCATCGAAAACAGAGTCCGGACGCGGCGTGTGACCAGTTTTATGACAGATCGGTCCCGGAACCCAAGATGGGCTCCAACCCGCTTGGTGGGCCTCCACCATGAGAAAGATGAATTGGACGCCCATGCTGGACCTCCTCCTCTCTTTGGCTTGTACGCTGGCGATGAAGTAGTGATGTCCTTATCAGATGCGGCACCCGATTGCTTGGGTTTGACGTGTGATGCCAATTAATGCGTGAAAAACCTCCAAGTAAGTGAATCGCCACAACAAGGACTAGCTTGCTGGCAAGCAAGTGAACCTTGGTAAAAAATCTTGTCATCTTGTCCCGAGGATTTCTTGGTATTCATTGTGATTGATTGTCATCATCTTGTGATTGGCTCTATCCTCGACACGGCGGTATAAACATCACTTCTCATACCTAAGTATTTATATTTCTAGTGTTGCTACGCTCTTTAGTGTAATTAGTTTTGAGAGCTAGCTTGTGTCGGGTTTAGTGATTAGTGGGGCTCTTTAGTTAGTCTTTGAGAGCTCACTAACGTAGTGTAGTGACATAGCCTTTGTGTGCATAGAGACTATAGAAACTAGAATTGTGGTATGTGGCTTGTATTTTTAGTAGGCTAGCGCAACATTCGCTTCGCATCATATTTGTCTAACCGGTTTGCTAAGTATTATTGTAGAAATTTTAATAGGCTATTCACCCCTCTAGCCATTAGGACCTTTCAACCTCGACAATCTAGCTGGAGGCCTAAGCCGTATCCATAGATAATCCATAGCCTAAGCACCACGCTTAATCTATAAACTTACTACTTGATCCAAGCTCAGATGAAATGAGATCAAAGCACCCTACCTAGGGCGGTGGAACCAAGATTAACGAATAGCTACTAAATAAGAGATAACATATGCTACTAATGCCAAACAATAAGCACCTAAGCTCACTAATGATGAACACTAATGACTAAGTACTTAAGTAAAGCAAAGCAATAATACTAGAATAAAGTACTGAAATAAATACTGAATAAAGCAAATGCTGAATGAAGGAATTACAAAAGAGCTATACCAGACCCAGAAGATATTTCTGGACTCTGAGAGAAGCTCATGCTCTTACTCTACTTCACTACTAGACTACTACTCTATAGCTAATGCTAAGCTAGAAAGCTAAGAGAAGCTTGGAGAGCATAGAAATGAATGGGGCACTTCTCCACCGAGCTCCACACCGTCTATTTATAGTGTAGAGAGGCATAGGGGGTACTTGTAGGCAGCTAGAAGATCGGTGGAGAACCTAGGGTGCCACGCCGGGTGGTCCTCCATTCCACCGCCTCTTGATCCAACGACGATGGTTGGCTTCCAAAGGCAGTGGTAGAGGCAGCACATGTCGAAATTTGGACAGTAAGGCGGTTGGAGCCTCCCAAGCCTATGACAATGGACCCATGGATCCACCGGCATCAAATCTTGTCCGTTGATCAAACTGACTTCAATGGATGCTTGTCATTGCCTCTGGAGCAGCTCCCACAGATCGATGACGTGACAGGGCCACTTGGGGGCCAAGCGGCGCCCATGTGGGGTCGGGCGGTGGGCCCAAGGCCTCCTGCCACGTCCACTTATTTTTGCTTAAATTTCCTGCATACAAATAATCTACAAGCACAAGTGAAACTAGGTAAATTATAAAGAAAATTATTCACATGTGATGATGATTTACCTCAATTTGTCATGCTTTTGGGTGGAATGTTGATGGTTAAAGCGGATGCTAGTGACCTGTCAACACTCAGCTTACTCAGGACTAGATCTATTTGTATTAGGATTTTTCGCACCTATCCAAGTTAACTCAATAAGGCCTACGTATGTTATTATATATATAAAACAGGAGAGTTGCATAGAGGACGAACAAAGATAATTTTTGCATTCATAGAGGTAGTTAAAAGAGGCCATAGAAAAAATGGGTATAAAAAAAAATAGGCTGAAATTTTACCTCATTATTATTATATATAGGTATAGATATAGATATAGATTTATATTTTAGAACGGATGGACTATAATGCATCTCCACCCAATCAAGAGTGCAACTTAGACTTTTTTTATTTTAGAAAAGGGAAATTTTAACCTCCAAACTACCAGAACTTGTTAAATAACCGTGATAGCGTTTCGACAGCCGACAAAGAAACCATATGGATGTCTGGATGTGAACTGCTTTCTTCTACATATGAGAGTATAGATATGCGAATCTTTTTATTGGGATGATTCTTCTAAGAAACGAATTCAAAAAATGTAAAATAAAAATAAAATCGAATATCCGATCGAGATCGAGCCTTCTTCATCCCCCGAAGAGCCTAATAAGCTTCGTCGGCCTCGTACCTCCAGCGTCTCATGAAAGCGAAGGTACCTTCTTTGGGCCTCCGGGCCCAGCGACTCCAGATAAATGCAGCACGACTCTTTTACTTGGCTCCTTTCCGTCACATGACCTTCAGGCTCCATCCTCACGCTTTGTCCATGCACTTCCGTTTCGGAGCATGCATTGGTTGCGAAAGGCTGCACCAAAAGCCATGTTCTTTTGTAGATGGAAAAAGTCCACGTTACTTCTTTTAATTTTCACGAAAGTCCGTTTTTCCTCCGTTAACTCTAAAATCAGGCAAAACAGCTCCCTCAACTTTTAAAACCGTTCATCTTATCTCCCTATGTTTTGAAGGCGTTTTTATCTTTTTCTTTTTTATTTATTTCGGCTGAATCTTTAAAAAATCATAGTAAATCACAGAAAAATCATAAAATAGAAAATCAAATTTTGTTGGACTCCATATGAGTAAATCTACATAGTGAACATATAATATGGTATGCTTTAGTATAAATTTTTTGTTGTGGTTTTAGATCTATGCTTCTATGTAATTAATTAGAATAATTCATAGCTGCAGTTTCTATGGTCCACTTGTGATAAAATTTTATGGTGGGCTAATTATTATATGATTGAATTGTAGTAAAAATTTTATACTCATTCGATCATATATAGCTTAGTTATATATTTATTTATATTTAACAAGCATAAACCGAAAAAAAATTATACTAAGTTATACATGATCCAATGAGTATAAAATTTTTACTACAGTTTAAGCATACAATAATTAGTCCACCATAAAAATTTCACCATAATTGGACCATAGAAACTGCAGCTATTAATTATTCCATTTAATTACAGAAAAGTATAGATCTAAAGTCACAGCAAAAATTTTGTACTAAAGCATACCATATTATATGTTCAATGTGTAGATCTACTCATGTGGAGTCCAACAAAATTGCATTTTCTATTTTATGATTTTTCTGTGATTTACTATGATTTTTTCAAAGATTCAGCCGAAATAAATAAAAAGAAAAAGATAAAACCACATTCAAAACCGCTTATAACATAGTCAGGGAGGTAAGATGAATGGCTTTAAAAGTTACGGGAGGTGTTTTGCCCGGTTTTGAAGTTTATGGAGGAAAAACGGACTTTTTTGTGAAAGTTGAGGGAGATAACGTGGATTTTTTTTCCTTTGTGGGTACACAGGGCTGTTTGGCTACTTTGTATTTGGCTCTAATAAACCTGTTCATCAAAATCAAATACTGTTGATATCGTTGGATAGACGATAGCTTTTGTGTAAGCTTGAGACTCCAGTACCACCCAACCCAACCCAAGGACTCCGCCATACGAAGGTTCCGACCCAACAAAATATCAACCGAAACCTGCAGCCCACCACGCGAAGCAAGTGCTGGCGTTTCAATATATTTTCATTTTTCATACGAAGACTTAAAACATTTCGGGTTGTGCGCCACTTGTTGATGACGGAATTTGCGTGTAGCAAAGTATGTGTCCACGTTTATGTAACAAAGTAGCAGATGCCATTGCGGCTTATGGGTACAAGTGTTCAAGTGATATGCCAATCACTCGGGATGATGTACTTCACTTTTGTTGAGGATCCGGGGACCAGCAATTCTCCATGCACGAAAGAATACAATTATCATATTTTGAGGAGTCAAACAGTTTAATCTTTCACTGAAATTATATAAAAAATTACTAACACTCATGAGACAAAATAAGTATCATTAAATTAATTATAGAATATATTTTCATAATAAATTTATTTAGAGACATAAGTACTAATACTATTTACTATAAATTTGGTTAAACTTGATTTAGATTGACCGGTACGGTTCCCATAATTGTATTTTTTTGTAGACGGAGTGAGCAATGAAGATTGTGTTTAAAAAAAACATAAGCTCCCTGCATTTATTTATATTTACGAATATTTGCTACGACTGGAAGAATAATTCCTTGCTGACAAATCACGTAACAGTTAACACACTGTCACTTTCTCTATGTCGTACACTTGTACTACTTGGACTATTCTTTTCATTCGCGGCCATTCCTATTATAAAGACTACAGCAATAACTTGTGCAGCTTCGATCCACGATGGCAGGATCAGTTTTTTATACACACAACATGCACGTAAATAATCGGCTTGTTCGTTCGTTGGTTTTAGTTATGGCTTATCAGTCAGCCAACAGTGTTTTTCTCTCATAATAAATCAGCACCAGTCGGACTTATCAGCCAGGAACTAACCAGCGAACAGACGGAATAGCAGTATTTAGCCACACTTGCATTGTATTGTCCCTAATTTGTACAAGCAGTTTCAGAAAGCCATGTTCTTGTTGGCTCTTTCAGTCATGCGCTACTCCACTGAACTGAGACAACTCATCGGTCTTCTCTGGAATTCTTATAGAATCCTTCAGGCAGCCTGTTCATTTGGCTGTAGCTTGTCGTAAACGATCGTAAATTTTCAGCTGGAATAATATTTTTTTCTCACACAAACCAGCCAGTAATACTTCTTTACGAACCAGCAACGAAATGAATCAGCCAACCGATCAGACGAAGGATCGACAAAAGCTTATCACCGGGCTCGCGCGTTGATTATGACGACGACCGCCTCGTTTGGTTGGTCGCTGTAAGCCTGTAACAAGTTAGTTAGGCCTTCGCAGATTGACTGAGATCCAATAATGTGTAGTGCCGCAACAAGCTGGTTTCACAAACAAAATTCTACATGCAACTCAGACCAAGCTCAAGGAAGCCCAAAAATTTCAGCATAGCCCACCAGTGCTAGCCAGTATAAAATTTCTCTTCTATCTTTAGTTTCAAAAAATAAAATTTCAGACACCAGTACTTCTTGTGCCTCCAGAATAAAGAAACGATCTCCATTCCTCGTGATCAAAACGAACTTTCATCAACAGAAAGCAAAAGGTTCTAGCAACCTTTCCTGCTCTCATACAGCAAAAGGCTCATATTTTCTATTTTGTGCGTATGCAGAGTGATATTTTATTCATTATGTTGGACTCCTCACAGATCAGCATATCCCACCGTGCTGGCCAGTTATTTCTATCTTTGATTTCAAATTTCAGGCACCACTACTTCTTGTGCATCAAGAATAAAGAAATTGTCTAGGTGGACATAACTGGAACGGCTTAACCCTTAAGCTGCCGGCTATGTTCATTAATAGTTGGCACAATTGGCACATCTCTTGATATGACTCTTTTTTTTCCGAAAAGCCAACAGCAAGAACATGCCCGCCATATATTAATATAGAAGAAGCGATTTATAATAAACTAAAGAAACAAAACAGAACAACATCCTCATGAAGGAGGTCGCAACAAATTACCACTGCAAAAAAAATATGACAAACCTCGGTAGCATCGTCCGCCTAAGTACCACCATGCACACCATAGAGAACAAGCATTGTAGACTAGGGAGGGGGAATGAGGGGTGTTCCACAATGATGCGACCAAGGAGAAAAAATGACACCCATAGACGTCGTCAATGCCGACTAGAGAACCAAGTTTTTTTCAACCAGACTTCTAGAGGGGAAGCAGGCCTTATGACAATGCCTTCAACGAGAGACGTGCCACCAAAAGACGTCACCATTGTTGGGCATAGCCAATGCCTGGCAAGGCCTTCACCCGACAACCTCCTCCCCCTCCCCCCCACACACTCTAAGACCCAAACCTTGCCACATCGTGGATTGCCATAGCAGCGCCGACCTTGTCATCGCCACGCGAGACAATGGCTCTGTTCGCTTCGCTGAAAAGTCAGGCTGCCATGGCTGATAAGTTCAAGCGAACAAGGCCAATCTTCCCGTGCCATAACAACCACAACAACCCACCGACAACAAAATATAGCTGCGATACCGACGAGGTCACAAAGCATGTGTGACCTGCCACTGCTACGCTAGCTCCTAAGGGCCACCTACGTCATGGCACCAACCACAACGAGAAGCCACGTCTTGTTCCTGCGCCAGTGCTGCCAATGACAACCATGTCATCTTAGACAAGTAGTTAAGTCGGTTTCGGTTTGTAGTTAGATTTCTTCCACTTGATGTTGTAACTATTTTGATAATAACTCATAACTTATATGTACCTGTTGTGTTATAATTCCCGAGTGTGGAGATTTTCAGTGTGTCCCTAGCCACGTGGGGGCTGGCCAGCGGCCCAGCGGCTAGGGCCTGGGCGCCTCCACTCCTGGCCGCCTAGGAGCGCCAAGCAGCCGGCATGAGGTGGGCTAGCGGGCGATGCGCCGGCGCAGAGGTGAGCAGGGAGAACCGTGGGAACCAAGAGGGACGAGGTGGGAGGGGACGAGCGGGCAGCGGCGCAGCGCAATCGAGCAGGAGTCGCCCGTCTCCTGTGGGAGTCGCGCGCCTGGCTTGGGTTGGGCTGGCGACTACTAGGGCCAGAGATGACTACGACCCACCCAGTCGAACCGAGGCCCATGACAGATAGAGGGACGCTGGCTCGCCTTCGCGGCCTTGCTAGCTTGCTGCATGCGCGTCGCCCGTGTCCGCCGTCTTGACTATGTCTGGCAGCGGCGGCGTCCTCGCCTCCTCGGCCTCGCACTCACTAACTCCGGGGTGTGGGGATAGGGTGCCCGGCCAAAGGAACCTACTCTTTCTCTCCTCAAGAACCAAATGCACCTGCAGCAAGATCTCACCTCGTAGTCTTCTACTACTCATCATTCATCGCCCTGTTCGCTTGGGCTTGTTTGGCTTATAAGCCGTACTTTTTCAGCCAACGAACAATATTTTTCTCTTACACTAAATCAGCCAACAGTACTTTCAGTCATGGCTTATCAGCCAAACAAACCCAAACGAACAGGGTGCATGTACTCCTTCCTACCATGGAAATAATTAACAATGGTACAGCACATGTACAGACCTCCCTAACCATCTAGAGTTTGACCTTGTTTGGTATAGCTTCTATGTGCTCCTCCTGAAAAATACTATTGCAGTACTGTTTGGATTTTGGACTGTAGTGTGGAGCCGTTTCAATTTTCGAGGCTAAAAATGAAATGAGGAAAGAGGATGTGGTAGAGTCATGACTTCTAGCTCCACCGGCTTTGTAATATTTAGTATTTTTTAGTTCTAGCTTTCTTTTATATCGTAAAATTAATATTTATTTGGTTATTACCCATGTTCTCATCGTGCATATATTTTATTATGTATGATTATTATCGGCTTAAGTAACACCTCTATATTTAAACCCGAGCTCGGCCCTTGCAAGTAAGTTACGTTGATGTTTCCTTCAATCGGTTCCAACATAATCTAAGAGGGAGAGGGAAGGCAACCAAATTAGAGCAACGCTGCTGTAATCTAACAGGAAGAAATGGAGTGCAGAACGGCGCACGAGTTCCAAGATCAGTGGCGACCAGTTGCAAGCACCAGACAATCGCCGCCTGATCGTGAAAAAAAGGACTTTTGCTATTTATCTGATGACATATATTTTAGTACTAAATATGTTAAATTTCTATACGTTTAATTGTGCTTTAAGATTTATGTTACAACTGTCACTTTAACGTGCTTATAATTACTGGGTCGCATTTATAAAAAAAATCTGACAGATTTCATCGTATAAAACCTGTCGGTGGATAACCAGACACTTAAAAAAAACGTACCAAAAAAAAAACGGCAGTGGAGCTAAAGAAGCAGTGGAGCTAAAGAAGCGAGCGGCTCCAGAAACAACAGGCAGCGTTCAGCAACGCGTGGAGGAGGTGCGGTGCGTTGGAGCCTGGCAGGAACTCGAGCCAAAGAGCGGACGTGCGATCCTTAGCGGGCGGCGGCCATGCGTCTCCGACTGGAGAGGCAAGTCGATGAGGGTCAAGTTAGAGGATGTCGCTCAGGTACAGCACGGTGATTGTTACAAGGAAACAATCGATTGTAGTAATAAAATGCATTCGGCCGTACCGTACCACTCATGAACTCAACCTAGTAAGTGCTTTGCTCCGTCAGCAACCACATGATGACATGAAGCCTCAGCACCCTGAAGAATCTTCCAATAACAAGCGACAACAGATACCAATAAGCAAAATGTTTCCGGACATCGCCGGCCGGCCTGTATTTAGACATCGCCGGCTTGTGTTGTGTACATATAATAAGAAGTGAAGTCATCATTCAAGTCAGAATCTGTTTTGCGGTCAGAGACGACTTGTTCTAAATTTCGTCAATCAAATCACCACTGAGCAGCCGTGTTTGCCACTATTATATTGGTGCATATTATATCTAATAGAGGCGCATCGTTTGCCGGCTGGATCGCTTTCATACATCCATGTTATAGTGCTGACTAGTTTCCTGGAAACCAGAAGCAACAACGTATTCTTGCTACTCTGTAACCACACCAATCCTCCATGGATGCAGTCGCCGCCTTTTGCATCCTGCTTGTTCTGGCCACCACCATATCCTTCTCTGCTGGGTGTTTCACACATGAGAGAGATGCACTGCTGTCCTTTAAGGGCAACATCGTAAGGGATCCACAGAACATCCTTGCTACCTGGAATGGCCAGGATTGCTGCCAGTGGAGTGGCGTCAAGTGCAGCAACAGCACCGGCCATGTCATCAAGATTGATCTCCGCAACAATTTCTTCCTAGATGATATATTAGTTCCATCGGACTCTGATAATCCTCGCTCTATGCGCGGGAAGATAAGTTCTTCTTTAACTGTTTTGCATCATCTGGAGTATCTTGATCTCAGTGGAAACAATCTTGGCGGAGTAGGGGTGTCCATACCAAGATTCTGGGCTCTCTCCAAAGCTTGGTATATTTGAACCTCTCATTCATGAATTTTGATGGTAAAATGCCTTCTCAACTTGGTAACATCTCTAGATTGCAGTATCTCAGTCTCAGCTGTTACGGTTATGGTAACATCTCTAGATTGCGCACTGATGATATCTCCTGTCTATCACATCTCCCTTTGCTAAGGCTTCTCGACATGAGTTTTGTGGATCTCAACGGCACTGCGGATTGGGTTCAGGTGATCAACACGCTTCCTAATTTACGAACCCTAATACTTTCAGGGTGTGAACTGGCTCTCCCATACGCTCCTATGCTGCGTCCTAACCTCACATCCCTGCAAGTGGTTGATCTATCAAACAATTTTCTCAACACCTTGAATCCCTCCTACTGGTTCTGGGATATCAGCACCATCAGGTATCTCGACCTTACAGGCAATGTAATAGTTGGGCTATTTCCAGATGCAGTGGGAAACATGACACTCCTAGAAGAACTTCATCTCGGAGAAAATAATCTCAACAGTGTAAATTCAAAACCATTAAAGAACATGTGCAATTTGAGGGCTCTATCTTTGCAGTCAAATCACATCAACCAGGACATTTCAGAATTTTTAGAGGGGCTGCCTACTTGTGCATGGACTAAGCTGGAGTACTTAGATCTATCTTTAACCAATATTACACTACTACAAAAAGCATTTTTAGGGGTGGCTGGTAACCCTTCGTAGGGACGGTTTGGCCAGCCGCCCCTACCGAATCGTCTCTACAAATCATGCATTTGTAGGGGCGGTTTCCAGGCCGCCCCTACAAATCGATTTGTAGGGGCTGCTTGTAACAACACAAAAATCCACACACCAAAAATCACAACTACAAAATTTTTTCTTCAAGACCCCATGTGATGATGAGTGACATTTATAGGAGCTAACCCTAAGTGTTGCATTAGTCGTAATCTAACTAAACCTACATGACTTGCACAAGTATCTCACCTCATCACCTTGAATTTATTTTACCACATAGCATACATAAAGTTACATTATATTCAACATGGTGATTTGGATTTTATTTGGATTTATGTGTTGATTAATAAAAGCTAACAAATATTTGTTATAAATAAATGTACTAACATGGGATTAATATACCAACATATACTATGACCAATGTTTATCACCATGGGACATTATACCAAAGGAGAAATATGCCACTTTGATTTATATATATGAAAGAAGTGTAACATAATACAAAAAGAAAGAAAAAAAAAGAAAAAGGAATGAAGAAGGAGGCCTCGCAGCCCAGCAGGCCTTCGGCCTCGGCCTCATGACCTGACTGTTCAGAGACCAACTGCCACTATTACCGCCTAACTCAGCACGCGCCCACGGCCGCCCAAGCAACACTCTACCGCCGCACACACACACAAGCCACCGACGAGCCGGACCCTTTGTCACCATCACGCACCAGCAGCGCCGCCGCAAGATCAGGACAAGTTGACAAAGCGGGCCCCCTCTCATCGACCGCCTAGCTACTGGTGTCGTCGTTTTCCCACTCCCTCCACCACGCGATAGGGAGCCGACCGTGAGCGTGGGCAGGCGGGGAGGTCACGCAAGATGCATGACCCTGTTTCCCCCACGCGCCGCGCCTACGCTACTGCCCGAGATCCGTCGGATGCGCCGCACGCATCACCACCGCCCGATCGCCGTCAGCCATTGGAGCCTTGGAGCCCGGCTATAAAAGCCGGCGCCCACGAGCCTTAACCCTCAACCCGTTCGCCGCCGCTGCTGGTGGCACAGCACCACACCGCGTCGAGACGAGAGAGGGAGGAGGAAGAAGCAAGGAGGAGAAGAAAGCCGCTACGGAACCAGACCTCGCTGAAGCCAGGAGCGCCGCCCCGATCGGCTACAGCGACGTAGCTGCTCGGCACGGCACTGCATCGCCTCATCACGTCCTCGCCTCGCCACCGCACCGCCATCCTACCGCCAATAGCCCTACGGTGAGCCATGTTGTTCGCCGCTCACCGCGTCCCCGCACCTAGGGAAACGAAGAGGCGGAGCTTTCCCGCTCTGGACACTTTGCACACGCACCGCATGCGCACCAGCCCAAGGCCTGGCGTCACCGACCCCTAGCGGCTCAGGAACACCGGCACGACCACCCCTAGCCTCTCGGACACCATGAACGGACCACGTCGGAGCATGAGCTCTTGCTCCGGCTTAGCCAACCGGTAGCATAGAAGGACCCACGACCCTCTTGTTGAGCCAAATGGAAACGCTAAGCAAAGGGAAGAAAGCGGGCGACGCCGAGCCCTCTGCTCGGGAACGTCAGCGCCGAGCGCTCTGCTTATGCCATGCATACGCATCTCACGCACGCACACGCTCACCATGGCCAGAGCACAACCATGGTGAGACCACCGCGTCTTCTACGTCGCGGTAAAGGCAACGTTGACACCCTGACTGGCTCCGCCATGACGAGAGACACACCGCGCTCACCTTAGCCGAGGATGAAGCCCACCGGAGCCCTGCGTTGCTGCACCGCACCATGTTGGAGCGCCACCGCCTCCGCTATGCCCCAACCACTGTGGTCGGAGGCGTTGAGAGCTCCCGGAGCCCCTTCGACCTTCTCGCCATGGTCGTAGAAGCACCATGGAGCTCACACGCTCCTCCAACTGGGCTCTCGCTACCACTGCAGCCTGTCCATGCACGCCGACGAACCCACGCCACCGTTCACCGCGGCCAGCCAACTGGAGCCACCCGACCACCACGTTAACTTCACTGGGACACCCGCTATGGCATGGCCAAGCTTTTGCCCACCTTAGTTGCACACCCGCGCCGCTGGAGGGGCTCGCCGGTCAGCTCACCACTGGTGGGAGCACGACGGGGAAGAAGATTGTAATTTTCCCCTCGCCGGCCACACGTCTGAGCACTTGGTGCACGTGAACCGAACACTGGGAAGGAGTAAGTGGACCAAGTCCTTCATAGACCGGCTCTGTGGTCTATGGACCAACACAGGCGGGTTCACCATGACACCGTTTGACCCCGGACCCACCTGTCAGCCGCGGTTTAGCTCGGATGGTGCCATGATGACGTCATGCCGATGAAGAGACCACGCCAGCATCGAGGACTTCGGCAATCTCTCGACCACATCGGCGATCACTTCGACCACCCCCGTGATCTCTCCGACCACCTCGGCAAGCCCACCGACCACTTCAGCGACCACTCCGACCACCTCAGCGATCTCACCGACCACGTCGGCGAGCTCTCCGACCACCTCAGCGATCTCACCGACCACGTCGGCAAGCTCTCCGACCACTTCGGCGACCTCTCCGACCACCATGCCAGCTGTGTCCCTACATGCCACGTGAACCAGTCACAGTCTGACATGTGTCAACCCTGAATTAATCAGCCTTAATTTAATCTTCGGAAATACATAACTAATTCATATGACCTCAGAAAATACGAAACTAGGACCAAAATTCATCTAAAATCGAGCTCTACGCAATGAACCCATGTTTGAGTGCATTTGGCTCCTTTGAATTTTCATTGCTTCTTTGTGCTATTCTATAGACGTCGCTAACGCGACTATAATGCGATCGTTTGTAGACTCGGAGGAGAACCGGACGGACGAGGATCGTGAGTACCGTGAGGAGTACGGAGATGACTACACTGAAGGTGCCACATCCCACCCAACCTCGTAGCACCTATTATGCATGGCTAATATAGAACTGCTATTGCTTTACTTTATTGTTATAATCACACTATGCTAGGACTTGCATGGTAGTATGCTTTCTTGATGGCCTTTACCTTGACGCAACCTTACCCCTGTTCACCCTACTGTTAGGCTAGTCACACGCTCGCTACTATATTTCATTGCTTATTACTTCTACTACGCTTGCACTACATTGATTCGAGATGGAAACTGGTGTTATCTGGACTATGGGGAGAGTGCTGTGTGTGTGACTTGGGTGCGTGGAGGGTGAGGGTTGTGTCGACCAAGTTGGAGTATACGACGAGCCTGGGGCAAGTCTTGCCGTGGGATGCTACCTGGGCACCCCTGGATTGAATACCTGTGGTGGGTAAACGGTATATGAGGTGGCCCTGGGTGTGAACCTGTGATGGGAGGAGCCTAGGGTGGAGGTGCTGTGGTGGCACGGTAAATGGAAACCCAGATGAAGACATTCTGGCTTGGTCATCCCTAAGGACTTACTAGTACTCAGATTCACCGGGAAGCCTTACGTACCACTCGCCCTATATGGTGTGGGACGGCCGGACTACTGGGTAGGATATTGCCACTACTGCTAGGATGATAGCGGACAGTGTGAGGGAGGTACGGGGCACGGAGGATTCCCTCCACACCCTTCCGAGACTTCATGGAGACCTTGTGGACCTGGCTCATGACTCACAATTTCAGCCACCCCAGACCAGACTTGGGGTGTACCAGGGCTGAATGGTAGAGTGACATTATCCTAGGCTAGCAAGTGGCCAGAATCAGCCCAGTTGACGATGGTCAGCGAGGAAGGCAGATCTTGTGGTTATGTAAAACCTCTGTAGAGTGTATGGTTGATCGATCGATACATATGCCGACTTGTCGGCTATGGACCTTTCCTGGGTTTCGCTTAAACTAGATAGTGAGATGAGTCCTTCTCTTCTTCCCCTAGGAGTGAGTGTTCGGACGTAGCCAGGGGCTACGGGCCTTGAGACAGTGCCGAGAGGGAGTTGGCCTGTCGATTGAGCGATGGTATGGTTGTGGTATGGTGATGGTGTGGAGATGATGGTATATTGATCCCGGGATCGAAACCTGGCTCTAGACGGAAATGGGGTGGAATGGGTGTGGGAGTGATGTTAAAACTTGACCAACTATTATTATATACTTGATATGCTAATACATAGGAAACCCCAGCCTTATAGGTTCCTCTTGATTATATCCAACTTGCATCCAATTTCCACAAAGCAATGCTCATAGGGTGGGAGTGGCTAGTACAAATCATACTAATAAATTTTGGCACACAGGTTCTGCCGAGGAGTATAGCTCCAAGGAGTTTGATGGTTGAGGGGTTCGTTCCTACGCTCAAGTTTGACGATCTTATCTTCAAGCTGTTCTAAATGAATGCTACTTTTGATTCCGCCAATGCGGCGATGTAATAATTTATGTAATTCCGCTCTATTTGTACTCTGATATTATCGTTGTATGGATGTGATATTTGACTGGAATTTGGGTAATATGATCTACAACGGTCCTATTACACTTCGACTCTATGGATTTCCCTTCGTGGAAATCATGACGTTTTAGTTGGTATCAGAGCCATACTTGACCCTAGGACGAAACCCTCAGAAATGGACGATAGAATAGGACGTGAACAGCCCTTCTTTCGATTATATACCGACCCTGCATTTACTTCTATGCAAGGCTTATCTATTATTGACCTGCTAACACCTGTTCCTTGAAACATGCAGATGGCAACGAACGTCGAATGGCCGCCTCTAGGACCGCTACCTCTGGACCACGCCAAGCTTACCTTCGACCTACGTGAGCTCGGGGGTTTTGCACAGACCCTCTGCCGAGTTTTCGTCACGTTAGGAGTCCCTGACGAGCTTGTCAAGGTCACCTACACCGGGAAGACAGCTCAGGAAGGAGGAATCAAAGGACCGGTTGTCACCTCAGCCGAGTTCCTAGCTAGCACTACCTTACCTTCTGTCCCAACTTTCACCGAGTTGACTGTAGAGGACACAGTTGAGGAGGGACTGCGAGCTGTCTCACACAAGGCACTTCGCAGAGTGATGAGGGACCACTATGAGCACCTGAAGACGACAGAGTTCCATCTACTTCCCCAGGCCCTCGACCTCAGCCTTACCCCTAGTGAGCAGAGTTTCGCAGCCGGCAGAGTTATCTTTGTAGAGGAGGACAGATGCCTTCGCGTCTCAGCTATCCACCTACTAGAGCAGGACAGGTATGTGACCTAGCTTGAGTAGAAGAGACGTCAGGACCGGGCCCTTTTGTGGGAGTACCAGGAGCAAGACTCACAGGGAGCACAGGAGCGAGCTAGTCTGCTTGAGACAGTTGCCAAGCTACAAGACGAGCTCAACCGTTGTGAAGAAGTCCACAGAGCCGAGGTCGCTGACTTACAGGACAAAGCAGCTGACCTAGGTAACAGGAACTGCTACCTCGACAGCAAGGTCTTAGAGTTGCAGAGAGAGTTGGACGACAAGAAGGCCGAGTTCAACCGTAGAGAAGATAGAGAGAGGTCCAAGGGGATTGATATGCTGAAAATCCAATCTCGGAACAAGACCATGACCCAGGAGCTAGAGGAGATCAGGAAGAAGGCCGTTCGCAACTAGGGTCACCTGATCGAGGCACTCAGGCAGAACGAGTATCTATAGGACAAGTGTGAGAGGACTTGGCAGGCTTGGCAGAAGTCTGACAAGAAGCGCCTCAGGGAGATGAAGGGTATGTGGGATCAGCTACCCAAGGAGATTCGCAGCAAGACGAAGCCTAGGATAGAGGAGTTTGAGTTAGCCCTGACTCGCCTCAACCTAGACGCCTGCCCTACCCTACCTGGAGCCAAGCCTACTGAGGAGCTCGCCGAGGCCTTGAAGTACATGTCCCGACTTCACAAGTCTGACGAGGAGATCGAGATCGAGAATAGTCGTATCCCAGCTACGGTGTACGAGTTAGAGTAGATGGCCCTACATGGTCATGAGTCATGTTAGTGGCTTCCATAAGTTGTACCCCATGATGTACCCCTTATGAGATGTATTATGAGACATTATGCGTAGTACGATTCTCGTACGTCTTCAAGTGTAGCTACTAGAGATGATGCTATGTAATAAAACCCATGTAATGAATGTTTTGGATCTTATTGCATCTTATGAATCTTATTGCTTCTTTGTAATGAGTGTTGGATAGTATAAATGTTTTTCTTTAAATCATCAAAATCATGTAATCATATTGAATTATAAGCACTTATGGCACAAACACTAAAATTCCTATGATCCGTGTTGCAGATGCCGAACCGCCGATCTGCTCGCCTAATGAACCGTGGACGTGCGCCCATCCCCGAACCAGCCGAACCAAATGGGGGCCATGGTGGCAACAACCGTGGCCGTGGCCATGGCCGTGGACGTGGAGGGATACCCTTCAACCTGGAGAATACCCCGCCGCCTGCCGAGGAGAACATTCCGCCACCATTGTCACAGAACCGACCAATTTATAAGAGCACAAGTACAAAAACAATCGCCGAAACGATCAAATTCTCGAACTTGAGCCCATATAAACCCGGTAGTCAACTGAAATCTCGAAGGATTTCAAACCAACTTGCATACAACCAATATCACAGTAATTCAACATAACATATCGTACGTTACAACATTTCGCAGACGTTCACAAATAGATTACATCATCACAGAGTCATCGTTATTACAAAACAAGTCTTGTAAAACATGTGGAAGCAAATAGTTTAACTTACACACCCGAGTTCAAATACACATACTGGTTCACTGATCACAACCCGCAAAAGCATTCAGATAAGAGAGCAGAGATCATGCCCATGATCTAGTCTTCGTCACCCGCTGGGTGGAGACAATACTTACAGAATCCCTGATATAGAAGGTCATCTGCAACAAGAGGGAAATAAACCCTGAGTACGGGAATGTACTCAGCTACACTTACTCGTCGAAAACCAAAATAAATGACACCAAGGATTATGCATAGCTTAATGTAGTGGATTTGGCTGACACTTTCTTTTTGCAGAAAAGCATAAGTAATAATGATCAACTCTTAGCCTAAACTAGCAGTGACTTTTTAGCCATTAACCTGTCATCTATATTAGCACCTATACTAAGCAATCATTTTATTAGGGTGCAAACATTAATAACCATATCAGGTATTCATTGTGGCAACCTTATCATCATCATCCATTTAACCATATCGTTAAATTAATTGAATCTACGTTGCCGCTACTCAGTCAAGTTCTCACTATCCGGGAGAGACGGCGATTTGAATCGATTCCTATCCAGCTAGAGGGGTATTCCTAAACACAAACCCTACTTCCCCCATCGGAGTCGCAAACAAGTCACCTTTGGTATGATTCAGGAGTCGCGAGTCCGATCAGATCGACATTCTCAGAGAACCACTCTGCCAAGGTTGTTCGAGACTCTAACCCGCCTTGGACTTATGCCAATGGCTCTCCGCACATCCTTACTACCTCCAGAATGCCACCACTGCTCGCGTCCCCGGCCTGAGTCGAGCTACTAGGCTTCGCGGTCGGAACGACTTATCCGGCCAGCTAAGTGTTAGGCTGCGTTTAACATGACATGAGGACGTACAGCGTATCGGTCCTTAAACAACTCAGACGGAGTCACTATGTTCAAACCTACACAAGACCCCGCCCGGTCTTAATTCATTATTCACATGGTTCTTTTCCACGATAGCAAATATAGCCAACCGTGATCCACCTCATCCTAAAGCTCGTAGGTGACAAGAAATCACCTGACTTCTACCGCACTAAGCATGGCTAAGCATTTAACCCATTCCTGAACTTAAATAGGATTCCAGTGCGATATCTGGACAAGGAA
Organism: Miscanthus lutarioriparius; assembly: GCA_904845875.1. NCBI lineage: Eukaryota > Viridiplantae > Streptophyta > Magnoliopsida > Poales > Poaceae > Miscanthus > Miscanthus lutarioriparius. The sequence continues at coordinate 70,306,468 of CAJGYO010000014.1, read as the reverse complement.
GGATATATATAATGCAGCAATTGGTTCCAACCAATTCCTATACTTAATGCATCATCAACAATAAAAGATACTCAATGTATTTGTAAAAACATGGGAGGCTTAATATGCTCCGGGGCTTGCCTTTCAGGAACGAGGAAGGCTGGTGGTCAGGGCACTCGAGCAATTCCTCCGTGGCGACTGCTTCGTCGGCTTCCTGCACCTCGGGTTCCTCCTCCTGGTTGGCTCCCTCAAACTCCAACAACGTCACTCCCGGCACACCTATTGCATGAATGCGCAAGATAAATATCATGGATGCACATGAACGAATGTCAGGGATGCTCGGGGAATGCGCATGTTCACTGTAGTTTGCATATTCCAATTTAAGCCCTATTCAAATCACTTTACTTACCAAGTTTATACAACCTAATGTATAATTGCTCATCTTCAGTTAATGACCTAGCACCTGCACCTAAGCATATTCTCAAGTTAGGCTAACCCCTAAACAATTAACGAGAACATTGCAACAACATACACTCAAGCATTTGTATTTCAGCAAAATGAAGACTATGTAATGGTGCAGTAAACTAGCCATAACTGGAGATTTATAATTCCAAATGACATGCAACAAGACAATCTGGAAAGCTTATGAAATTGTCTACAATTCATTTTTAGACCTCAAAGCATGATTCAACACTTTACCAAGTCGAATTCATAAATCAACAGAACTCTGTCCTCACAAGGCAGAGAGTAAGCAAAACTGGAACCTAACTTTAAACAGCTGTAGTTTCTAAACTACTGGGCCAAATGCCCTCAAATTTTGACAGGAGCTAGATACATAAATTATCTACAACTTTTTTATTCATCCCCTTCACAGCAAATCAAAATATCATGGGAGAACTTTCCAAAGTCCCCAGATCTGTCCAGAAGGACATAATGCAAACGAATAATTATTAACTTATGATATAAACACTTAATTAGACAAAACCAACTTTACTCACATATCACACATATCACAAGAACATCAGAAAGTAGGGTGTTCATCCCCAAAACATTTCTTTTAATACATTTCTTAATTTATTTAATTAATTAGAGGAAATAGTAAACATATATGAAAACTACACCATTAAATCTACAAAAATTACAGTAGACACTACATGCCCTTAGTAGACTACCATAAAAATTTCACACCATTTGAGTAAGTATAACAACCTACACAAAAATGGTAAGGCAGAATGGCTTAAAATGGCATAATTAGGAAACCTTAGTGAAAAGTGTCAAGCAACAGATTTCATATTTTTCCTAGAATCCTTAAGGTACTAAGATACTACCTACCAAGTTTCATGGCCATAGGATTCCTAGATAATTTACAAAAATTCACACAAGTATCTACCAATGATAAAAGGAAAATCTATAACTCAAAAAAATACACATGCAATGACTCTCAAATTTTAACCAGAGCTTCTACTATACAAGACTAGCTTACCCACAAAATTTCATAATTTTTGGATCAAAGAAACTCAAGATATGATTTAAACAAGTTTGCATGCATTCAAAAACACATTTAAAGTTTCAATTTAATTCTTCCATAAACTCTACTACAAATGCTCATATTATATTTTTCCTAAATACTACACTTCACTATGAGTCTAACAAAATTGGAACCACCCAATTTGGATCTACAAAACTGGAGATACAAATTTTACAAAACAACATCCAAATCTGAAAAATTTTGAACTAGCTTTTGAATACACAGTCACTGTCACGCGGGATCCACACGTCAGCTGGGCCCGCATGGCAGTGAGACAGAAACAGGGGAGGGACTGCCACGGTGCTCCGGCGAGCTTTTCCTCACCGGCGCGGAGGGCTCAAGCGGTTGCGTCACCACCGTCGCCATCTCCGAGCTCAACCGCGTTGAGGGATGTACGGAGCACGGCGAATGGCCCCTCGGAGCATGGACGACGGCGGCCATGGTGGACAGCGTAGACGCCCGATGGCACGCCGGCCAACTCTGGCCACGGTCTCACCCAGCAAAAGACGCTAGAGTTTCCTAGAGACCTAACGCAGAAATAGCCTAAGGTAAGGGCAGCTAGGGTAGCGCCGGTGAGCTTGGCCGCACGCACGGTCACACGGCGGCGCCCCGAGCATCACGGCGGCATGGCTGTTCTGGCTCAATGGCGGTGAATCCAAGGACTATGTCTTCGAGGTAGATACTATGGCTCATAAAGGTCCTCATGCGCACGCTATAAGAGGCAGGAAAGGTTCAAGGCGGCCGGCCACGACGAGCTCGTGCTCGCGGCCATGGCGGACATGGTGAGGTGCACCGGGGCGTTCCCAGGCACACACTCGGTAGCGTCTAGAGCTATTCCTACCAGAGCATCAGCAAGCTAGCGCGGTGCCAGACCGGAGGAAGAGGCAGCGCGTGGTGCGGTGGAGTGCCACGGCCACATGAACCGCAAGCACGGCGTGCTCCGGTGAAGTCTCCGACGGCGGAAATCGAAATGTGCCTTACCAATGGTTCAAGGGAGTAGAGCGAGAGGTCCGGGAGGTGGAGTGGAAGAAGATGCGGTGATGGTCGAGATGGATTGGCCAACAACACGGCGTCGAAGGCGAGTTGCAGTGGCAAAGCGAGCGGCGTCGGCAATGGCGAGCAGCGGCGTTGAAAGAGAGAGCGAGTGGGAGGCAGAGCGCGTGCAAGCGAGCAAAGAGGCAGCAGGCATCCTCCTCTTCACGCTGGCCAGCGCAAAGCATGGTCAGGGCCAGCCGGGCATGTGGCGTCCACGCGGCGGCAAGGCTCTGCTGCCGGTCAGTCACTGTAGCGAGTCTGAAAATCCGATTCAGTTACCAAGTGAACCTCCTGACAGGCGATTTTCAACGCTACATAACTCCTAATCGGCTCGGCCAAATCCTAATCCAGTTGGACTACATGATAGAGCTAAGTGAGTACTCCAAATGACTCAACATAAGCTCGAGCTAATTCACCATGGATTTCCATCTACAAGATTCCAAAGTCGACATCATGAAACTGGAAAGCAGTTCCAACACTTAGAAAATTTCCTGAGTTTCCAAATAGACCTCAAACTGACTTGTGGGCCATTTTTGAGCATGTTCTGCACATTTTCATGAGATGGTAATAAAATAACTTTTGTTCCTTATATAATTTTCTACAACTTTTCTTTAGGTTGCTCAGACATGCAAACATCCTAAGCTACACTTTTTAAATAGTCAAACGCAGGAGCTCTAGGGGTCCAAATTGGTCAAACCATGACTTGGAAACCTAATTAGGCAAAATGATCAACATGAACATTGTTCCTAATGACATTATAAGTATAACTAAGGTTCTTAGGAGAATAATTAGCCACACCACACATTGGTCACACAAGAATCAAGCATGGTATGTACTGAAACAATGAAAAACACAGGAAATGTTACACTTGTTTCATAGTCATGTTTCACATGTTTCATGATCTTGTTGCATAATATTAACTAACCTTGTTTCACTAAGTGAGTGGCACATGTTGCACTTAAGTGTTGCACACTTTACATTTCATAAAAGAAACAACACACATAAAATATACAACATGTTGCAATGTTTCGAAATCATGTTTCATGTGATATCAGTTCACGAATGGATGCATGATGCTCATGTTCATGAAATGCAGTGCAAATGTGGAAGCCAAACACCTGGGGTGTTACAGCCCTCCCCCCTTATAAAAATCTCGTCCCGAGATTTGAAAAGCGTACCATTGTTGATAGAATTCCTTATAACCATCCATCAAATAATCTTCCCTTTCCAACGTTGCATCGCGTTCACTACCCTGATTACTCCACATGACTTTGTAAAACTTGACCACACGACTCTGAGTCACTCGCTCACGAGTGTCAATCACTCGAACTGGCTTTTCTTCAAAGGTCAAATCAGATTTTAACTCGATATCCCCCAACGAAACTCTCTCTTCAGGGACGCGAAGACATTTCTTCAATTGGGATACATGAAAGACATTGAAGATAGCACTCATCTCTGGAGGTAATTGAATCTTGTATGCCACCTTACCACTTTGTCCAATGATTTCAAATGGACCAACATATCTCGGCGCAAGCTTTCGCTTCACACCAAAGTGTTGGACACTCTTCATAGGTGAGACTTTCAGATAAACGAAGTCTCCAACTTCGAACTCAATAGGTTTTCTACGTCGATCAGCATAACTTTTCTGCCTAGCTTGAGCTGCGGCCATGTGGGTTTTGATAGTACGGACTTGTTCTTCAGCTTCTTGAACAAAATCAATTCCATAATATCTCCTTTCACCGGCTTCTACCCAGTTCAATGGGGTTCTACACTTCCAGCCATACAGAGCTTCAAACGGTGCCATCTTGATACTCTCTTGATAACTGTTATTGTACGAGAATTCAGCTAGGGGTAACCATTTTTCCCATGAGCCCTTAGCCGAGATGACACATGCTCTCAACATATCTTCTAAGATTTGATTCACTCGCTCAGTTTGTCCATTGGTTTGCGGATGATAAGCAGAACTTCTTACTAGCTTAGTTCCTAATAATCCATGTAAGTGCTCCCAAAAGCGAGCAGTGAACTATGGTCCTCTATCCGAGACAATAGTACAAGGGATCCCATGAAGTCGGACTATCTGGTTGAAGTACAACTCCGCATAGTCGGTTGGACGAAAATCTATGCGGACAGGAATGAAGTGTGCTAACTTGGTCAGACGGTCTACAATCACCCAAATAGAGTTAAAGTTCCTCTGAGTAGTAGGGAGTCCAACAATAAAATCCATACTTATCTCCTCCCATTTCCAACCTGGAATAGAGAGTGGCTGAAGTAATCCAGCTTTCATGTGCACAGCCTTGACCCGACAACAAGTGTCACACCTAGCCACATAAGCGGCTATCTCTTTCTTCATTTTGGTACACCAAAATCGAGGCTTCAAATCATGATACATTTTGCTACTACCAGGATGAATAGATAATTTAGAGGAATGAGCTTCGGATATGATTTGATTTCTAAGCTCTCTATCCTTCGGAACTACCAACCTATCCTTGAACCATAACACGCCTTCCTCATCAACTCGAAAATGTTTGGTTTCTTGCTCTTTCATCTTGCGCTTGATGTGAAACACACCTGCATCTGTCTTCTGTAGCTCGATAATTCGACTCTATAGAGTACAACTGACAGTGATGTTGTGAAGGACTGCAGGATGAAGAAGCTTCGACAAATGGACATCACTCTCAATCAAAGAGTGGCAATGAGACTTCCTGCTTAAGGCATCCGCTACGACATTTGCCTTGCCAGGGTGATAGTGCACTTGGAGGTTATAATCCTTGATCAACTCGAGCCATCTTCTCTGACACATATTCAACTCTGGCTGAGTAAAGATGTACTTGAGACTTTTATGATCAGTGTAGATGTTGCACACATTGCCAAGTAAATAATGTCTCTAGGCCTTCAAAGCATGAACAACAGCAGTGAGTTCCAAGTCATGCATTGGATAATTCACTTCATGCTTTCGAAGTTGGCGAGAGGTATAAGCAATTACTCTACCCTCTTGCATAAGAACACCTCCTAGCCCAATACCTGATGCATCGCAGAACACATCAAAAGGTTTCTCGATATCCGGTTGTGCCAAAACCGGAGCCGAAGTTAGAAGAGTTCACAGGGTATGGAAAGCCGCATCACATTCAGGAGTTCAGACAAACTTCATGTCTTTTTGCAGCAATCGAGTCATAGGCTTGGCTATTTTAGAGAAATCCGGGATGAAGCGACGATAATAGCCAGCCAACCCCAAAAAACTCCGAACCTCATGCACCAAGATTGGAGCCTTCCAGTTCAACACTTCTTGCACCTTAGTGGGATCAACCATAATTCCACCATCGGACAACACGTGTCCAAGAAAAGGTACCTCACGAAGCCAGAATTCACATTTGCTGAACTTTGCATACAACTGGTGTTCTTGCAATCTAGTGAGAACCACCCGTAAATGTTCAACATGATCTTCTTCATTCTTAGAATAGACCAGGATATCATCTATAAATACCACCACAAATTTGTCCAACTCGGGCATAAACACTGAATTCATCAAATATATAAAATGTGTGGGGGCATTGGTCAATCCAAAAGACATAACCAGGTACTCATATAGACCATATCTTGTAGAGAATGCGGTTTTTGGGACATCCTCAGGCCGAATTTTGATTTGATGATACCCAGATCTCAAATCAATCTTGGAAAAGACTTTTGCTTTAGACAACTGATCAAATAAGATATCTATGCGTGGCAGAGGGTACTTATTCTTGATTGTAACTGCATTCAAGGGTCTATAATCTACACACATGCATAGGGATTGATCCTTCTTCTTCACAAAGATAGCTAGGCACCCCCACGGAGATGAACTAGGACGGATAAGGCCTTTCTTTAGAAGTTCATTCAACTGGGTCTTAAGTTCAGCTAGTTCATTGGGAGGCATTCTATATGGCCTTCTAGAGATAGGAGCTGTGCCAGGAAGCAACTCTATCTTGAACTCCACTTCCCGATCCAGGGGCAATCCAGGCAAATCATCGGGAAAAACATCCAGAAAGTCACACACTACAGGGATATCTGCAATAGCCTTTGCTTGCACCGCATTAGCCGCACAAGAAAGATTGATGTCCCTGGGTAGTTGCACCAGAAAACCTTCCTGATTACTAGGATCTCTGAGCATGACTACTCTAGCCGACCCTGACCCGCTTGTAGCCGATGACTGGCTCAAGGAGATGGAGAAGAAGCTTGACCTCACCACTTTTACTGACAATGAGTGTGTTGGAGCTGCCACACACTAGCTCATAGGTGCAGCACGCGCCTGGTGGGACAGTTTTAGTGATTCTCATGAGGACCCTGCCAATATCTCGTGGGATGAGTTCGCCGAAGCATTCACCGAGTATCATATTCCCAAGGGTATCATGGAGGCCAAAGCTGAGGAGTTTCGCAACATCAAGATGAGAAAGGACAAGGTGACCGAGTACACTACTCGTTTCACCAACCTTCTGCGCTATGCACCTTCCTATGTCATGAACTCTAAGAAGGAGAAGTTGTACTATTACCGCAAGGGACATAACCCGCACATCAAGCTGAAGTTTGGTGGTATTGAGAGTAACACATTGCGTGCTCTGGTGGATCGCTGCATCCAGATTGAGAAGGACCATGCTAAAGCTGGAGAAGAGTACAGGGAGAGGAAGCGTAAGCCTGAGGAGTCTTTCCGTGGCTGTGATCGCAAGAGGTTCCGCAGAGATGCACCATCCAGGGAGCGCTCTCGCCACAACAGGGATGACAACCCTAGATCGAGTAGGGGTAGTGGAGGCTACACCACCAAATACTCCCTCCCTGCTCACCTATAAACTTGAGCTACCTTAGGAATTGGCGGGTGTACATCCCGTATTCCATGTCTCACAGCTACGCAAGTGTTTGAGAGTGCCCGATGAAGTATTTCCAACTGATACACCTGACATTCAAGATACACTTGAGTATAAAGAACATCCTATCAGAATTCTAGGAAGAGATACCAAAGAGACCCGAAGCAAAACTATTCCTATGTGCAAGATCCAATGGAGTAATCACACTGAGAGAGAAGCAACATGGGAGAAAGAGTCTGACCTCCGACTACGATATCATTACCTCTTCGAAGAGTACGTTATGCTTTAATCTCGGGGATGAGATTATGTTAAGGAGGTAGGACTGTAACAACCCAAAAATCCACACACCAAAAATCACAACTATAAAAAAATTTCTTCAAAACCCCATGTGATGATGAGTGACATTTGTAGGAGCTAACCCTAAGTGTTGCATTAGTCGTAATCTAACTAAACCTACATGACTTGCACAAGTATCTCACCTCATCACCTTGAATTTATTTTACCACATAGCATACATCAAGTTGCATTATATTCAACATGGTGATTTGGATTTTATTTGGGTTTATGTGTTGATTAATAAAAGCTAACAAATATTTGTTATAAATAAATGTACTAACATGGGATTAATATACCAACATATACTATGACCAATGTTTATCACCATGGGACATTATACCAAAGGAGAAATATGCCACTTTGATTTATATACATGAAAGAAGTGTAACATAATACAAAAAGAAACAGAAAAAGAAAAGAAAAGGAATGGAGCAGGAGGCCTCGTCAGCCTAGGCCTGCTCGGCCTCGCAGCCCTAGCCTGTTCGGCCCAACTCACGCACGCGGCCCACGAAGCTAGCCCAGCAACAATCTACCGCCAGCGCGCACACAAGCCGCTGATGAGCCGGACCCGCCCGTCAGCCGTCACGCACCGTGCGCCGCCGCATCAGGACAAGCTGACAAACGGGCCCCCTCTATCAGCCGCCCAGCTACAGTGTCATAGTCTTTCCCACGCTCCCTCCACCACGCAACCGAGAGCCGACTAGCATGGCAGGTGCGGGCTGGGGGTCACGCAAGATGCATGACCCTGTTTCCCCCTCGTGCCGCGCCTACGCTACTGCCCGAGAGCCGTTGGATGCACCGCACGCATCACCACCGCCCGATCGCCGTCCGCCATTGGAGCCTTGGAGCCCGGCTATAAAAGCCGGCGCCCGCGAGCCTTAACCCTCAGCCCGTTCGCTGCCGCCGCTGGTGGCACAGCACCACACTGCATCGAGATGACAGAGAGGGAGGAGGAAGAAGCAAGGAGGAGAAGGAAGCCACTGCAGAACTGGACCTCACCGAAGCCAGGAGCGCCGCCCCGATCGGCTACAACGACGTAGCTGCTCGGCATGGCACTGCATCACCTCATCACGGCCTCGCCTCACCACCGCACCGCCATCCTACCACCACGAGCCCTACGGTGAGCCACGTTGTTCGCCGCTCACCGCACTAGCCGTACTCGCCATGAACAGCCACAGCGTCCCCGCACCTGGGGAAACGCAGAGGCGGAGCTTTCCTGCTCCTAGACACGCTGCACACGCACAACACGCGCACCAGCCCAAGGCCTGGCCTCACCGACCCCTAGCGGCTTGAGAACACCAGCACGACCACCCTAGCCTCTCAGACGCCATGAACGGACCATGTCAGAGCACGATCTCTTGCTCCGGCTTAGCCAACCGGTAGCATAGAAGGACCACCATGACCCTCTTGTTGAGCCAAATGGAAACGCGAAGCAAAGGGAAGAAAGGGGGCAACACCGAGCCCTCTGCTCAGGAACGCCAGCGCCGAGCGCTCTGCTTATGCCATGCATACGCATCTCACGCACGCACATGCTCACCATGGCCAGAGCACAACCATGGCGAGACCACCGCGTCTTCTACATCGCGGTAAAGGCGACGTTGACACCCTGACTGGCTCTGCCATGATGAGAGACACACCGCGCTGACCTTGGTCGAGGATGAAGCCCACCGGAGCCCTGCGTTGCTGCACCGCACCTCGTCGGAGCGCCACCACCTCCGCTATGCCCCAACCACTGTGGTCGGAGGCGTTGAGAGCTCCTGGAGCCCTTTCGACCTGCTTGCCATGGTCGTAGAAGCACCATGGAGCTCACACGCTCCTCCAACTGGGCTCTCGCTACCCCTGCAGCCTGTCCATGCACGCTGACGAACCCACGTCGCCGTTCACCGCGGCCAGCCAACCGGAGCCGCTCGACCACCACGTTAACTTCACCGGGACACCCGCTATGGCATGGCCAAGCTTTTGCCCACCTTAATTGCAAACCCACGCCGCTGGAGGGGCTCGCCGGTGAGCTCACCACCGGCTGGAGCATGACGGGGAAGAAGATTGTAATTTTCCCCTCGCCAGCCACACGTCCGAGCACTTGGTGCACGTGAACCGAACACTGGGAAGTAGTAAGTGGACCAAGTCCTTCATAGACCGGCTCCGCGGTCTATGGACCAACACAGGCGGGTTCACCATGAACCGCGCCTCACCTGTCAGACACCGTTTGACCCCGGACCCACCTGTCAGCCGCGGTTTAGCTCGGATGGCGCCATGATGACGTCATGCCGATGAAGAGACCATGCCAGCGTCAGGGACTTCGGCAATCTCTCTGACCACGTCGGCGATCACTTCGACCACCCCCGCGATCTTTCCGACCACCTCGGCAAGCCCACCGACCACTTTGGCGACCACTCCGACCACCTCAGTGATCTCACCGACCACGTCGGCGAGCTCTCCGACCACTTCGGCGACCTCTCCGACCACCACACCAGCTATGTCCCTACATGCCATGTGAACCAGTCATAGTCTGACACGTGTTAACCCTGAATTAATCAGCCTTAATTTAATCTTCAAAAATACATAACTAATTCGTATGACCTCAGAAAAATACGAAACCAGGACCAAAATTCATCTAAAATCGAGCTCTACGCAATGAACCCATGTTTGAGTGCATTTGGCTCCTTTGAATTTTCATTACTTCTTTGTGCTATTCTATAGACGTCGCTAACGCGACTATAATGCGATCGTTTGCAGACTCGGAGGAGAACCAGACGGACGAGGATCGTGAGTACCGTGAGGAGTACAGACACGACTACACTGAAGGTGCCACATCCCACCAAACCTCGTAGCACCTATTACGCATGGCTAATATAGAACTGCTATTGCTTTACTTTATTTTTATAATCACACTATGCTAGGACTTGCATGGTAGTATGCTTTCTTGATGGCCTTTACCTTTGACGCAACCTTAGCCCTGCTCACCCTACTGTTAGGCTAGTCACACGCTCGCTACTATATTTCATTGCTTATTACTTGTACTACGCTTGCACTACATTGATGCGTGATGGAAACTGGAGTTATGTGGACTATGGGGAGAGTGTTGCGTGTGTGACTTGGGTGCGTGGAGGGTGAGGGTTGTGTCGACCAAGTTGGAGTATACGACGAGCCTGGGGCAAGTCTTGCCGTGGGATGCTACCTGGGCACCCCTGGAATGGATACCTGTGGTGGGTAAATGGTATATGAGGTGGCCCTGGGTGTGAACCTATGATGGGAGGAGCCCAGGGTGGAGGTGCTGTGGTCGCACGGTAAATGGAAACCCTGATGAAGACATTCTGGCTTGGTCATCCCTAAGGACTTACTAGTACTCAGATTCACCGGGAAGCCTTACGTACCACTCGCCCTATATGGTGCGGGACGGCCGGACTACTGGGTAGGATATTGCCACTACTGCTAGGATGATAGCGGACAGTGTGAGGGAGGTACGGGGCGTGGAGGATTCCCCCCACACCCTTTCGAGACTTCATGGAGACCTTGTGGACCGGGCTCATGACTCACAATTTCAGCCACCCCAGACCAGACTTGGGGTGTACCAGGGCTGAATGGTAGAGTGGCATTATCCTAGCTAGCAAGCGGCCGGAATCAGCCCAGTTGATGACGATCAACGAGGAAGGCAGATCTTGTGGTTATGTAAAACCTCTGCAGAGTGTATGGTTGATCGATCGATACATATGCCGACTTGTCGGCTATGGACCTTTCCTGGGTTTCGCTTAAACTAGATAGTGAGATGAGTCCTTCTCTTCTTCCCCTGGGAGTGAGTGTTCGGACGTAGCTAGGGGCTACGGGCCTTGAGACAGTGCCGAGAGGGAGTTGGCCTATCGAGTGAGCGATGGTATGGTTGTGGTATGGTGATGGTGTGGAGATGATGGTATATCGATCCTAGGATCGAAACCTGACTCTAGACGGAAATGGGGTGGAATGGGTGTGGGAATGGTGTTAAAACTTGACCAACTATTATTATGTACTTGATATGCTAACACATAGGAAACCCCAGCCTTATAGGTTCCTCTTGATTATATCCAACTTGCATCCAATTTCCACAAAGCAATGCTCATAGGGTGGGAGTGATCAGTACAAATTGTATTGATAAATTTTGGCACACAGGTTCTGCTGAGGAGTATAGCTCCGAGGAGTTTGACGGTTGAGGGATTCGTTCCTACGCTCAAGTTTGGCGATCTTATCTTCAAGGTGTTCTGAATGAATGCTACTTTTGATTCCGCCAATGCGGCGATGTAATAATTTATGTAATTCCGCTCTATTTATACTCTGATATTATCGTTATATGGATGTGATATTTGACTGGAATTTGGGTAATATGATCTACAACGGTCCTATTACACTTCGACTCTGTGGATTTCCCTTCGTGGAAATCAGGACGTTTCACTGCTGGTGATTGAGCCGCCCCTACAAATCGATTTGTAGGGGTGGCTCAATCACTAGCCGCCCCTACAAATAGATTTGTAGGGGCGGCTGTAGTGCCAGCCGCCTCTATAATACCTATTTATAGGAGCGGTTCTAAATTGAACCGCCCCTACAGTACGTTTTCCCGCAAAAAAAATTCAAATTTACAATTCAAATTCGACCAGAACTGTTTGTTTCCACGTATTCCATCCAGCGTTCACGTTGCCGAACGCCACACGAGCAACGTTCCGAACCGCGTTCGCATTACCGAACGCCGGGCGACCAACGTTCCGAACCGCGTTCGCGTTGCCGAACGCCCCGCGACCAATATTCCGAACGCGACTACAAGCACAATAGTATTATATAAACTACAATTACAAGTCCAATTCATAAGGATATATACAATCCATCATTAAATATACAAATTCCATATACATTGTTATCAATGTCCTAGAGCTAGCCTTTCAGTCTCACGAAGGTGTTGGTACTGAGGATTTCTACTTAAGTCAGACTCTCGGTCATGGTAGGCGCCTTTGACGTATACAATCTAGTCCAATATGAAGTTGCAAAGGTCGCCGATGAGCTCTAAGAGTTGGTCATCCTTGTATGGGTATTTTTTCATTCCTTTCTCTTCTCTCCACTACAAGAGAACAAGTTTCGGTTTAGTATTTCATACCATGTATGAAGTTTTTATACTACTGATGAAGAGGTTCAAACTTACTTGTAACAACCCAAAAATCCACACACCAAAAATACCAACTGCAAAATTTTTCTTCTTTTTCCTAGAAACCCTTGAGTGATGATGTGGCATGTAGGAAAACCCCTAGCCATGCACTAACTAAACCTACATGACTTGCACAAGTATCTCACCTCATCACCCTGAATTTATTTTACCACATAGCATACATCAAGTTGCATTATATTCAACATGGTGATTTGGATTTTAATGGATTATGTATTGATTAATAAAAGCCACCAAATATTTAATTCTACAATAAATAATTATATTAACATGGAACCAATATCCCAAACATATACCATGACCAACACTTTTCACCATGGGACATTATACCATGGGTGCAACATGCTACTTGATTTATATACACATGTGTGAAGCATAAAACAAAAATGGAAAAAGGAAAAGAAAAACAGAAAAGAAAAGAAAAGAGGAGAAGGCCTCGCAGCCCAAACCTGCTCGGCTTCGCGGCCCAACCAGCCCAGACAACTGACCGGCCCAGCCCTTCACCTCTCCCATCTGCTGGCCCACGCGCGCGCAGTAGCAGGCCGGCCCCAACTCATGCGGCCAGCCCAGCTTGTGGCCCAGCGCGTCGCCCACGCCCGCACGCCCTACTGCATCGCTCGCTGCCACTGCCCGCTGGACCCCACACGTCAGCCACCCACCAGCACAGTAGCGTCTTCTACCTCGCCCACGCACTCTCCACGCGCGACCGGAGACCGACCAAAGTGACAGACACGGGCCAGGGGGTCACGCTAGGGGCATGACCCTGTCTCCTTAGCGCCGCGCCCACGCAACCCTTGCGCCGCGCCTACACCACCACACGCGAACCGCCCGATGCGCTCGGCGCATCACCAGTCGTCTGCCATTGGAGCTTGGAGCTTTGGCTATAAAAGCCCCGGCTCTGGTTGCCCTAGCGCATTCTCGTGCCTGCCGCCACCTTGTGGCCACCCCCTGCACACCCGAGCCAAGAGAGAGAGCCAAGAGAGGAAGAAGGAAGGGAGAGGGAGAAGAGGAAGAAGAGGGGGAAGTGCCGAAGCCGTACGACACCACCGGTGTTGCCGGAGCAGGAGATGACGCCACGATGCTGCACTGCACTGCACTGCGCTGCTTCTAGAGCTACACGGCCGCAGCCCGCCACTGCACCGCCATCCTATCTTCCACGACACCAACGGTGAGCCCCCCGGTTCTTCCCCGGCTCGTCGCCGGACTTAGGTACTCCGGCCATGGCGCTCCACACCGTGAGCGCGTAGGCCAAGGCCATCTCCGGCCACTGGGTACACACGCATGACACACTCACGCGCACATCAGCGACCACGCCAAGACCGCCCCACCGGTGCCCCGTAGAGCTCCCGCGTGCCTCGCCGTCACCACCATGCCGCCGTGGATGCCGAAGCCCTGCCTTGTGCCCCTACCGGCCGCATGAGGACCCAAAGCCCCACCTTGAGCCCCAGACGCCCTCGCCGTGCACCCATGGACCCACAGAAGCCCCTATCCGCCCAGCCGAGCCACCGGGGAGCCTTCATGCATGACCTCGCCACCGGCGAGCACCGCTGAGCCGCCAACCGCCGCGGCCAAAGCCACCAGAGGCTCTAGAAGTCCCCTCGACCTGCCCGACGAGCCCGCTGGAGCACTGTGATGCTCACGCGCACCACATGTCTGGCTTTTGCCGCTGCCACCATGCCCTCCCTATACGCCGTCATGCTCGAGCCGCCGACCACCGTGGCCAAGGCCCTAGGAAGCTTTGGCCGCCACTTTGACCCCACCGTCGCAGTCGCCATGGCGTGTGGGAGCTTTTCCCCTCCTCAATTGGACGCCAGCGCCTATGGCAAGGCTCACCGACGAGGCTCGCCGTTGGCGGGAACACGCCGGAGAGGAAGCAAGGGAAATTTCCCCTCACCGGCCACACACGCATGAACTCGGTGCACGTGGACCACAGAGAGAAGAAAGGAAGGGTGGACGCGGTTCACCGAAAGGAGACGCGGTCCATGGACTAGCGCGTCTTGGTCCACCGTGAGCCACGCTCACGCCCACAGCCTAGAAACGAAGCCCAGTAGGAGCCCATGGCAGTGACATGGCAGCGCCTCAGCATGCCACGTGGCGGGCCAAGCCCGGCCCAAATCCAGCCCTGTCTAGGCCCATTTTGAACCCAGCCCGTATTGACCATTGACTGGTCAACATTGACCGTTGACCTGGCCCCACACGTCAGTGACCTTGACCCGTTGACCGTTGACTCGCTGTTGACTTTGACCGGACCCACATGTTTGTGACCCAAGAGCCCCTGGACCCACCTGTCGGAACTGATGACGTCATGCTGACGTCAGCTGGACCCCACCTATCAGCTCAGAACCGAGATGCTGACGTCAGCATGCCACGTGGACCAGTCACAGCGTGACACGTGTTAGCCCAGGATTAATTCAGCCTTGTCCATTTTCAGAAATGATTTAAACTTCAGAAATTCATAACTAATTCATATGACCTCGAAAAAACATGAAACCAGGACCAAAATTCATCTAAAATCAAGCTCTACTCAATGAACCCATGTTTGAGTGCATTTGGCTCTTTTAAATTTTCATTGCTTCTTTGTGCTATTCTATAGACGTCACTAACGCGACTATAATTCGATCGTATGCAGACTCGGAGGAGTACCGGACAGACGAGGATCGTGAGTACCGTGAGGAGTACGGAGATGACTACACTAAAGGTGCCACATCTCACCCAATCTCGTAGCACCTATTACGCATGGCTAAAATAGAAATGCTACTGCTTTACTTTATTGTTATGATCACACTATGATAGGACTTGCATGGTAGTATGCTTTCTTGATGACCTTTACCTTGACGCAACCTTACCCCTGCTCACCCTGCTGTTAGGCTAGTCACACGCTTGCTACTATATTTCATTGCTTATTACCTCTACTATGCTTGCACTATATTGATGCATGGTGGAAACTGGTGTTATCTGGACTATGGGGAGAGTGCTGCGTGTGTGACTTGGGTGCGTGGAGGGTCACGGTTGTGTCGACCAAGTTGGAGTATACGACGAGCCTAGGGAAAGTCTTGCCGTGGGGTGCTACCTGGGCACCCCTGGAATGGATACCTGTGGTGGGTAAATGGAATATGAGGTGGCCCTGGGTGTGAACCTGTGATGGGAGGAGCCCAGGGTGGAGGTGCTGTGGTGGCACGGTAAATGGAAACCCTGATGAAGACATTCTGGCTTGGTCATCCCTAAGGACTTACTAGTACTCAGATTCATCGGGAAGCCTTATGTACCACTCACCCTATATGGTGCGGGACGGCCGGACTACTTGGTAGGGTATTGCCACTACTGCTAGGTTGATAGCGGACAGTGTGAGAGAGGTACGGGGCGCGGAGGATTTCCCCCACACCCTTCTGAGACTTCATGGTGACCTTGTGGACCCGGCTCATGACTCATAGTTTCAGCCACCCCAAACTAGACTTGGGGTGTACCAGGGCTGAATAGTAGAGTGGCATTATCCTAGGCTAGCAAGCGGCCGGAATCAGCCCAGTTGACGATGGTCAGCGAGGAAGGTGGATCTTGTGGTTATGTAAAACCTCTACAGAGTATATGGTTGATCGATCGATACATATGTCGACTTGTTGGCTATGGACCTTTCCTAGGTTTTGCTTAAACTAGATAGTGATATGAGTCCTTCTCTTCTCCCCCTGGGAGTGAGTGTTCGGACGTAGCCAGGGGCTACAGGCCTTGAGACAGTGCCGAGAGGGAGTTGGCCTATCGATTGAGTGATGGTATGGGTGTGGTATGGTGATGGTGTAGAGATGGTGGTATATTGATCCCAGGATCAAAACCTGGCTCTGGAATGGGAATGGGGTGGAATGGGTGTGGGAATGGTGTTAAAACTTGACCAACTATTATTATGTACTTGATATGCTAATACATAGGAAACCCCAGCCTTATAGGTTTCTTTTGATTATATCCAACTTGCATCCAATTTCCACAAAGCAATGCTCATAGGGTGGGAGTGGCCAGTACAAATCGTACTGATAAATTTTGGCACACAGGATCTGCTGAGGAGTATAGCTCCGAGGAGTTTGACGGTTGAGGGGTTCGTTCCTACGCTCGAGTTTGGCGATCTTATCTTCAAGCTGTTCTGATTGAATGCTACTTTTGATTCCACCAATACGGCGATGTAATAATTTATGTAATTCCGCACTATTTGTACTCTGATATTATCGTTGTATGGATGTGATATTCGATTGGAATTTGGGTAGTATGATCTACAACGGTCTTATTACACTTCGACTCTGTCGATTTCCCTTCGTGGAAATTAGGTCGCTTTAGTTAGTATCAGAGCCATACTTGACCATAGGACGAAACCCTTAGAAATGGACGATAGAATAGGACGTGAACAGCCCCTCTTTTGGTTATATACCGACCCTGCACGTTAGGAGTCCCTGACGAGCTTGTCAAGGTCACCTGCACCGGGAAGTCAGCTCAGGATGGAGGAATCAAAGGACCGGTTGTCACCTCAGTCGAGTTCCCAGCTAGCACTACCTTACCGTCTGTCACAGCTTTCACCGAGTTGACTATAGAGGACACAAAGGAGGAGGGACTGCGAGCTGTCTCACACAAGGCACTTCGTAGAGTGATGAGGGACCACTACGAGCACCTGAAGACGATAGAGTTCCGACTACTTCCCCAGGCCCTCGACCTCAGCCTTACCCCTAGTGAGCAGAGTTTCCCAGCCAGCAGAGTTATCTTTGTAGAGGAGGATAGATGCCTTCGTGTCTCAGCTATCCACCTACTAGAGCAGGACAGGTACGTGACCCAGCTTGAGCAGAAGAGACGTCAGGACCGGGCTCTTCTGTGGGAGTGCCAGGAGCGAGACACGCAGAGAGCATAGGAGCGAGCTAGTCTGCTCGAGACAGTTGCCAAGCTACAAGACGAGTTCAACCGTCGTGAAGAAGTCCATAGAGCTGATGTCGCTGACTTACCGGACAAAGCAGTAGACCTAGGCAACAGGAACTGCTACCTTCACAGCAAGGTCTTGGAGTTGCAAAGAGAGTTGGACGACAAGAAGGCCGAGTTCAACCATAGAGGAGACAGAGAGACGTCCAAGGGGATTGATATGCTGAAAATCCAATCTCGGAACAAGACCATGACCCAGGAGCTAGAGGAGTTTAGGAAGAAGGCCATTCGCAACCAGGGTCACCTGATTGAGGCACTCAGGCAGAACGAGTACATACAGGACAAGTGTGAGAGGACTTGGTAGGCTTGGCAGAAGTCTGACAAGAAGCGCCTCAGGGAGATGAAGGGTATGTGGGATCAACTACTCAAGGAGATTCGCAGCAAGACGAAGCCGAGGATAGAGGAGTTTGAGTTAGCCCCGACTCGCCTCAACCTAGACGCCTACCCTACCCTACCTGGAGCCAAGCCTACTGAGGAGCTCGCCGAGGCCTTGAAGTATGTGTCCCGACTACACAAGGCAGACGAGGAGATCGAGATCGAGAACAGTCGTATCCCAGCTATGGTGTATGAGTTAGAGTAGATGACCCTGCGTGGTCATGAGTCATGTCAGTGGCTTCCATAAGTTGTCCCCATGATGTACCCCTTATGAGATGTATTATGAGACACTATGCGTAGTACGATTCTCGCACGTCTTCAAGTGTAGCTACTAGAGATGATGCTATGTAATAAAACCCATGTAATGAATGTTTTGGATCTTATTGCATCTTATGGATCTTATTGCTTCTTTGTAATGAGTGTTGGATAGTATAAATGTTTTTCTTTAAATTGTCAAAATCATGTAATCATATTGAATTATAAGCACTTATGGCACAAGCACTAAAATTCCTATGATCCGTGTTGCAGATGACGAACCGTCGATCTGCTCGCCTAATGAACCGTGGACGTGCGCCCATCCCCAAACCAGCCGAACCCAACGGGGGCCGTGGTGGCAACAACCATGGCCGTGGCCGTGGCCATGGCAATGGACATGGAGGGATACCCTTCAACCTAGAGAATACCCCGCCGCCTGCCGAGGAGAACATTCTGCCACCACCACCACCAAACCTAGTAGAAGTGATGGTGCAGCAGACCCAGCTTCTTGCAGCCCTTGTTGACGGAGCAAACCGTCGCCAGGGGGGTCAGCAGAATGACTTCCAAAGGAAGCTGGAGGGATTCCTAAAGCTAAGGCCACCCACCTATGATGGCACCGACCTTGACCCGCTTGTGGCCGTTGACTGGCTCAAGGAGATGGAGAAGAAGCTTGATCTCACCACTTTCACCGATGATGAGTGTGTTGGAGCTGCCGCACACCAGCTCACAGGTGCAGCACGCGCCTGGTGGGATAGTTTCAGTGATTCCCATGAGGACCCTGCCAATATCTCGTGGGATGAGTTCACCAAAGCATTCACTGAGTATCACATTCCCAAGGGTATCATGGAGGCCAAAGCTGAGGAGTTCCGCAACATCAAGATGGGAAAGGACAAGGTGACCGAGTACACTACTTGTTTCACCAACCTTCTGCGCTATGCACCTTCCTATGTTGTGAACTCTGAGAAGGAGAAGCTGTACTATTACCGCAAGGGACTTAACCCACACATCAAGCTAAAGTTTGGCGGTATTGAGAGTAACACACTGTGTGCTCTGGTGGATCGCTGCATCCAGATTGAGAAGGATCATGCTGAAGCTGGAGAAGAGTACAGGGAGAGGAAGCGTAAGCCTAAGGAGTCTTTCCGTGGCCGTGATCGCAAGAGGTTCCGTAGAGATGCACCATCCAGGGAGTGCTCTCGCCACAACTGGGATGACAACCCTGGATCGAGTAGGGGTAGTGGAGGCTACACCACCAAATACTCTCGCCTTGCTCAGGATCGTTACACCCAGGACCGTTATGCTCAGGACCACAACACTCAGGATCGTTTCAACCATTCCCGCTCTGTGAATGAACGCCCAGCACAGAACCGCTCCGCACCAGGCACTGGAAACTAGAAGGCACCCGCGCCAACCCCTATAGGCGGTGCGTCTTTCACCTGCTTCACTTGTGGCCAACCGGGTCACAAAGCCGCTGAATGCCCTCAGAACTCAGCCGCTCAGAAGTCTCAGTTCAAGGGATCTGCTACTCGTGGACATCTTAGCCATCTGGACGCCGAGGAAGCACAGGCTGCCCCTAACATGGTGTACGGTATGTTTTTAGTTAATGGCAATACTGCATCAGTTCTATTTGACTCTGGAGCAACTTGTTCTTACATATCATCCAAGTTTGCATGAGAGCATGACCTGCCTACAACCCCACGTGAAAAGCCTATCATCACCAGCTCACCTTTAGGAGACCTAAAATGCACCCACATCTGTAAGGGAGTGAGTCTTACCATGAGGGTCTTACCTTTAAAGTCGACCTAACCCTGTTACCTTCCACTAACCTAGATGTCATCTTAGGCATGGATTGGTTAACCATTCACCGAGGCATCATATCATGTTCACCTAGATATGTCCAAGTGACCCACCCATTAGGCCAAGTCATTAGATGTGAACCCCAGTCCAAAAAGTCCACCTCTATCCTATGTGCCCTTAAAGCCAGTTCAGAATCACAAAAAGAGGAGAAGATAGTTCATGATGTGCCTGTGGTCAGAGACTATCCCGATGTATTCCCTGAAGAATTACCGGGTATGCCACCAGACCGTGATGTAGAGTTCATCATTGATCTTTTGCTGGGAACAGTACCCATTGCCAAGAGACCCTATCGCATGTCAGTTGATGAACTGGCTGAGCTCAAGAAATAGCTTGATGAGCTCATCTCGAAGGGATATATCAGACCCAGTGCTTCACCCTAGGGATCCCCTGTTCTGTTTGTTAAGAAGAAGGATGGCTAAATGAGAATGTGCATTGATTACCGGAACTTGAACGCAGTCACCATCAAGAACAAGTACCCTCTGCCAAGAATTGATGATTTACTTGACCAGCTCAGAGGTGTCAAGTATTTCTCCAAGATTGATCTCAGATCTGGCTATCATCAGATGAAGATTCGAGAGAGTGACATCCCGAAGACAGCTTTCGTGACTAGGTATGGGCAGTTTGAGTTCACTGTGGTATCCTTTGGACTCACGAATGCTCCCGCAAACTTCATGAACATGATGAATAAGGTTTTCATGGATGATCTGGATAAGTTTGTGGTAGTATTCATTGATGACATCCTTGTCTATTCACCCACCACTGAAGAACATGAACATCATCTGAGAACTATACTTGAGAAACTAGCCCAACATCAGCTCTACGCAAAGTTCAGCAAATGTGAGTTTTGGCTACAGGAAGTTGCCTTCCTAGGCCATGTACTATCAGCTGAAGGTGTTGCAGTTGACCCAGCTAAGATTGAAGCTGTGAAGGAATGGGAACAACCCCGTAATGTGACAGAAGTCAGAAGCTTCTTTGGATTGGATGGATATTATCGCTGATTCATCGAAAACTTCTCCAAGATAGCCCGTCCGATGACCAACCTTCTAAAGAAGACTAAGGAGTTTGAATGGACGCCCGAGTGTGAACAAAGCTTCCAAGAATTGAAACAGAAACTTACCACAACTCCTTTGTTAGCATTGCCTGATATCAGCAAAGATTTCGTGGTCTATTGTGATGCATCCCGTCAAGGACTTGATTGTGTATTGATGCAAGATGGAAGAGTGATAGCTTATGCTTCTCGATAGTTGAAAGAACACGAGAACCGTTACCCTACTCATGATCTTGAGTTAGCAGCAGTTGTGCATGCTTTGAAGATCTGGAGGCACTACTTGATAGGCAACAAGTGTGATATCTATACGGAGCACAAGAGGTTGAAGTACTTTTTCACTCAAGAAGATTTGAATATGAGGCAACACCGATGGCTAGAGTTGATCAAGGAGTTTGACCTAGAAATTCACTATCATCCAGGAAAAGCTAATGTAGTTGTAGATGCTCTCAGCCGCAAGAGTTACTGTCACATTTTGATCACTGAATCCGTACCACCTGAGCTCAAGGAAGAGATTTACGATTTCCAACTTGAGATACTACCGCATGGCTTATTGAATGAGCTCCGCATACAGTATGATCTCACAGATCGCATCCGTCAAGCTCAGAAAAATTATGAAGAGATCAAATATCTCCATGGTCTGATGAAACTAGACTACAAGACCAACCACCATGAAGATGAACAAGGGACCATCTGGTTCAAGGACAGAATCTATGTACCTTCTGATGCAGCCCTACGAGAGGAAATTCTGTCAGAAGCTCATGATTCTAAGTACTGTATTCACCCTGGAGGTTCGAAGATGTATCAAGACTTGAAGAAACACTTTTGGTGGAAAGGCATGAAGACGGACATTGCAGGACATGTGGCCCGATGTGACACCTGTAATAGAGTCAAGGCTGAACAATAAAGGCCTGCAGGATTGCTAAAGCCTCTTGACGTTCCCAAGTGGAAATGGGAGAGCATATCCATGGATTTCATAGTTGGATTGCCCCGTTCACAGAAAGGCAATGATTTCATCTGGGTGATTGTTGATCATTTGACCAAGATTGCTCACTTTGTACCAGTGAAGACCAAGACCAATGCAGAAAAATTAGCAGATCTATATATTGAGCATATTCTCAGACTAGATGGAGCTCCCTCTAGTATTGTATCTGATCATGGTCCTCAGTTTGTGTCCCGATTCTGGGAAGCCCTGTACAAGTCCATTGGAACCAAACTTGATTTCAGTACCACTTATCACCCACAGACAGATGGACAGACAGAACGAGTAAATTAGATCTTAGAAGACATGCTTCGCGCTAGTGTACTGAATTATGGCTCTGATTGGGAGAAATGCTTACCCTATGCAGAGTTCTCTCACAACAACAGCTACCAAGCCAGTATCAAGATGTCGCCATTTGAAGCTCTGTATGGCAGACCTTGTAAGACACCTTTGATGTGGTCTCAACCGGGTGAAAGATCTTTTTTTGATTCCGCTAAGATTGAAGATGCTAAAGGAGTTGCTCAAGTGAAGGAGAATTTGAGGATTGCTCAAAGTCGATACAAGATCTATGCTGACAAAAGGAGAAGGGAACTTGAGTTCAATGTGGGGGACTTCGTCTATCTCAAGGTATCCCTGCTATGTGGAACTGTCAGATTCCATGTGAAAGGAAAGCTTGCCCCTAGATTTGTTGGCCCATACAAGATTCGCAAGAGGATTAGAAGGCTCGCCTACAAACTTGAGCTACCTGAGGAATTGGTGGGTGTACATCCCGTATTCCATGTCTCTCAGCTACGCAAGTGTTTGAGAGTGCCCGATGAAGTAGTTCCAGCTGAGACACTTGACATTCAAGATACACTTGAGTATAAAGAACATCCCATCAGAATTCTGGGCAGAGACACCAAAGAGACCCGAAGCAAGACTATTCCTATGTGCAAGATCCAATTGAGTAATCACACTGAGAGAGAAGCAACATAGGAGAAAGAGTCTGACCTCCGGCTATGATATCCTTACCTCTTTGAAGAGTACGTTATGCTTTAATCTTGGGGACGAGATTCTGTTAAGGGGGTAGGACTGTAACAACCCAAAAATCCACACACCAAAAATACCAACTGCAAAATTTTTCTTCTTTTTCCTAGAAACCCTTGAGTGATGATGTGGCATGTAGGAAAACCCCTAGCCTTGCACTAACTAAACCTACATGACTTGCACAAGTATCTCACCTCATCACCCTGAATTTATTTTACCACATAGCATACATCAAGTTGCATTATATTCAACATGGTGATTTGGATTTTAATGGATTATGTATTGATTAATAAAAGCCACCAAATATTTAATTCTACAATAAATAATTATATTAACATGGAACCAATATCCCAAACATATACCATGACCAACACTTTTCACCATGGGACATTATACCATGGGTGCAACACGCTACTTGATTTATATACACATGTGTGAAGCATAAAACAAAAATGGAAAAAGGAAAAGAAAAATAGAAAAGAAAAGAAAAGAGGAGAATGCCTCGCAGCCCAGGCCTGCTCGGCTTCGCGGCCCAACCAGCCCAGACAACCGACCGGCCCAGCCCTTCACCTCTCCCCTCTGCTAGCCCACGCGCGCGCAGTAGCAGGCCGGCCCCAACTCGCGCGGCCAGCCCAGCTTGTGGCCCAGCGCGTCGCACACACCCGTGCGCCCTACTGCATCGCTCGCTGCCACTGCCCGCTGGACCCCACACGTCAGCCACCCACCAGCACAGTAGCATCTTCTACCTCGCCCACGCACTCTCCTCGCACGACCAGAGACCGACCAAAGTGACAGACGCGGGCCAGGGGGTCACGCTGGGGGCATGACCCTGTCTCCTTGGCGCCGCGCCCACTAAACCCTTGCGCCGTGCCTACTCCACCACACGCGAACCGCCCGATGCGCTCGGCGCATCACCAGCCGTCCGCCATTGGAGCTTGGAGCTCCGGCTATAAAAGCCCCGGCTCCGGTTGCCCTAGCGCATTCCCGTGCCCGCCGCCACCTTGCGGCCACCCCCCTCACCACCCGAGCCAAGAGAGAGAGCCAAGAGAGGAAGAAGGAACGAAGAGGGAGAAGAGGAAGAAGAGGGGGGAGTGCCGAAGCCGTATGACGCCGAAGGTGTTGCCAGAGCAGGAGACAACACCACGACGCTACACTGCACTGCACTGTGCTGCTTCTGGAGCTACATGGCCGCAGCCCGCCACTGCACCGCCATCCTATCTTCCACGACACCAACAGTGAGCCCCCCGGTTCTTCCCGTGCTCGCCGCCGGACTTAGCTACTTCGGCCATGGCGCTCCACACCATGAGCGCGTAGGCCAAGGCCATCTCCGGCCATTGGGTACACACGCACGGCACACTCATGCGCACATCCGCGACCATGCCAAGACCACCCCACCGGCGCCCCGTAGCGCTCCCGCATGCCTCGCCGTCACCACCATGCCGCCGTGGATGCCGAAGCCCCACCTTGAGCCCCTACCGGCCACATGAGGACCCGAAGCCCTGCCTTGAGCCCCGGACGCCCTAGCCGTGCACCCACGGACCCGCAAAAGCCCCTATCCGCCCAGCCGAGCCACCGAGAGCCTTCATGCGCGACCTCGCCACCGGCGAGCACCGCCGAGCCGCCGACCGCCGTGGCTAAAGCCACCGGAGGCTCTACAAGTCCCCTCAACCTTCCCGATGAGCCCGCTGGAGCACCGTGACGCTCACGCGCACCACATGTCCGGCTTTTGCCGCTACCACCGCGCCGTCCCTGTACACCGTCATGCTCGAGCCACCGACCACTGTGGCCAAGGCCCTAGGAAGCTTTGGCCGCCACTTTGACCCCACCGTCGTAGTCGCCATGGCATGTGGGAGCTTTTCCCCTCCTCAATTGGACGCCCGCGCCTATGGCAAGGCTCGCCGACGAGGCTCGCCGCCGACAGGAACACGCCGGGGAGGAAGCAGGGGAAATTTCCCCTCGCCGGCCACACACACATGAACCCGGTGCACGTGGACCACAGAGAGAAGAAAGGAAGGGTGGACGCAGTTCACCGGAAGGAGACGCGGTCCATGGACTAGCGCGTCTTGGTCCACCGTGAGCCACGCTCACGCCCACAGCCTAGAAATGAAGCCCAGTAGGAGCCCATGGCAGTGATGTGGCAGCGCCTCAGCATGCCACGTGGCGGGCCAAGCCCGGCCCAAATCGAGCCCTATCCAGGCCCAGTTTGAACCCGGCCTGTATTGACCGTTGACTGGTCAACGTTGACCGTTGACCTGACCCCACACGTCAGTGACCCTGACCCGTTGACCGTTGA
This sequence comes from Miscanthus lutarioriparius, assembly GCA_904845875.1. Lineage (NCBI taxonomy): Eukaryota > Viridiplantae > Streptophyta > Magnoliopsida > Poales > Poaceae > Miscanthus > Miscanthus lutarioriparius. The sequence goes on along the minus strand of CAJGYO010000014.1, from coordinate 70,280,802 downwards.
CTCGCCATTGACTCACCGTTGACTTTGACTGGACCCACATGTCAGTGACCCAAGAGCCCCTGGACCCACCTGTCGAAACTGATGACGTTAATGACGTCATGCTGACGTCAGCTGGACCCCACCTATCAGCTCGAAACCGAGATGCTGACATCATGCTGACGTCATGCTGGCGTCAGCATGCCACACGGACCAGTCACAGCGTGACACGTGTTAGCCCAGGATTAATTCAGCCTTTTCCATTTTCATAAATGATTTAAACTTCAGAAATTCATAACTAATTCATATGACCTCAGAAAAATATGAAACCAGGACCAAAATTCATCTAAAATCAAGCTCTACGTAATGAACCCATGTTTGAGTGCATTTGGGTCTTTTAAATTTTCATTGCTTCTTTGTGCTATTCTATAGACGTCGCTAACGCGACTATGATTCGATCGTATGCAGACTCGGAGGAGTATCAGACGGACGAGGATCGTGAGTACCGTGAGGAGTACGGAGACGACTACACTGAAGGTGCCACATCCCACCCAATCTCGTAGCACCTATTACGCATGGCTAAAATAGAAATGCTAGTGCTTTACTTTATTGTTATGATCACACTATGATAGGACTTACATGGTAGTATGCTTTCTTGATGACCTTTACCTTGACGTAACCTTACCCCTGCTCACCCTGTTGTTAGGCTAGTCACACGCTTGCTACTACATTTCATTGCTTATTGCCTCTACTAATCTTGCACTACATTGATGCGTGGTGGAAACTGGTGTTATCTGGACCATGGGGAGAGTGCTGCGTGTGTGACTTGGGTGCGTGGAGGGTGAGGGTTGTGTCGACCAAGTTGGAGTATATGACGAGCCTGAGGCAATTCTTACCGTGGGGTGCTACCTGGGCACCCCTGGAATGGATACCTGTGGTGGGTAAATGGTATATGAGGTGGCCCTGGGTGTGAACATATGATGGGAGGGGCCCAGGCTGGAGGTGCTGTGGTGGCACGGTAAATGGAAACCCTGATGAAGACATTCTAGCTTGGTCATCCCTAAGGACTTACTAGTACTCAGATTCACCGGGAAGCCTTATGTACCACTCGCCCTATATGATGCGGGACGACCGGACTACTTGGTAGCGTATTGCCACTACTGCTAGGTTGATAGCGGACAGTGTGAGGGAGGTACGGGGCGTGGAGGATTTCCCCCACACCCTTCCGAGGCTTCATGGAGACCTTGTGGACCCAGCTCATGACTCACAGTTTCAGCCACCCCAGACTAGACTTGGGGTGTACCAGGGCTGAATGGTAGAGTGGCATTATCCTAGGCTAGCAAGCGGCCGGAATCAGCCCAGTTGACGACGGTCAGCGAGGAAGGCGGATCTTGTGGTTATGTAAAACCTCTTCAGAGTGTATGGTTGATCGATCGATACATATGCCGACTTGTCGGCTATGGACCTTTCCTAGGTTTCGCTTAAACTAGATAGTGAGATGAGTCATTCTCTTCTCCCCCTGGGAGTGAGTGTTCGGACGTAGCCAGGGGCTACGGGCCTTGAGACAGTGCCGAGAGGGAGTTGGCCTGTCGACTGAGTGATGGTATGGGTGTGGTATGGTGATGGTGTAGAGATGGTGGTATATTGATCCCAGGATCAAAACCTGGCTCTGGAATGGGAATGGGGTGGAATGGGTGTGGGAATGGTGTTAAAACTTGACCAACTATTATTATGTACTTGATATGCTAATACATAGGAAACCCTAGCCTTATAGGTTCCTTTTGATTATATCCAACTTGCATCCAATTTCCACAAAGCAATGCTCATAGGGTGGGAGTGGCCAGTACAAATCGTACTGATAAATTTTGGCACACAGGATCTGCTGAGGAGTATAGCTCCGAGGAGTTTGACGGTTGAGGGGTTCGTTCCTACGCTCGAGTTTGGCGATCTTATCTTCAAGCTGTTCTGATTGAATGCTACTTTTGATTCCGCCAATGCGGCGATGTAATAATTTATGTAATTCCGCACTATTTGTACTATGATATTATTGTTGTATGGATGTGATATTCGACTAGAATTTGGGTAATATGATCTACAATGGGCTTATTACACTTCGACTCTGTGGATTTCCCTTCGTGGAAATCAGGTCGCTTCATTACCCTTAAGGGGTGTCTCCTGTAGGCACTGGTGTTACTCATCATAGAACATATATAGTATCCACAATGTACACTCACAGGCCTCTGCTTGGGGCACTATGTGTTTTGCATATGAAAATGTTAGGTAATGCTTTTCACAGCCATGTAATGGAGTACTGAAGAAGTAAGTTACACTTACCGCACATAGTGTTTTTATAGCCAGCTTTTCCTTCCTTGCTGGATCATGCCTTCCATGATGATGAGTGACATAGAACCTAAATGCTCTGTTCGAATTATTTTAGCAAATACAACTTGTTAGTATCCATAAGTGAACGTTACAAGTATGTATACAAACATATAAGCTAATGAGGATTGTCGATATGTATATGTCTTGAGAATCGATATGAAGTCTTTGTATGTCGCCGGGTCCTTATCTATTGAAATAAAGACCCATGCCATTCTCCTCCCAACATCGACGGCTATACAAATCCAGTGGTTGCTGTATGGATTTAATCATAGAACTAGATAAGCTCTTTTGCATCGAATAAAATATATCGAACAAAGCTTTAAGTATATAGTTGAACTTACTCGAAGTTGTATGGTAGCCATGCAGTAGAGTGTTGTTGTAGATTTTTGAAAGCCAGAACAATGTATGCCGCAACCATAAGGGACTCTTACTTTAGTTTCGTCGTACGGATGCGCTCTTTCTCCCGAAGAGTCTTTGCAGCAACTAGCTCTTTGGCATCCAGTGTCCACTGTTTAGGGTAATTAAAATTTGTTTGGGCTATAGCTTGAGGGTCTACATAACCGGCTTTCAGACTTGGCATTTGTTTGACAATGTGCACTTGCATTCTACAAATCATGGCGTGGGTTAGTTAAAACAAAATTCAAAGATTACATTCATATCATACCGGGAGGACAAGGACTTACAAGCATCACGTGCGAATTAGATTCATCTCCATTTCTCCTAGGTGAAAGCATGTGTGCATGTCATTGAAGTCAAAGACAATTTTCTCGACTGGGCTTCCAAATGTGCCGGTGGGGAAGCATGCTTGTACGAGATCTATGCTCGTTGGGAGAACACGCAAGTACCAATCATGGAACCTTCTCATTCCAAGTGGTAGGCGCTGGATGTCCCGGTTTGGTATGAAGGGCTTGCCTCTTTCATATGTTTTCAGACAATCATTTGACCATTTGATGTCATCAATATTTGGATACTGCTTTGCAATTTGGTGGAGTTTGCTAGTTACGGCCTCCTCAGAACCCTGTGATGGGGCTTTTTTCACTTGGTTCTCAGGCTTGAACTGGTCATGGGAATACCACTTGGACACCAACAAGACATCTTTCACCAGAACATAAACTGGCCTTATGTTGATTGGAATCTTCTTTCGAAGTTCCCATTCAGGCACGTCCTCGTCTTCTTGTGCATCACCTTCTTCAGGAGGCACTCGTTGTTCATGTATCGACTGTGCTTGTTGAGAAGACTGTGGCATCTCATCATGCTCTTGCTTGGTACGAGCTGGAGAAGGTTGTGGCATCTCATCAGGCACATGCTCACTAGGAGGCGGGGAAGAATGTGGCATCTCAGGTATGTGGTGGTCACGAGACGGTGAAAATATCTCCCCAACCTCAACAACTCGCTCCAAATTTGGGAGAAGGGGAGGTGGCGAAGAAGCAGTCAATATAATGTCCCGTTTGTGCCAGAGGATGAACTGCCCAATAACATCTCCGAGTAACATCAGCCCCTCGGGAGTTGCGTAGTCTATCCTCCACTGCATGAACTCGGGCTTCATGGTATACACCTCGACCCTAGTGTAGTCCGGCGGTATCTTATTATTGTGGTGTAAGCCACTGGGAGGATGTGCCACACCCGTTGCCCCCTCCATCACAGTGTTCTGCCAACCGCTGAGAAACACCAAGGTGCAACTAGTTGGTTCCCGTATGCGATCGACAGGGGTTGTGGCTGTAGGGGATCCTTGGCTGCTAGGAACTTTTAGTGGGCTGCCAACTAATGCCAGTTCTCCCGGCGGCGTCACTAATATCCGTGGCTCCGTAGACAGTCCTTGCTCCTCCAGCGCCTTCACAACTAGAGCCTTCACTTGGAGCTCAAGACTAGTCTCCCGGTCTCGGCCATGTTTCTTGTACATGTGTATGTCCTCTTCGAATCCTTGCTTCCAGGTCGTCCTTTTCCCTAGCCCCCTGGTGCGGCCTCTATGCTCCTTGTTTCCTAAGCCAAGGCTAAGCTCATCCCTCTCTCTGGAAGGATTGAATGAGCCCTTCTCCTTGTCTTTAGCATATTTCAGTATCCTCGATACCGCCTCTTGGGTCTCTGGCTTATCAAACTTAAGATTACTGCTGGATGATTCTGTACTCCTCGCATATATCCAGTTCCTTGAGTGTACCTTCAGATTCATCACATCGATATTCCCAGCAGCTGCGGCCTCTTCGTCCATCTTCCTAAACTGCTCTTCCTTGGCATAGTAGCCACCGGGGCCTAGATGATGGTGGTGTTTGTTCCTTTTCGCCAGCTCAGTGTTACGGGCACTGAGCTCCAATGCCTCCGGTGAAGTCTTCTGAGTCACGAGCTCCTCCCATTGACTAGGAGTTATTTTGCCGAACTCGTTGAAGGGAGTTAACCCCTTTTGGATATACTTCATGTTGAGCTCTGACCTTCAACGTCGGAATACCTCTCCCATCATCCTGAAAGCATTTTTTTACCTGTTCGTGCTTACCCTCCGAAAATCTAAAATTGACCCTCAGCTGCCTATCCCATAGTTCATTCTTTTTGTTCTCTGGTACCTCTTTCTAGTTAGGGATTGTTGGGTTCAATTTATCTCTTACTAGGGCCCGATCGTATTACGGAATCGTCCTCTTAATTCCTTCGGCTCAAGGATCTCCCCTGCTGGCCTGACCTCCGTTATCACATAGCATGCCTTATCTGGATATAGATTTCCTTTTCTATCCCCTCGTTTCCTCTTAGGCTTGGTAGTCGTGGTTGTGTCTTTAGGTTATGGAGCAGAGGCATCGTCATCCGTCTCTATGGTTGTTGCCTCTGCTCTCCTTTCCTCTACTCCGTCTTGTCCAGCGAGATGTCGCGGACGTCGACGTCGTCTTTTCTGAGTTTCAGGAGGGACCTATATATACGATAGGTCAAAGTGTTAGCAGAGGTAACACAGCCAAAGCTTTAGCAAAATTTACAAGCTAAGGCTTTTTCCCTACATCCTCGTTTGGGTCAAAGTCCTTGTCCAAATCTTCCTTCGTTGACCTCCTTCTGGCTTCACGTGGGAAAGGATCCTCGGGACTTACATATCCCTATTCTGAGTTATCATCATCATCATCCTCTTCTTCTTCACCTTCAGCCGCCTCTCCTTCGAGACCTTCCTCCTCGTCACACTGCTCCTGAGTAAGCATCACTTCTAGATCTTTTTCTACCTCGTTATCGAACTGTTCCTGAGTAAGCTGGTCCTCTAGTGCTTGCTCCTCAAGGGTTGGCTGCTCATCATGCTCGGAGCATCGGGCTGCACTATCTGGTGTCTGCGACATTATTTCGCGCTTTGTTCTAATAGATGCAAGAAAGTATGCTTTAGGGAAAAAGCCTTAGAAGGTATAAGAAATAAAAAAGGTCTATAAAACAAAGTAGTCCTATAAAACAACAATATGTCAAAAAACGAGAAGTAGCAGTAGTAGAGGCCTCAGAAACATGTCAATCATCATCTGATCTTGAACTTGGAGCATCAAGGCATCATAACAGAGAAGAGAGGAGAAGGTAATGTAGGGGCGGCTGCTAATGTTGCCAAGTTCCTCACAAGTTCTTGATCATCAGCTCATATTCCATATAATGTATGAACTTAGACAATTTCATCATCGGCAAAACAAAGGAGAGGAGAGGAGAGGAGAGGGGAGATTTGGCAAAAAGAAAGCAACAGCTGCTTAACAAACCTAGAGAGGAAAATGTGTAAAAACAAGCAGCTGCTACTTCCCAAACATAGAGGATAGGAAAAATAGCCAAAAAACAGTTGACTGCTGCCACATGGTTGGAAGACCCCTGCAGATCAAAATCTGGTAACTTAGATAGCCAGCTAGTAGTAGTAGGAGAGTAGCTAGCAGCAAGTAGAGTAGCTAGTAGCCAGCTAGTACCAGTAGTAGTTTCTAAGAGTATAGGGAAGAGGGCAGAGCAGCAGCCAACACTAGAGTAGTATAGAGTAGTAGTAGAACAGCAGTAGTAGTAGGACAATAGTACAGTAGTAGTAGAACAGCCAATGTGTTCCACGAAACAAAGCCATTAATAACAACAATGTGATAGAATACAAGCAGCAGTAGTACCATGTTGACAATGTGATAAGAAATAAAGCCAATTTGTTGACAGTTTAAATGAGCAATGGAGGAAATAAGATTTATTAACTTTCAAGAAGACTCACTGTGCATATATATTTTTGTTAAAATAGTGATTATGAATGCCAGCTACAAGACTTAGTAGATTTTATCCCAACACATGTATGTGTAACTAAAAGTACAAAAGACATAACCAGAAAATAGCTGAACAGAAATAGATTACAAGTATTTCCTAAATTGTTATTGTTAAGTAAAAGAAATAAAACTTTGTTTCAATTTTCAAGCCATCATTGTGAAGCTCATCAAACTAACTTTTATGTAGTATGGACATCCAATAAAATACGACTGTTAAATCTAGAAACAAAAAAGAGAGTGCATAATTCAGTGTCCTAATTATTGGCAAAAAGATACAGATGCAAAAGAGAGAGAAAATCAACCACCACATCATGCACCATTGCACAATTTGTTGTTGCTCGCACACAAAGACAGAGTGATGCATGATCATAAAGTAAAGGTTCCAGAAACAAAGATGGGTTCACAATAACAATTTATAATGATTCAGCATCACTTAAATCAAATATCAAATGAACTCAAACCAGCTGGGGATGACCAAAAAGTAAAAGTAGCTTTTATATGAAGCGTCTCTCTGTAGCTGCTAGCTAGGAATGCAATGCAATGCAACGGAAGCTACGAAGAAGAGGAAGAAGAAGAAGATGCTAATAAAGCTGTACAATGTCCGATGCTCTGGCGGCAAAGCAGATCGATGTATATATATATATATATATATATATATATATATATATATATATATATATATATATCATGTTCATGTAGTAGTTGCTGTTAATGGACGAACAGACATACATAGAACGAAGGAACAAGCATATGTCGTTTATTCCTTGCGTACGTCGTATGTACTATTCATTCCAATTCCAATTCCAATTAATGGGCCGGCCAGGGGTAAGCATGCAAGCTAACTGCTAGCCCCACAGGGTACGCAACCAAATGCAACCGGGGCAAGCAACAAGAAGAGCCGAAGCCAAACAATTGCTAGCTGCATGCTGTGTGCATTTACACCAGGACAGGGAGCGAATGTAGCGCAGGTCGTTAACGGGTCGGTAGTAAACTACTTGCACCATATAGCTAGCATCAACCACATCCAGCTGCAAAAATTAGTAACATGCATGCCTCAAGTCTCAACATGCAGGCAGTATCTGATGAGTACAGTACAGTCATAGTAACTTGCACCATATATTATATGATCCATTCATACATAGATTGAGATTCGAATGCAGGCTGCTAAGCTACTTTAATTTATGGGATTCATAGTAAAAGGTGTTCTCTTGCTTCCCTCTTTCCTCCATGCAAAGCAATGCAGAGCAGAGCACTGCAAATTAAATGTGTAACGCAAGCGGCGTCACCTGGCTGCTTCGATCTCTTCCGTGCGTGCATGGGTCGCCATTCTACACACGCACCAACTAACTTAACTGCCACAAACAGAGATAGAATATTCTCCAAACTAGTAGCTACCTTAACTTCCTATCCACGTTACGTACTATTAATTAGTAGTTTCTTTGCTTGCTATATATATATATATATATATATATAAAGAAATATCTAGCTACAACCGGTGGTAACTAACCCAGTCAAAGGTCAACTTCGCAATAAGGCAAAAGCACAGGCAAGAGGTGTTTGTATTATAAATGACCAATTTCACAAGATGGTGATATTCGAATTGCTTCTGACTCAGACAAGCATATCATAAGCCACTAACACCTACAACTTGGTCCTACACGTAGACTAGCCAAATGGGCACATGGGTCACCCTCGCATGCTACTTGAGTTTTCTCTATAATAAACCTTACCCCAAAAAAGGCTCTTCCCAAAAGTATCACTGCTATGGCATACTACATGCCAGTTGCATTGCACAACAACCCAAAAGTGAATTCACATCGCTAGAAAAATCTGCACATGGCGTGATATTGCTAATTTACGCAAGCCAGTGAATAAAGCGATTGAGATAAGCATATCACATAGCCACCAAAACCTACAAATTTGGTTGTACACCTCACATAGGCTGCCAGGACAAGTTCCTAGAAATTTCTCTAAACCTAACAGTCAAAACTCTGTCCAAAACTAGCAAGGCCATTGCATGTATTTCCACTGATTTAACCAATTTACACAATCAGGCACAACGTGTGCAGGAACCACCACCATTCATCCATGCATATATATATAGCAGATCTATCTAACAACAAAAATAGATGAGGATGCGTCCAGCCTGTGACTTACATACCACACACGCGGGCCAACTGGCCAGGATGAGAGCGGCGGCGGTGGCGGCACGGCGAGGGTCGCAACTGATGGCTTGGAGACGTAGGGAGCAACGACCGGTGGCGTTCAAACCCTAGCCCCCATGGCAGTGCTCTGCGAGGAAGACAAATTAGAGATCTAGAGACGGAGCGAGAGGAGATGGGAGGCGCACGAGTAGGAGAGAGGTGCCGCTCAAACCCTAGCCACCATGGCTTACCGTGCGAGGTGAGAGGGCGAGCAGGCGACGCTGCACGCAAGGGAGAGGACGGAGAGCGAGCATTGGGAGAGGACAGGGGTGCAGAGAGGGGGCCCGAGCGTCGGGAGAGGACCGGGTGTCGGGAGGCGGCGGCGGGGGGGCGCAGGGCAAAAAGTGGGCAGCCTGACGGCGTCGGAGGAAGAAGTCAGCGCCCAACTGGTTTTCTCCCGTGCGCCCTCCTATTTATACTCGACTATTTCTAGGGGCGGTTCCTGATCCAGCCACCCCTACAAATGCATTTGTAGGGGCGGTTCCTGATCCAGCCGCCCCTACAAATGCATTTGTAGGGACGGTTCCTGATCAAACCCCCCTACAAATATTTTCTATTTTTTAAATTATAAATTCTATATTTTTATATCATAAAAACACAAAGTAATATAAAAAAATTTGTGTATATGCACAAATATAATATTTTGTATTATTCTATATATAAAGAAATATATATATATATAAACAATTGTAGTCAAAACAATATAGAAAACAAAAAAAACAAAAATTAAAAATTTGAATTTTAAAACTTCAACTACAATTTTATGACATTAAATGAAATAAAATGAAAATGTTGTAAACATAAAAGTTGTATAACTCATCGACATGTACAACTTTTATTTTGGTCATCTTGTCATGTGACTTTGTTTGAACGATTCAAATTTTGTAATTCAAACAATTTCAACTTGAAATAATATTTTGAAAGAGTAAATGATTTCAGATGAAAATTCATGAATACTAAAGTTGTAGAACTCATCAATATGTATAACTTTTATTTTGATCATATTTTTATTTGACCAAATTTGAACAGTTAAAAATTTGAATTTCACTGAATGGCAACTTCAAACAAGATTTTGAAACCTTAAATGATTTCAACAATAAAAGTCGTGAACATAAAAGTTGTTGAACTCCTCACTGTCTATAACTTTTATTTTGGTCACTTCTTCATGTGACAAAGTATTAGGAAATATTGTTCATAAATTCACATATCACTCATAGTTCATGAACTATACGAGAAACATATTGATTTGTGAACAATGTTTACTATCACTTTGTCAGATGAAGAAATGATCAAAATAAAAGTTGTAGATCTTGATGAGTTATACAACTTTGGTATTCATCACATTTTCAACTGAAATCATTTAATGGTTGAAAATCTCGTTCAAACTTGTCATTTTTTTAAATTTGAAAATTTGAAGTGCTCAAACTTTGTCAAATCAAAAGAATGACCAAATCAACACACTAACTTGATAGGGCATGATTTTAGAAAATTTTAAGAAAAAAATCATCACATTTGGAGGTAGTATAAGGGAGAAAGACTAGTTACAAATTTTACCCAGAGATTAAAAAGAAAAATCACAATTATTCATGATGATCAATGATGAACAAGTGTGATTTCTCTTTTTAATCTGTGGCTGAAACTTGTAACTACCTTTTCTCCCTCATACTAACTCCAAATGTGATGGTTTTTTCCCTAAAATTTTTTAAAATTATGCTCTATCATTTTAGTCTAGTCATCTATCTTTGTCACTAATTTTTGACAATTCAAATTTTAAATTTCAGAAAATGACAGCTTCAAACCTGATTTTCAAACACTAAATGATTTCAGCTGTAAAGGTGATGAATATAAGAGTTGTATTACTCATCAAGATCTCCTACTGTTATTTGATCATTTCTTCATTTCATAAAGTGTTAAGTGATTTCATAAAGTTTTAGTAGTAATAGAGTGGATGTTCAAATAGAGTCATCTGGATGTTGCAAAGGGTAGTCTCACACACATGCATAAAATGTAGTCTCACACACATACAAAAATATGTAGTCTTACACATGTACATAAATATATAGTCTCACACGCATGCATAAATGAAGTTTTACAAACACACACTTACACAAACACTCCACGTTCAACGACTAGCTAGCCCGCTGTAACGACTTTCCCCTTGACACCTTTTCGTTCCCATGGTATTATGTCTTTGGGGAGGTTCTTTTCTACAACACTGATCTTCTTAGGAAAGTCTGTGAATAGTGGCATCTCATCGTAGTTATTGTAAGCTTCAACATCGTCCACGCCATCAACTCCAATAATGTGTTGTTTCCTGGAGGCAACCACATGCTTTGTCTTCTTCTTCGGGGGGGGTTACTTTGTAGGTCAGACATATAGAAAACTTGTGCAACACGTGAAGCGAACACCCAAGGGTCATCTTGGTAGCCTAGATTCTCGAGGTCCAGGACTCTCAATTCGATCTCGTTCAGTTGGTGTTGTTTGATCTAGCGGCATCGAAACAGGGCTACCGTTATATCCCTTCCATAGTCAAGTTCCCATATCTCTTCAATGATGCCAAAGTATTAGATCTTTCGCCCTAATCCATCGAGAGCCTCTATTCGAACGTCGTTGTTTTGGTTCACATATTTACTATCCTTTGCATGGGTATAGTACGTATACCCATTGATGTCATAAGCATTCCAAGATGTCAGTTGTCTCGATGGCCCTTTCGCCAACCTACTGATGGTAATAGAGTCTATGGTTTCTCCAGGCGGTATGTTTTGGTCCTTCAACCATGTAGTTAGTTGTTGCTTGTGTTATTTCATGACCCAATCATCCGAACGGCCATTTCTCTCCGCCATAATGATAGCCAAGTGTTCATCGATATACGGTTGCATCAGTTGTGTACTCTGTAAGACACTGTAATGCGCCTGACTCACCTCTTTGTAATCATGGTCGATGAACACTTTTCTACCACTGGTGCCCTTCCCAGCCAGCCTACCCTTGTGACGAGAATCGGGTTTACCAATCCCTTTCTGTACTTTTAGGTACTCTTGACAACACTCGATGACTTCTTCAGTACTGTAACCCTCTATCATGGAGCCATCTAGGTATGCTCGATTATGCACGTATCAACTTAGAACCGACATGAACCGCTCGTAGGACCACATTTCATGCAAGTAGCAAGGGCCAAGCGCCTGTATTTGATGAACCATGTGAATCATGAAATGTGGCATTATATCAAAAAAGCAGGAGGTAAACACATTTCTAGTTGGTTTTGTGTCTCCACCATAAATTCATGTAGGTCACTCAGCTCTTCCTTGCCAATCGTCTTATGTGAGATCTTCGAAAAGAAGTAGCACATACGGGTGATGGCCATTTTCAAGAACTCTGGCTTTATAGCCCTGATTGCAATAGGTAGAAACACTGTCAGCATCACATGGCAATTGTGAGCCTTACAGTGTGTTATTGACAAGTCCTTCATCGACACTAGCTTCTTCACATTTGCTGAAAACCTAGTCGGGACTTTGATCCCCCTCAGGAAAGTGCATATAGCTCTCTTCTCGTCTGGTGTTAGGTTGAAGCATGCCACGGGTAGAGTGTATTTTCCATTAGCCTCAGGTACCGGGTGAAGCTGTGGCATCACGTTTAGCTGCATCATGTCTTTCTGTGCTTTCAGACCATCCTTTGACTTGCCTGTGTCCATCAAGGTAGCAATGAGACTCTCAAAGACATTCTTCTGCACGTGCATAACATCAATGGCATGGGGGGCCTCCAAGTCTAGCCAATAAGGCAGATACTGAAAGAAGATCGATTGTTTCTTGATAGGTACGCCTTCGATAGGAGGTGTGCTTCTATCTCTATTCGTCCCATCCGGATTCTTCTTTCCATAGACGACGTGTATGTTTTTCACCATTCTGTACACATGTTCTCTGTTATGACATCTCTCCGGAGGGGGTTCAATCTCCGGGGCGTTGTCATAAAATCTAAAGAACAATTTGCTATGGTACTTGTGACTTGTCTTTAAGAAGCGTCGGTTCCTTAGGTAAACTATCTTCTTGGATGCATCTAGGTACACCCATGTAGTACCATCCAAGCAAACCAAGCATCCTGTCTTCCCTTTGATCTGTCCAGACAAAGCAAACAACGCGGGGTAATCATTGGTAGTAACAAATATTATTGCTCTACATATGAAGTCCTCCTTTCGGAACGCATCGTACATCTGCTCCCCATGCCTCCATAGCCTCTCCATTTCTTGCATCAAGGGCTCGAGGAACACGTCTATATCAATGCCTGGTTGTTTAGGGCCAGAAATAAGAATAGTGAGGAGAAGGTACTTTCTCTTCTGACACAACCATGTTGGGATGTTGTACATGGTCAAGATCACTGGCCATGTGTTGTGGTCGCTCATCCTCTCATTGAAGGGATTCATTCCATCGGTGCTCAAGCCAAACCATACATTTCTTGGGTCATCGCTGAATTCTTTGTGCTTCTCATCAAACCTTTGCCGCTTACTACAATCAGCCGGGTGTGCAATCTTATCATCCTCCACCTTGCGCTCATCATCCCACCATGTCATGAGTGTGGCTTCTTTAGGGTTTAGGAAGATACGTCTCAAGCGATCGGTCACTGGCAGGTACCACATTACCAGGGCAGGAATTCTTCTCTGCTTTGCATCGTTGCCTAATGGAGTGTCCTCTGGGGGCTAAGATTCTTGTACCACCTTTTTTGTACCCTTCTTATTCCTCTTTTTCCCCATGGAGGGTTTGTCCCTACCGTAAAGGTCATTGTTCTTGTATCTAGTGACTTGAACGTTTCACCACAAAAAAGTATATAGTGGTTGGAGCATGCATGGATTTTTTCAACCCCCATTGTCAATGGACTTATGACCTTCTTCGCTTGGTATGTGTTGGCGGGAACTGAGTTTGGTTGTGGAAGCACCCATGACAGGAGATGCAATAGATCATTGAAACTACAGTCTGACCAACCGTACTTAGCCTTCAGGATGAGCAGCTCAAGCATAAAACGTAGCAATGTCCAATGTGTCGGACAACCCTTTTCAACACCATACACAGTCTCCTTCGATGTTTTTGTCACCCTTTCCAAATTTTCTAGATCTTTCGGGCTATTTAGTAAAATCTCTGGTCCAAGGGCTCGAATCATGTCCTCCAACTCATCTTCATCCCCAACACGTGCTCCACCATCATTATTGGCACCACCTTCGTCATTACCATCCCAACCACCAGCATCACCACCTTGTTCATTACCAAACTCGAAATCCATTCGTGCATCAAGCTCTGCTGAATATTGGGACAGGGATTCTATGGTTTCATCGTCGTATTCCTCCTCATCCTCGTCGTTAGCAATAACCGTTTCACCATGGTGAATCCACACTGTATAGTCCTCAACAAATCCTCGCATAATCAAATGTAATATGATGATAGTCACATCTGTCCATGCCATACGGTTTTTGCAATCTTTATAGGGGCAAATAATTGTATCCTTATTCTCTATCAATATCGTTACATGCTTCTTTGCGGCTTCAATAAATATCCACCTCTTCACGGAAACCTGCCTTAAACCTTAACGAACCATACATCCAAGAGTTCATGTACTCCATCTTTTACAACAACAATAAAACAAACATTAAAGGACTACTTATTCAGATATATATAAAAATGAATCAAATTAATAATTACTTAAGAATAATTGTATATACTTCAGATATATATGAATATAAATCTAATATTATTACATGAAGCATACAAACACAGCATGGTAGAGGAAAATTAATTAATAGCCCATTTATCCATAAATAATTAAAATACATATTTATTGATTACAATAAACAATTTCAAAGACAACAATTAGCAACAATTATACTTTACCCAATGTCTTTCATACAAACCCTAGTCCAATTTCATCAAACATAAATTTACAGAAACGAAATTAATAAAAAAACCAAACCCTAGATCTAGATCTACATGCACATGAAACATCCATAAAACTAACTAATTGTTCACTAAAATCAAGAAACATGGATCAAATAAGGGTATGATCTTGTTCCCCTCCCCAATTTACCCTAGTGCATTTAAAACTTGGGTCTAATTTGCTTCATAAGTAGCTCAAGCACCATAGAAGAGAGAGAGAAACAAAACTCTAATTACTCACTAACCAACCATTAAAACTTAAAAAAGTGTGGCATAGCATTTTCTTACCTTCTACAACCTCTCCACCAAAAGATTTGAGACCAAAACCTTCCCCCCTTAGTAGAGCAATTTTTGGGAGGTGCCCAAGGCCTTTCCACCTTTCTTTCACGGGTTGGAGTGAGTGACCCGAGGAGGAAGAAGGTGCTGATGTTGTTATATATGTAGGGCATTTGTAGGGGCGGCTGGTGATTGAGCCGCCCCTACAAATCGGAGCCATTTATATGGGACCATTTGTAGGGGCGGCTCAATCACCAGCCGCCCCTACAAATAGCAACTCCAGGGGCGGCTAGTGATTGAGCCACCCCTACAAATCAGACCCCATTTGTAGGGGCGGCTCGTAACATCAGCCGCCCCTGCTATTCCATTTGTAGGGGCGGCTGATGTCTGGGCAGCCGAGCACACCACTATAGGGGCGGCTCCATCACCAGCCGTTCCTACAAAAAATTTGAACCGTTGCTAAAAATCGTTATTTACGTAGTGTTAGCGGGAAAATTCCAAGTTGGATAAACCGATGGACTGATTTGGGCAATCTTCAACTCTCTTATAACAGGCTTATGGGACCAATACCGCTTGAAATTGGTATGCTCAGCAAACTAAAAAAATTGTATCTAGATGACAACCAGTTCAATAGCTCTATATCAGAGGATCGTTTAGCTAATCTAGCCAATTTGGAGGAACTGGCCTTATCTTACAACTCCCTGCACATGACGATCAGCTCGGATTGAATTCCTCCCTTCAAATTGCGTCTGGCTGCTTTCGACCGTTGCAAAATGGGGCCACATTTTCCTTTGTGGATTGAAGGGCAGAGGGATGTTAGTTTGCTTGACATTTCTGATGCAGGCATAGTTGATCATCTCCTAGATTGGTTTTGGACTGCATTTCCAAACCTTCAAACCTTGAACATCTCTTGTAACCAAATCAGTGGAAGGCTACCAAGGACACTAGATTTTATGTCTTCAGCTACATTTTTTGACCTCAACTCCAACAACCTCACAGGTACTCTACCACAGTTACCGAGGTATTTGGTGGTACTTGACATTTCCAAAAATTCTTTATCAGGGCCACGGCCGCGGAAGATCAAAGCTCCATCCCTTACTGATTTATTACTTTCTGACAACAATATCAGCGGTACAATTCCGAGATATATTTGTCAATTGCAGTTCTTGTCAGTATTGGATTTGGCAAAGAACCGTCTAGTAGGACAGGTTCCCCTATGTACAGACGGAACAGAGACAACCAAAACAGTGAAAACTACCATTTCAGCTCTGGTCTTGAATAATAACAAACTGTCAGGCGAATTCCCAGCAACTTTGCAGGGCTGCCCCAAGTTGATTCTACTCGATCTTTCCTACAACAACTACG
This sequence comes from Miscanthus lutarioriparius, assembly GCA_904845875.1. NCBI lineage: Eukaryota > Viridiplantae > Streptophyta > Magnoliopsida > Poales > Poaceae > Miscanthus > Miscanthus lutarioriparius. Next base: position 70,264,467 of record CAJGYO010000014.1, on the reverse strand, counting down.
CTTCAATTGTCTGGCCAACGACCATGTGAAGGCGGATTGCGTCTACCCGGCGAGATGCTTCAACTGTCGTCGCGAGGGCCACCGATCCTTCCAATGCCCACTCCCTCCGAGGCTCGGCAAGCAGGGTCGCTCGCCGCCAAGTGCTGGGATTGGTCGTCAGGTCGTCGCGCGACGCCCAGCCGGTCACCGTCGTGTCGCTTCGGATGATACGGCCTCCGCACGGTCCGTTTCCACAGGACGCTCGACGTCAGTCCCAAGGTGCCCCGCCCCCTTGACCTACGGCGGACTCTCCGTTGGCTACAAATGGTGGTGTGGCGGCCATGGCGACGGCTGCTGGGGGGGCTCCGGAGGACCGCCCGTTGCGCCCGCGTCGCTCTGGGTTCGTCGTCATTCCTCGCTCCACGAGGTTACAGGCGGCCGAGGATGCGCTCGGCCTTGTTCTGGTTGCCACAGTGGGTGGCACTAGGCCCACGGTATCACCCGCCATGGTCAGCAGTTACCTCTTCGCGAGGTTTGGCTTGTCAGTGGACGACGCGGTGGTCAGCCGTCATGATCCGGAGGATTTTGTCGTGCGCTTCAGACGTTGCGAAGACAGGGACCGGGTGCTTGCCACCCCGGCAATGGGAGCTCCGCTTCCTCTAGTCTGGCGCCCATGGAGGAGAACCTCGATGGCCAGCGGAGGTTCATTCAGATACACTGTGCTGGTTGGGATGACGCGTGTGCCCCTCCACGTGTGGAGTGCCAAGACGGCGCAGACCATCCTCGGCTCATCGTGCGCGGTGGTCGAGGTCGTGCGGCCGAGGGGGGTGCCGGCCGACGACGACCGTGAGTACTTCGTTTCGGCCTGGTGCCTCCACCCTTAGTTCATCCCGGACGAGAAGATCATCTTCGTTCCAGAACCGCGCGTGCCTAATCCCGTGGAAGGCGCGCTTGAGGAGCTGCCCAGCTTGCGCTACTTGGTGCGGATCAGGCTGGTCGCTTTCCAAGACTGGAACCTACCGTCGCCGTCCCTGGACGTTGCTGATCCGGGTACCGGTGATGATGATGACGCCTCGCCAGATAGCAACATCAACAGGTATCACCCGGGTTTGGATGATGGCCCGCCACGAAGGTCCCCTACTGATTTCGGCGATCCATCTGATGACGATGATGGCTCCGGCGACAGTAACTGCAATCGTTTTCATCCGGGCCTCGACTGCTGCCGTGGCGGTACGTCGCCGGGGTACGGCCGAGTCGTCTCCCCCAGTGTGGGCGGCCCATCCGAGTCGCTGGTCGGTGGGACCGCGGAAGCATCTCTCAGGTCGTTGATGGTGGGCTCGGTACCCTGCCCGCTGTGGGGTGGCTGCCTCATGGGTGCTGGGCCCGGGAGCTATGGACGTGGCGTGAATCGGTTGGGCTCATGCCGTGGGATCCCAGACGTCCCATCGGGGGCGTGACCCTGCCCCAGCTGTCAACGCCGAAAGTTGTGAGACAGCCTTTTCAAACCGGTGCCAGACGCTCGCTGCATAGGACTTCGTCGCTCCAGCGACTGAGGATGGGGCCCTCCACCCCGTGTGGACCCGATGGAGTTGGAGGCGGAGTTGGGGACCCCGTACCAGACGAACTGGCGTTGGATCGACCTGCGCTCTCCTGATCTGATGCCGCACCGATCGGCCCAGGGGAGCGGCCTACATGACTTGAAAACCTGCATCGATGCTAGTCCAGGCCTGAGGGGGAAAGGGTCCTTCTGTGGCCCATCCAGGAATGTGGGCCGGTGTTCCGCTGTCCGGCGAACGGGACGAAAGGAGCGGACCCAAAGTTTCAGGAGCTCATGGAACCAGAGCTCGCCAGTCTGGGGTCGCCGTTGGGTTCACCGATCGCCGCAACAACGACCGCAGCGCTGGGAACGTCCAACGTCACCGCGCGGGCGGACGCTACGCATGCAACGTCCGCTGCGGCGCGGCAGGCCGAAATTGTGGCTCGGGTCTGCATCCCCCTGGACTCGCCTCTCATTAAGGCGGGGCCGAAGCTACGGAAGTCACGGCACCGGCAACAGTGTTGTCTATCAGGAGGAGGAGTCATCTTGCGGCCAAGCCACGGGCGGCCAACCCCACGCTGTAGGCGCAGTCCGTCCTAATGCAGAAGCTCAGACTGGTGGATAATCTCCCACCGGCGGATTTGGAGGCCTTCGAGAAGTATTTGGCGACCTTCGTAGAGCCGTTGACTCCGTTGAAGCTGGAGGCACTGCAGATGCTTGTCGCGCCTGATTTTGATCTCGTGGCCATGAATCTCAACTTGGCCGAGTTGGAGGGGGAGGCGCTGTAGTGGTGCCTGGGACCTTTTTCAGTCACGACCTTTGTTTCTCAATGATATCATACAACTGCTGTGTTTGGAATGTGCATGGGCTGAATGGCCATGCCCATCGCAATGTCGTTAGGGACCTAGTGACCTAGGAGCGCGTTACTCTGGTGTGTCTGCAGGAGACTAAGCTCTCCGTCATTTGTAACTCACTGGTTAATGAAATACTGGGATCTATGTTCGACTATGACTATCTGCCGTCTGCTAATGTGGGCGGGGTGTCTTATTTGGCTGGCAACGAGAACAATGGGTGGTTTCCCAGGTGGATAAACGTCACTTCTTCTTATCGGCTAAGGTGGCCAACACAGCAACACCGCAGGACTGCTGGTGGCTAACGGTGGTCTATGGGCCACAGGCGGACCAGGAAAAGGTCGAGTTCCTGGACGAACTTCGTCAGTTCAGGATGACGGCTGATGGACCGTGGGTGCTATGTGGGGATTTCAACATGATTTACAAAGCAGAGGATAAGAGCAATGATCAACTTGACTGGCATTGTATGCGTCGTTTCGGGCATTCATCGATGCCATCGAGCTGGAGGAGCTCAACCTGGTCGGCAGGCGGTTCACCTGGTCCAGTGAGCGGGACTAGCCGACTCTGGAACGGCTGGACCGTGTCTTCTCCACTACAGGCTGGTTGCAAGCACACCCGAATCATATCCTCCAGGCGATTTCCATGGATTGCTCTGATCACTGTCCACTGCTACTGATGGCAAACATGGTGCCATGGGCAAAAAAGAGGTTTCTGTTTGAACCCCACTGGATCAAATTTCGGGTTTCATGGAGGTTGTTGAGTCGGCCTGGTCAGCAACTCTGTTGCATGCTGACCCATTCCATGTACTGGATTACAAACTCAGAAATGTGGCACGGGCGCTGAAGAGCTGGAGTGATAAGAAGATCGGCAGTGTGCGGATGCAGTTAGCCTTGGTTCGAGAGGCAATCGTATGTCTGGATGTGGCTCAGGAATCCAGGTCGCTTTCTTTGTAGGAGTCACAACTGCGTAAGTCACTGAAAGTCCGCGTGCTCGGTTTGGCATCCCTGTTGCGTACGATTGCCAGACAGCGCTCAAGAATGATGTTTCTGGCCGGGGGAGATGCAAACACCAAGTTCTTTCACCTCATGGCTTGCCACAGAAAACGCAGAAACTTTATACGGTCTCTCCACATTCATGGCAATGTGATTGTCAGTGAAGAAGGAATGGCTGATGCTCTGTACCAATACTATGACCAAGTCCTAGGCACCATCTTTGTTCCCTCTCGAAGATTCAACCTTGGGATTATTGGGCTGCCATCGGTGGACCTATCCAGCCTAGAGGTGCACTTCACTGAAGCTGAAATTTGGGCAGTGATCTCTGAAATGCCGAATGACAAGTCGCCAGGGCCCGATGGCTTCACAGGCCTCTTCTATAAGACGGCCTGGCCCATAATCAAGGTGGACATTCTGAACGCCTTCAACGCGTTTTGGGCTCGCGACACTAGAAACTTCAACTTGCTTAACGATGCTTATATGATCCTGCTAAGAAAGAAAGATCAGCCCGAGGAGATCAAGGACTACCGCCCTATCAGTCTCATTCATAGTTTTGGCAAACTGATCACAAAATGCCTAGCAGCAAGGATGGCACAGGTGCTGGACAGTTTGGTTTAGCCAAACCAGACGACCTTCATCAGAGGTCGCTGCATACACGACAATTTCTAGCTTGTGCGCCTCTCCTGTAAGGCAATTCATGAAAAACGTGTTCCCTGTGTCCTGCTCAAGATTGATATAGCCAAGGCTTTTGACTCAGTTGCATGGAACTTCTTGCTCGAGGTGTTGGCGCATTTGGGCTTCGGCCAACGTTGGAGGGACTGGGTCTCCAGCATGCTGTCAACTGCTAGCACAAAAATACTTCTGAATGGTAGGTCGGGGAGAAGAATATGCCATGCGAGTGGACTTCGCCAAGGTGATCCACTGTCACCGATGCTTTTTGTGCTCGTCATGGAGGTTCTCAACCATCTGATCTGCTGGCTGGATGTCCAGGGTTTCTTGTCACCCTTGGGGTCGCCAGCTTTGCTTTCGTGGTCAGATTGTGCGGCTGACGACGTCGTCATGTTTGTAAGACCAAAATTGGATGATCTCCTTTCGTCCTAAAGGGGCGGTGGAGCTCTTTGGCTCAAGGCGTCGTGCATTCTCCAACTTGGATAAGAGTGTGGCTACTCGACACGCTTTCGGAGCAGGAGTTAGAACTCGTGCGTGACACTTTATTATGCAAGATCGAGGCCTTCCCATGCCGCTACCTGGGTATTCCACTATCAATTTTCAAGCTGAGGAAGAGCGTTGAGCAGAGCCTGGTAGACTCCGTCGCCTCCAAGATACCATAGTGGAAAGGAAGATTGCTGAACATGGCCGGGAGGACAGCATTAGCCAGAGCCATGCTCTCGGCAATACCGATCCACATGTCGATAGTCGCTGTGCCTTTCGCAGTGGGCCATTGAGCAAATTGATAGGCGGCGACACGCTTTCATTTGGTGTGGCGAGCAGACGGTCACTGCAGGCAAGTGCAAAGTGGCCTAGAAATCATGCTGCAAACCAAAGGATCTTGGAGGGCTGGGCGTCATTGATCTGCGGCGTGCTGGGGTGGCACTGAGGGTCCGATGGGAGTGGAAATGTCGGGTGGATCAAAGACTGAATTGGTCCAGCTTGCATAGAAAAAAAAGAAAAGATGGTGACTGCAGTTTTCAAGGCGGCCACAGTGTCCATTGTTGGCTCTGGGGAATCGACTTTCTTCTGGACGGACAACTAGATTGATGGTACAAGCATTCAGTCAATGGCGCCGGCGCTCTTTCAGGCAGTTGCAGCAAGGCGTCGGGGGCGCTGGTATGTGATGCACTACCGGGTAATGCATGGGTGCGCCACATCACCGGAGCACATATGGTTCAGGTCATCAACGAGTTCATGTTTGTGTGGCAGCAAGTTCGGCGATTTCTGCCCTTGCAGGGAACACCTGATGTGTTTCGGTGGAGGCTCACACCGGATGGAGCCTACTCTTCGGCCTCGTCTTATGGAGCCATGTTCTTTGGAGCTTCGAGGACTCTTGGGGCAAGGGAGATTTGAAAGACCTCGGCGCCGCCAAGAGTTTGTGCCTTCTTCTGGATGGTAATGCACAGGAGATGCTGGACCGCAGAACGGCGGTTTCGCCATGGCTTGCAAGACTCCAACATCTGCATCACTTGTGACCAACTGACGAAGAGTATGGATCATATCATCTTGGGTTGTGTTTACAGTAGGGAGGTCTGGGCCATTCTACTGGCCAAACTTCATCTCCTGGATGTTGTGCTCGTCAATGAGGAGGATGTCATGGAGTGGTGACTGCGCAACAGAAAGCTCGTTGTTAAACCGGCGAGAAAGGGGTTCGATTCACTCTTCTTCCTAGTTGGCTGGAGACTGTGGAAGGAGAGGAACTCGCGCACTTTTGATGGAGCTTCTACTGGCGCGGCTGGTCTGGCTTGCTCGATCTGGAGCGAGGCCGAGGAGTGGTGTTTGGCATGATACAAGCACCTCCTGTCTTTGCTAACACTGATGTAGTCTCCAGGGGTCATTCCCGTCGCAAGCATAGTAGTATGTAAATTAATTTCACTCGATGCCCGTGGGCCGTTGTGCTTCGGTAATCGGTGGATTATCATGGCGTTTATTTGTAATTTCGTGTAAACTCTCTTCTCCTGCTTAATGAAAACCGTGCCCGAGGCACGTTCGAGAAAAAAAACTATGCTTGAGAGTTACCAACATGGATGGCAGAAAAATTGCCAAAATTATCTTATCTTCAATTGTGGAATAATATGTTCTTGGGCCCTATCCCGGTGCAGCTCACAGAACTTGGATATCTACAGTTCTTAGACCTTGCGCATAACAGAATGTCAGGCAGCATACCTCATTCATTGTCCAAGCTGAAAGCTATGACTCATGACAAGGATCACCTGCAACAGTTAGGTATCCCCTTACTCTGGAGCTATGATAGGCCAGCATCCCCAGGCATATATGAGATGCAAAAGTATGATGATAGCCTAGAAGTAATGAAAGGCCAATATCTTGATTACACCAGTAACATCATACACACGGTTGGCCTTGATCTCTCCCACAATAATTTAGTTGGAGAGATTCCAGATGACATAACATCTCTTATTGGACTGAGGGGCTTCAACATCTCCCATAATCAGTTATCTGGTAAGATTCCAGAGAAGATTGGCCTGCTACAATCACTAGAGTCTCTCGATCTGTCATGGAACGAACTCTCTGGTGAAATTCCTTCCAGTCTCTCAGGCTTGACAATGTTAAGCAAGCTGAACCTATCATACAATAATCTCTCCGGAAGAATACCCTCAGGTGATCAGCTGCAGGCACTGATAGATCCAGCTTCTTCGTACATTGGCAACGACTGTCTCTGTGGGCCCCCAGTTTCCAGGAATTGCTCGGGGCCTGAGGTTGCTAGCGGTCATCTTGATGAGCATCAGTCAGGTTCAGAGGTAAGGAACTTGTATCTTGGCATGGCTGCAGGATATGTTTTGGGCCTTTGGGTGGTCTTTGTTACATTGTTATTTGACAGGACGTGGAGAGCTGCTTATTTCCAGCTCTCTGACAAGCTAATGGCGGATTGGTAACTTTGTGGCCGTAAATTTTCTAAGGTGTCTAGGGAACTTGTACGGGAAACACGGATAAGAACTGGTACATGACTACATGCGCTGATTGTCGTTGCTGATTTGACGTCAGAACTGTAACCATTGCTATTCCTAGTTTTCTCTGTTGCATGCCTGTTCATTCTTTTTTCCTGCGAGAAACAAAGCCTATTTATTCAATCTGAGGTTAATAGTTTTATCTGGCATGCAAGCTTTACTAAACAAAAATAGAGACACATATGTTGACAACCAAAATTGATCAATACCATCAAATCTAGGAAAGACGGCCATGACAATTTTGGCAAGTAGGTCTTTACCAAGCCTCTCATAGACCGCTAGTCTTCACTATGGAGAGTTTTTGGCCTCTCATCCCCGTACACGGCCGATGGTCAAACCACAAACAAGGTTGGTGTGATCTCGTAAGAATATAAACCCCACGAGTCGACGTTTTGTAGCGTCAACTAGTAAATTTGTAGTCATGCATATGGCTTCAGATGGCTGACACTCAGAGATGAAGGATCTATACTCGTTCGCACAATGCACCCCACGTCTAGTTTGAAGGTGTCTGTTCATGTTCATGGGCACAAGTGCTCTTGCAGTAGGGGTTACAGAAGGGAGGTGAAAGAGAAGTCTATTCACTACTACATAAAGTTCATCACCACGGTTCCAAACCTCCCTCCACCGACAGTTTTGGCCGTCGTTGGTGATAGCCTGGCTGATCATCGCCGGACCAACGTACGATATGGCGATGCTATCAGTTACCTTCACCACCGTGTCTGAGCGCGATCCGGCGGCAATTGGTCGCGTACCGCTGCTGGTTTTGCGGACGATCTGGCGGTGATGATGGAGACAACGTCTGTTGGACGTACCATCCGGCGGCGATGAACGAGACATCAACGTCGGTCCGGGTTATGATCCGCTTTGATGTAGGTACCAGAACAGCCGGTCGCCTTTCGATCCGGCGGTGTTGATGACAGTATCTGGCTGTGGTGTAGTGGGTCTCCGGCGAAGAGGCTAGATCTTGCGATCAAGAGGGGCCTTGCTGCTTGGTCGCTTGTTGAGCTCGTGGCAAGCAAGCGCATGGAGGAAAGCGATGAGAGCAAGAATTGTTCACTCTTGTGGGCGGTCCGTAAGCTTATATACCACCTAATTTATCTGACATCTATATAGATCGGTTTGTGAGTTGCGTCACAATGTATATAGGGGACTTTGGGTGGCTTATGGACTATTTTTTCTCAACATTATGTCAGCTTATGGACGACTTTGGGTGGCTTATATATGGACATCTCCTAGTTTTTGGTAAAACTTACTCCTAAGTCTTGTTTTTATGCAAATTTATGCATCTCAATCCACAAGGCCTAAAAGATATTTAGGATGCTTTCAAAAGCTATTGGAAGAAAAAAGAACACTCCTTCAATAATTACCTTTTCTTTGTTCCAATCCCCCAAAATAGCGCACCTAATGCATGATTTTCATGGTCTTCGTTATCTTAACATACCTGTGGTTGTTACTGGCTTATTGGTGGCTAGGGCTAGTAAGGGCGTTGCCAGTGCAGACAGTAGTAAACCGAAACGATATGAGCGCTTAAGACCAATGGAAGAAAATCGTCCACCAAACTTTGATTGGGAATCCACGGAGATATATCATGTAAAGATTGAGACTGGGTTCAAAGAACTCTTAAAGTTGCTCTTAATTCAAAGGTTATAGATTTTAGAAAACACACACACACGTCACATGACTTGTGACCGATTAGTAGGCTTTTCTCAAGATTATTTTTTGTTATTTTTATAACCAGTTTTATATTTCTTAAAAATAACTAGCAGAAGTGCCCATGCGTTGCAACGGGTCTCGAATAGATGGTTTCATAGAAATAAATTTCTCAGTGAAATAAAATAAACATAGAAAATGTCATGCTGACAGATTTTTATTTGTTCAAATGTATGCAAGTCGAATTTATGTCAACACCACGGTTCTTAACCCTGTGACAAATTCTTTCTTCAAAACATTGATTGATCTAAGCTCTGCCTGTCTCCCCGTCACCTCGCAGCCATCTGCGGATTGATCTGCATACCTTCTACCCCCGAGTACCTTGAGCATGCCTCTGGGGCCTCACTCCAATCATAGGTAAACTACACATTAATTTTGATATTGACATGTACGGCTGATGTTATGAAATTTCTTCGCGTGAGTCCAATTGACATGTAAAACAATATATGTTTCCTCACAAACCCTTACAAAAGTCATACTGAAACAGAGAGATGGTTGTTCAGACTATTTAATTTCCAATATGAAACTTACCTGAAATGAACTCTGAATAGACTTAAATTGTAACTTTGAGATAGTGGTTCAGATTATTTAACTTAAACAACAACTGTCTTAGATTACTTTTAACTAAAACAACGAATGGCTTAGACAACATGACATTTTGTATATTTGTCTCCGCTGACTAATTTATGTATGGAACATCTATTTTGGGGCTATTGCAACGGCTGGACATCACTTGATTGATTCACATATCCTCTAAGCCTGCAAAATCAATTCACTGATACATAACTTGCTAACTTCGACGCGCAGCATATGCTAGTGCAACAAAAGCACTCTAGGTATCTAGTATCTTACCCATGCAGCCGCGGCCGCGGCCACAAACCATTATTTTGGCTAAATCCACACTGCTGATTGCTGCATCTGTAGGACTTCAAGAACACAAAATTTAGTAGGCTGAGACTCCACAACACAGGCATATTAATTATTTTTGTTTCTTACTGGAAACTATTTAGGAAATTACCAATAGCACGAATAAGCTAGGACGACCATCGCCATGTCTTCTCCCACCGGCAGCTTCCACCAATGGCTGACCAAGTGGTCACCATCATGTATCTATCCCAAACTGTGCCTGCAGATACAAACTATTGAGTAAATTATTTGCATCCGCTGTGAATAGCATGTGTTCTCGGCAGATTCTGAAATATGACCACATTGCACTGTCAAAATCTAAGAATTTACACATCATTCAGGAGCATATAGATGTATTCTGTGCCAAAGGAGATTAATTTGGAGCCTTGAGTAATTAGCAGAGTGCACCTAGATGATATCTACACTCCAGAATAACGTGGAAAACAATTCAAGAGTGAAGCTTGTAACCGTGTCACTGGCCCAAATTGGAATCAATCTGAAACCGTAACATGTTTTCAGTGTATGCACTAACCTATGGACGAAATAACCGTTTGCGCGGTGGCAGGCTTAGTTGAACTCCAGATCGCCTTCCCGGGCTTCAATCCCAGGCAAGGTACCAAATCCAGGCAAAAGAAATTTAACTAACATTATCAAAGGAAATAATCTTGTTTATGCTTGCAAGGCTAATAGTCAACTGCATACAATGGCATAAAACACTGATGAGTGATCTTGGATCTCAACGTTTGGAATGGAATGGTAAAGAAACTGCAAAATGCAAAACCACTGCACATAACAAAATTAATTTGGCACATCAGTAAGCATGAGAATAGGAACTGCTAAACCAAGAAAAAATACATTAAAAATAAATACTAAGAATGAGAAAATATATTTCCCTTCTAATAAGGCGTACTTACATCATCGTTTAACCATTTACTTTGGTCTAGGAGGCACAATAATCGATGTTGTTTGACAGATATTTCATCCATCCTCACCAGTAAATCATTTTCCAAAGATGTTTCTATTATTATTTGAGCACATAAGTCCATATTGGTCAATGCATAATCTGCATAAAATTCAATACAGATTAGCTTTATATCATTGGTATTATAGTGAAAAGACTACATGCAAAAGTACACATAAATGAAAAAGAACCTTGTGGGAGATAGTCATACGTTTCACCAACATTGGTCTGTTTATGTTCTTCTAGTTGTTTATCATTATTCGATAAAAGCTTTTCTTCACTCATCTACTTATCTACCGATTCAGAAACTGAAGATAATGTCTCTGAAACATTTTCTTCACTCATCTGCTTATCTATCAATTCAGAAACTAAAGATAATGTCTCTATGGTTGGTGATGTAGCTGAAGGAATTGCATCAACATTTACCATTATACCTGATTCCAACAAATACAGTTCATAACATTTTGATTCCTTTAAGGGCCCATCATCAGAATCCTCAAAAGTGTTTTATTCAACGCTATGATCCATTTTCTGTAAAAACAGCAAAAAAAAAATCAACAAACATAACTCAACTGCAACTACCACAGATCCATGCAACATAACTCAAATAGTAAAATGCTAGCTCCTTCACAACATACTCGATTGTCATGGCATATAGTCAGCAACCAAATCAATCAACCAAAATAAAAAATGTTCTGAAAAGGGTCAGGACAAGCATCAGCTTGTGAGGATATTTCTTCCCTGTACTACTCTTGTATGCAATCAGAAAATTTCTTCTCGGTACTACTCTTGTATGCAATCAGAAAAATCACTGCTACTCAAAGTCGTACGCAAACATGTTTCTCCTACCCACTGTTGACAAGCAGCATATAGCCCCTTCAACAATAATAAGAACTCAGCGCTGCTCTACCAACACCATCAATCTCCCGACAACATCAAACAGGCAAGAGTCTCTAAACAGATGCACTTTATTCTTCAATATGTTGAAAACTGAAAATTAGAGATTTTTGCCCTCACATGGATCGCAACAACCGAGGTCTATGGGGGGTGCACGGGTATGTACCTGGCCTATGTGCACGCATTGGGCCGAGGGGCACGATGGAGAAGAGTACGATGAGCTTGGTGCTGAGGAAGATTGTCTGCAGGTTGGCGAGAACAGGGCAGATCGGTCCTTCGAAGGGCACCTTGCGCTGCGGACCAGCAACCCGTCTGACTTCTTGCCGTTCACCTTCTGCGGCAGCATGCGCCGATGGTGGCCAGCACGCAATCGGCTCTCCCGGTGGAGACTATTGTGTTAGGTTTGATCTCCCACCAGTTAGGCCCAACGGCCTTTTTGGGCCTTGTTCTCGCGCCCTGATCGGGGGCGTCCAACCCTACATGGTTGGTGGGCCTCCGTCGCACAGCGCTATAAAGGAAAGGTGGGGGCCGGGGCTCGCAGTACGAGGTTCACCGCGCCGCCAGTCACCCCACCGACATCCTAACCCTAGACCCGATCTTGAGAAGGGGCGCTGCCAGCGACGGGAAGCACCACCGACGCCGGCAACGCCACCCCGACGCACACGCCGCCGCCGAGGACGCCACAGCGCCGACTCCCTCTCCACCGAACTTCGCTGTCGGCGCGCAGATGGCGTCCGTCAACGAAACCCCAGCCGGAGCTTTGACCACTACGGCTTTCGATGGTTTGCTACCTATGTGAATCCCGAACACCTATTCTATTACTATGTATCCCGATCTGATGAATATGCCTAAAAAGAAAACTCTAACAATGGTATCGGAGCCACGGTTCGACAAGAAATCAGATCGGGGAAGTGAAACCGACCGATCTAATGTGGATCGGGAAAGAAAATAGAAAGTCAAACCCTAAGACCTAACCCTAATTCCCCAAATCAAATCGGAAGAAGGGAAAAGGGGAGGGTTGGATTCCGAGAACCCTAGACACAAATCCGAAAGAGGGAAAAGGGGAAGAAGAAAGAAAGAAGGGTCGAAACCCTAACCCTAACCCCAGTTTTTCCATTCGGATGAACAAAAAAAAGGGAAGAAATCAAATCGGTCAACCTAACCCTAACCCTAACATGAATCAAGAATGGGGTCCTACCTGGGCCCTCATCCCACCGGCGGCATCGCCACCGCGCGGGACAAAGAACGAGCGGTCGGCCCTCGCCGAGAGGAAGAGACCACCGCGGTGCGGTACTTCCCCATACCCGCACCGGCGTGCGGGATGAAGCCGAGGCCACCCTCGTGAGGCGGGAAAAGAAGCCGAGCCGGGGGCGTTGGCTCACCGGGCTCAGCCAAGGAAGCGCTGTGGCCAGGCCACTCGACAGCGGCGTGCTCACCTGTTGGGGAGCACGCGCGCAGGCGAGGGGGCCGGCGACGGCGCAAAGGTCCACTCGCTCGTCGCTCCTTCGCTCTCGGTTGCGGCTCGCTGCTGCGGCTGAAGAGAGATGAGAGAGAGCGGCGAAGAAGAGAGAGAAAGGGAAGGGACGAATGCGCTAGGGTTTCCAGGGCGTCGGTCGCGGTGACATTTTTGATCCGCGCGAAACGGACGCTCGGCCGTCGGATCAGAACGAACGGTCGAGATGCGCTGGGCCAACTCGCCGGCCCAGGCGGGCGCGAGGGCGCGCGGCACTTTACCGGCCCAGGCCCAGGTTGCGGCCTGTGCGCGCGAGGACAGCTGGGCCGAGCCGGTTTTCAGCGCGTCTTGGGCCGCGCTGGGCTGAAATGAAAGAAGAAGAAAAATTTTCTTATTATTTTCTAGGAGCAATTTTAAATGCATATTTTGATGAATTTGAATAATTTTGACACAATTTTCTGTGCAAATTTTATCCAACAATATTTTGCTCAGAAAACAGTGAATTTTTTAGTGCTTCTGGAAAATAATAATATGAAAAGATTATTAATGTTTCCACTGTGCATGATAATTATTGTTCTCTTTGATTAAATTTGAACCAATGGGATAATTTAATTTTAAGAGAAATGAATTTCTGATAATTTTGATGCGATTATGATATTGTTATTTTCTGACCAACGTTGTTAATAACAATATTATAATTTTTGATCCATGAGAAATTGTGCATTAATTTTACTTCTGCCCAACGGTGATGTAAAATGTTTGCATGGATGAATTATAAGTTTTAATTTGACCAACGTTGAGTTAAAGCATGAAATTTTACGTATAAATGTTTCTTACGTACTCTGGTGTGATTTCAGGAGACAAATGCATTGTGAACATTGCCAACATCCCGACACTCAACGGAACCAATCACCGTGTGTGGCGGGAGAAGTATGAATTGGAACTTGCGTTGGGAGAGGTCGATTTTGCCATCACCTCACCGTGTCCTACTGAGCCAGAGGACCCGGTGAGAGGTGACAATGAATCTGACGCTGATTTCGCTGCTCGAAAGCGTGATCATGCTGAAATAAGAATGAAATATGACCTTCAACATATGCAATGGACTCTCTCCAACCGCAAGTGTCTGTTGGTAGCCAAATCCACCATAGAAGAACAGATAAGGGGCTCAATCCCTGAATGTGCTACTGCCAAAGAATATCTTTAGAAAATCAAGAGTTAGTTTACTGGGTCTACAAAGGCCACAGCAAGTTCACTGATTAATAAGCTTGTGAATGAGAAATTCACTAGTTGTAGCATAAGAGAGCACATTTTGAAGATGAACACTACGGCATCTAAGCTAAAAGAAATGAATTTGAAGGAGGAGGATTTCCTGATTCATTTGATTTTTTGCTTCTTTACCAAAAGAATATGACACCTTCATTGTGAACTACAATATGCAGCCTGAAAGATGGGGCATAGAAAGACTCATCTCAATGTGTGCTCAAGAAGAGGAGAGGATAAAGTCCTCACAAGGTGAATCTGCTCATTTTGTGAAGGATAACAAAAGAAAGAACTTTAATGGCAAGAATTCTAAACCACAAGGGAAACCTAAGTGGGATAAGACCTCTTCCTCCCGTTCATAGGGAAAGAAACCCTAGGATTCTGAGAATCAGCAGTATGGTGGGGCTGAAAAAGATCAGTGCAAGCACTGCTTCAAGAAGGGACACTATAAGAGAGATTGTCCAGACTTCCTGAAATCTCTGCTAAAGAAAGGTGATGAATTTATTACATTTGTAGATGAACTCCTGTATTTATGTTATGATAAATCCACTTGGTGGGTTGATTCAGGAGCAACTACTCATGTTGCAAATTCCTTACAGGGGTTAAGTGGGACGAGAACCTTGCAAAGAGGAGAAAGAACGATTAAAGTTGCAAATGGAGTGCAAGCCAATGTTGAAGCCATTGGAGATTTTTCTTTAGAATTGAATAATGGTTTTGTACTTAGACTTAAAGAAGTACTCTATGTTCCCTCTTTGCGTAGAAATTTGATAAGTGTTTCGAAACTTGATGATGATGGAATTGATTGCCATTTTGGTGATGGCAAGTGTAAGATACTGGTTAATAATAAATGTGTTGGTCCTGCCTTCCGACAAGACAAGCTTTATTTATTATCTCTTGCTGAGAATGCGAACAATGTATGCGATGAGAATGTGAATGATTCCCTATCTGCGGATGTAACTAAGAAGCGGAAGAGAATTGATACTGTCTCTTCGAAATTATGGCATTGTCGCTTGGGCCATATTTCGAGGGGGAGAATGGAACGATTGGTTAAGGAATCAATTCTCCCGCACTTAGAATTTTCAGATTTAGAACAATGTATTGATTGCATCAAAGGAAAGTATGTCAAGAAAATTAAGAAAGATGCCAAACAAAGCACAGGAATTTTAGAAATAATCCACACAGACATATGTGGTCCTTTTCCTATGAAAAGTGTGGATGGTTATGACTCGTTTATAACATTCACAGACGACTACTCTCGTTATGGCAATATTTATCCAATTAAAGAAAGATCGGAAGCATTGGATAAATTCAAAATATTTAAAGCTGAAGTTGAAAATCAGCACAATAAGAAAATCAAGATAGTACGATCAGACCGAGGTGGAGAGTACTATGGGCGACATACCCAATATGGCCAAATTCCTGGACCATTTGCAAGGTTCCTACAGGAAAATGGCATAGTTGCTCAGTACTCCACACCGGGGGAGCCTCAGCAGAATGGAGTGGCTGAAAGACGTAACCGTACCTTAATGGATATGGTAAGAAGCATGATGAGTTACTCCACATTACCGATTAGTTTATGGATGGAGGCACTGAAAACCGCCATTCACATACTTAATCGCGTACCAAGCAAATCAGTGCCTAAAACACCGTATGAATTATGAACAGGAATAGAACCCTCACTTAACCATTTGCGTGTGTGGGGCTGTCCGACTGAGGCAAAAGTGTTTAACCCAAACATAGGAAAGTTAGACTCCAAGACAGTCAGCTGCCATTTTATTGGCTATCCAGAAAGATCGAAAGGATATCGCTTCTATTGTCCTGACAGACATACGAAGATTGTAGAAACAAGACACGCTGTGTTCTTGGAGGATAACGTGATCAGGAGGAGCATGGTAGCATGAGAAATCAGCCTACAGGAGAAGCGGGTACATGTACCCACTCCGATGGTTGAAGAACCATTCTTCACGCTACCTGCTGCTATTGCACCGACAGTGCAGGACACTATAGTGCCAACACCTGTTGCAAGTTCTCCCGTGGCGACAATGAATGAACATGAGGAACATGTCCTTAAGGAACCTATCCTTGAGGAACCTATAGAACCAAATGTTGCACATGAGGAAGAACAACAACAGCCAAATGTAGAACAAGTGCCGAAGGCACCTAGAAGGTCTCAAAGAATAAGAAGATCAGCTATTACTGATGACTATGAAGTTTATGAAACAGAAGAATGTCAGATGGAGGATGATCCCACCTCATCTGAAGAAGCCATGAGAAGCGACCACTCATCAAAGTGGCTTAAGGCCATGGAAGATGAATTGAAATCAATGAGTACCAATAAAGTTTGGGACTTAGAAAATATTCCTAAAGGAGCCAAAACAGTAGGCTGTAAATGGGTCTACAAAACGAAATATGACTCCCAAGGGAATATAGAAAGATTTAAAGCGCGACTTGTGGCGAAAGGCTTCACGCAAAGAGAAGGGATTGATTACAATGAGACGTTTTCTCTAGTCTCATGTAAAGATTCCTTTAGAATTATAATGGCACTTGTAGCCCACTATGATTTGAAGTTACATCAAATGGATGTAAAGACGGATTTCCTAAATGGAGATTTGGAAGAAAATGTCTATATGGCACAACCGAAAGGTTTTGTCGTAAAAGGAAAGGAAAATATGGGATGCCGCCTGAAGAAATCAATCTACGGATTGAAGCAAGCTTTAAGACAGTGGTATTTGAAGTTTGATAGAACGATAAAAGGTTTTGGGTTTGAAGAAAATGTTGAGGACAATTGCGTTTATGCAAAGTTCAAGAATGGAAAGTACATATTCCTAATTTTGTATGTGGATGATATCTTGCTTGCTAGTAGTGATATCAATCTATTAATGGAAACGAAGAAATTCTTGTCCTCAAACTTTGATATGAAAGATCTTTGTGAGGCCTCGTTTGTTTTGGGAATAGAGATTCACCGAGACAGGAGGAAAGGGGTTCTAGGATTATCGCAAAAGGCATACATAGAAAAGGTCCTGAAGAAATTTAGTATGCATGTGTGCAGTCCTTCACCTGCTCCTATAGTCAAGGGCGATAGGTTTGGGGAACATCAGTGTCCCAAGAACCAATATGAAATTGACCGAATAAAAGCGGTACCGTATGCTTTAGCTGTTGGAAGTTTACAATATGCTCAAGTGTGTACACGCCCTGACTTAGCTTTTGTTACCGGGTTACTTGGCAGATATCAAAAGAATCCAGGAATTGAACATTTGAAATTAGTGAAGAAAGTCCTGCGTTATTTGCAGGGTACGAAAGGCCTCATGCTTACATATAGAAGATCTGATTCCCTGCAGATAGAGGAGTATTCAGATTCTGATTATGGGGGAGATGAAAGAAAATCCACGTCAGGATATGTATTTACTCTCGCAGGAGGGGCTATATCGTGGAAAAGCTCCAAACAAACCGTGACTACATCCTTGACAATGTATGCCGAGTTTGTAGCATGCTATGAGGCAACGGGGCAGGTGAATTGGCTGAAGAAATTCATACCCGGATTGAAAGTGATTGATGATATAAATGAACCACTGAGATTGTATTGTGATAACAATCCAGCGGTACAGTACGCTCACAACAATAGGTCAAGTGGTGCTGCCAAACATATTGACATAAAGTATTATGTTGTGAAAGATAAAGTTTGGAATCATATAATAAATCTTGAGCATATAAGTACAGAGAAAATGCTCACGGATCCGCTCACAAAAGGCTTACCACCCAACGTGTTCAGAGAACACGTAGCCGGCATGGGTTTAAGGGAAAGCCTATGATTCCCAAACATACGAAGGGCCCAAAGAAAGTTTACGTTTCAAAACGGATAAGTGTATTGTGGCTGTTAGTCTAACGGCACTAATTGCTGTGACGATGGGACAGTTCTATGCACTAATTTGTGATGAAATAGGATGGAAGCAAGAAAAATATGAATTAAAAGTTTTGAGTATGAAATTAAAGAACGAAGAATAGATGAGAGATCAAGGGGGAGAATGTTAGGTTTGATCTCCCACCAGTTAGGCCCAACGGCCTTTTTGGGCCTTGTTCTCGCGCCCTGATCGGGGGCGTCCAACCCTACATGGTTGGTGGGCCCCCATCGCACAACGCTATAAAGGAAAGGTAGGGGCCGGGGCTCGCAGTACGAGGTTTACTGCGCCGCCAGTCACCCCACCGACATCCTAACCCTAGACCCAATCTTGAGAAGGGGCGCTGCCAGCGACGGGAAGCACCACCGACGCCGGCAACGCCACCCCGACGCACACGCCGCCGCCGAGGACGCCACAGCGCCGACTCCCTCTCCACCGAACGTCGCTGCCGGCGCGCAGATGGCGTCCGTCAACGAAAGCCCGGCCGGAGCTTCGACCACTATGGCTTTCGATGGTTTGCTACCTATCAACCCCTGTCTCTCTGTGAATCCCGAACACCTATTCTATTACTATGTATCCCAATCTGATGAATATGCCTAAAAGGAAAACTCTAACATATCGACGTAACGACGGCTTCTGTGAAATCAGGAGCTTGATTGACAACTATCAATTTTAGCTTCAACAAAGGAAAAGGGGAAGAGTTGGTGCCGAAAAATACCACATAATTTTCTGATCAAAGACGGCCACGGCCATGGCGACAAAAGGAGTTCATTCCGAAAAATACCATGGAATTTTCTGATCCTAGATGGTTCTTCGTTTCGATTCCGATTCCAACTTGTCTTGGGAGGAGGCGGCGCTGACTGCTCTGTCTTTGCGCCGGCACTTCATGCGAGACGGGAGAAGCGGCGGGGCTGCACGCAGACGGGAAGAACGGCGGCGCGAGACAGGAGAAGCGGCGGCGCAGCGAGCGGACGGGAAGAACGACGGCGCTGCGCGGGCGCGGACCGGAGGAGCGGCGGCGCTGCGCGGACGGGAAGAACGGCGACGCTGCGCACGCTGCGGACGGAGGAGCGGCGGCGCGGGGAGACGAAGGTGAGTCACGTGACCACCTGAGGTGAAGCTGGAGTGGGCCGAACGCGAGAGAGTAGGCCACACAGTTGGAACAAATAGAACGGGCTGTACGGAAAAAAATAGCATGAAATTTTATCTTTTTATTATTAAGTATATATATAGATTTATGGAGAAATTGGTAGGTCCGACCGCCTGTATAAAGTGCCGCATCCACTAGCTCGGTCGGCACGCTTTCGCAGTGGGCGAGCGGCCGGGCGCGGGTTCGATCCATGGATCGTCCGCATTTCCTTATGGAATTTTCCCCATAATAAGTTTCAGTTGCCTCGCACGGATGTAGCACCACTGTCATACCTTTCAGCCATGTATTTTTAGCTTTAGATATCGGTGGTAGGTCTAGCTTACACACTAAGGGTGTGAGTATGTTAGGGTGCATGTGTGTGGTGTCAGTTGGTGCGTAAGTTCAGATACTACAGCTTGTAAAAAAAAAAAAGTCCGTCGTCGAGAGAAATGAAATGAGAACAGTATAATAGTATACTCACAAAAGGAAAATAATACGTGACGTGAGGGAAAAACACGTCAGAGTGAGATACTGTAATGAATTAATAAATAAATAAACAAAGATTTAGTGGTTCATATATATGCCCGGCCAGGACATTTCTTCCATTGATCAAAACGAGATCGATATGGCTTCCAGATGACTCAGCTAATCATCAGAGTTTTTGTATTCAGATCAGAAACATAAAGTGGCCATGTTCGCTTTTTTTATAATCCGTCTTTTTCAGCTTTTTTTAACCGGAACAGTATTTTTCTCTCACAATAAATTAGTTAGAACAGTGTTTCGGTTTGTTTTTTCAGCGAAGCGAACTGGACCGGTATATGTCGTAGACAATGAGTGACAGTGGAAGGAGCTGTCCACGTTCTCCCAACTTCTAATAATTGTCAAATAAGGAACCCTCTCACACCATAAATAAATGTTAATAAAAATAAATTAATAGAAGAATCAGCTGGGGAGGAACAAAGCGTAGTGCATCTCGACCCGATCAAGAGCCCAACTTCGTTTCTAAACCTCCAGACTACCAGGGCTTCTTAAATAACTGCGAATCTTTGATAGCGTTTTGACAGCCGACAAAGGAAAATCCATACGGATGTATGGATGTGAACGGCTTTCTTCTACAGATGGGAATATTAGATCAATGACATTCGTTCGGCTTTATTAATTAGAAAGCGTATCGAACGCCAAAGATCCTGAGGTGGAATACTAGTTTACAGTTTAAGCATTACAACAGAGAGAAAATTAACGACCATCGACTTTCTCCCTAAACCATCAAAAGAACTCACAACTACCACAGTTAAGAAACCTCCCAGATTACATTGCAAAAGCAAAAGAAATCTAGCGTCAACCCCTATCACCTGAGCACTTCCTCTCAGTACGCATCAGATGCCATCACTTGCGCCTTAGAAGCCATCAGGTTGATCATCTCGTCTGCAATAGGTTGTAGCTTCGTCTTCAGCATTGGACGCCAGGACTTGATCAGCATCAAGGTCTTGTGAATGATCACCAATGGAGACGACAGCACCTTCTTGTTAATCGCCACGTCATTTCGAGACTTCCAAATTGTCCAAAAAGAGCACCCGCACATATGAATATTAACACTTGTTGTCTTTTTCCTCTACATCTGTCAACAAACTCTACAAAAAACTTTGAGCAATTGGCTGGTGAGCTTTGCCAACCAAAAGAATCCCTAAGAAAGGCCCACATGAAAACAGCAACAGGACATTGGAATAGAATGTGATCAGAAGCAGGCCCGGCCCTGGGGGGGTGTCGAGCTGTTCAGCCGAACAAGGCCCTCGACTGAGAAGTAGGTATACTATATCCTTTCTATGGCCCCAAATAAAGTTAGAGCCCAGGAAGCAGGTAAGGCATGTGGCTGCCGATTTGTCATCCCTAGCGTCGATTCAGCTAATCGGCTTCCGCGTCCGCGACCACATTCTGCCCTTCCCCCGCGCGGCCGCGATTGCCTTCTTCACCGCTGCGACATGCGACTCTGCGAGACTGCGCGTCGTGCTGCCACCGCCGATCGGCTGTGCCCTGTGCGCCTGTGCATCGCGTGCTCGCGGCAACAACCAGAACCAGCGACCGGCCGCCGACCGACGGCGGTCACGGCTCACTCTCCATTCCTGCGTACATACGGAGTAACGGAGGTAAGAAATTGCCCTAAGCCCTTTGATTGTGTTTGTGTATGTGGTATGCCAAGTATATTCTTTAGATTTGGGATTTAGCAATCCCGTACGGTGCGGCATGCATGTTTAGTATGACATTGGATTTTCTGAAATTCTGAAATTGAATTGAGTATTGCATAATTTTTTAAATTACTTACTAATTTCTAAATTTACACGCATCTGGAAGTGAGAAAAGAAAAAAGAAGAGAGGATAGAGGACTTGATACAATCACACAAGAAAAAAATATTTTATGTACATTATATTTATTAGAAACATTATTATATTATTTGAGTTATAAGGGCCCATCTTTCAAGCTCCGGGCCTGATCAGAAGTTTCAATTTTGTCACAGGTAGCGCATTCCACCGAGCCAGACCATTTCTTCTTCTTCAATTGCACACCTGATTGGATTATGTCATGGACTGCCATCCAAATGAAAATTTTAACTTTTAATGGGATATTGCACTTCCATATTAACATCATCTGGCTATCTCTAACACCCCCTGATGTTAAAAGCTTGTACAAAGAACTTGTAGAATACTTTTTAGATTTCTCAAGTGCCCATACCACCCTATCTCTGCCTTCTGGTAATGTAACCTCATTTAACAAATCATGAAGTTGTGTCCAGTATGCACTAAGATCTTCATTAAGTTGTCTTGTAAATTGGCTCTCCCATTGACCATTACTAAAAGCTTGTGCTGCCTCTATATCAGGTTTAGAAGTTATTTGAAACAATCTATGAAACGGAACTTTCAGGGGACAGTCACCCAGTAGTCGTGCCAAAATCTTGTTTGTTGGCCACTCTTATGTCTACTGCTCTGCCCATTTGGTACCATTTTCTTAAGGGAAAATTGGTTTCATGGCATCGAAAGATCACGACATCCGAAAAATACCATCGAAAGATGTAGGTCGCGTAAAATATCACTGAAAGAGTAGACCGTTACCTGCAAATAGCATTCTGTCACGGTTGCTGTTGTCGCTGTGAATCCCTCCGTCAGACACATTTCTTCCCCAATCCAGCGGTTCCTCCATCCTCCGTATGAGTTCTCCATCTAGCACCTGCTCGCCTCCTCTGTCCCCACGAGGCAACACCGCCGAGGATGAAGGACCTCACGTATAAGCGAACAACCCCCGCACGCAAGCCTTGCTGAACGTGCGCACCACCGGCTCCAAAGCTCCCGGTGAACCTCCTGGGAGATCACAGCACGCACCGATGCCGCAACCATCTTGAATCGAACCTTCCTCCCCTCCTCGCCGCGCTGGACATCGGGCGGGACCCTACCACAGGCTACTCGGCGGCGGCGGCGTGATTGACCACTGCGTCCTGCTTACCGCCGCCGCCGGCATCAGCTGTTCCTTCATGCTGCTTGCCGTGGACATGGCAAGGAACCTGGACTACGTCACTGCGGAACCTAGGAACGCTTCATCACCACGAAGACCCCGGCCAGCGTGATTTTCACTATTTTTTCATCCCGCACGAACACAGCTAAATAATCAACATGCAAGCGGCGGTGCTGGTGATGGTGGCTGCACTGGCCTCCGTGATTTTCACTACTTTTTTTACTACTCTTCTGCAAGGTTGTGCTTGCAGACCATGAGCGACCAATCGTTCAAGGTGCTTGTGTTCATGTCGGCATTTATCACTACACGCGGTTACTGACTACTACGGCACAGATGCTGCCATGCTGGTACGCGTACGGCGGCGGTGGAGGCGCAGTCTATGGGCACGGTGGCAGTACTCCCTCTGATGCCTGGCACAGACATGTCCATATTCATGGTGAGGTAGGCATCGCTGCAGCGGTTCATGGAAAATCCCAATGGCCGAGTCGCCGCGCGCTCCTAGCTAGGCGATGAGCTCCTAGGTCGTCTTCGTCCTCCTTGTCATCGCTGTGCCCGCGGCTGTCGTCTGCCTCTTCCCCGTCGACCTGGCACTTCGATGGGCAGGTCCCAGGCCTCGATCACCCTGGTCGCGTCGGCGACGGAGCGCTCTCACGCGGCGTTGGGTACAGGCACGGCGCTCACCCTTTTGCCAAACCAAGGGGCACGGAGCTGCTATACCTCCTGCATGCGAACGGAGAAGCTGCTGGAGAAAGAAGAGGGCTTGACGGAGGGATTCACGGGCATAAGTGTCTACCGTGAATGCTATTTAAAGGTAACGTTCCACTCTTTGTTCCGTGGTATTTTATGTGACGGACGTCTTTCGATGGTAT
This sequence comes from Miscanthus lutarioriparius, assembly GCA_904845875.1. Taxonomy (NCBI): domain Eukaryota; kingdom Viridiplantae; phylum Streptophyta; class Magnoliopsida; order Poales; family Poaceae; genus Miscanthus; species Miscanthus lutarioriparius. Next base: position 70,240,848 of record CAJGYO010000014.1, on the reverse strand, counting down.
TTTTCGAATGTCGTGATCTTTCAATGCTACAAAATAGATGGGAATATAGACATGCAAATTTGGAGCCGTTTCTCCAGAAAAAGTAATTGTAGCTCCTCCAAAACAGCTGTGGCTTCTTTGGAGAAGCCTCTCAAGAGGAGCCGTGACAAACACCCCCTAAATGTGCAGAAGCTCAAGCTTGTCTCGCTGCGCTGCAAGCAGTGTCAAATCAAGACATCGACAGGTTAATCCTGGAGTCTGATTCTATGACCATGGTGAAGGCCTTATGATCTGAAGCCCTTGATCGGAGCCCAGCTTCAGTTATCTACAAGGAAGCACGAGAATTGATTAACCTGTCTTTAGAGTTGGTCAACGGGTCGGTCAACGTAGTTCATGTTCCACGGTCTTGTAATATACTCCCTCCGGTTCTATAAAACAAGTCGTTTTGGACATCGACACGGTCTTTAAGAAACGACTTTGACCGCTACTTTTTGCTATAAAATATTTATAAAATATAGTCAATATATACTTTTATGAAACTACATTTCGAGATGAATCTACTTACATCACTTTCATATTTTTAAACTCAACCCAAAAGAAGTTATTTGTAGTCAAAGTTTAAAATGTTTGACTTAAGACAACCTCAAAACGACTTGCTTTAGAGAACTGGAGGGAGTATGTGCACATGAATGAGCTCGCTTGAGTCTTTTTTTTTCTCAAATACGCAAAAGATTTACGTATCATTGTAATTAAGAAGAAAAGGGGTTTAACCATACACACGACACGCTTGTAATGAGCGCCCTAAGAGGTCTTATAGTTTGACTGAACCTTCCTAGCATACTGTTTCAAACTTCGATATTACATAATAAATAAACAACCGAACTACGAACAGCGCAGTAACCTACGGAGCTGTGCATCTCCGCTAATGGCCGCGCGACTCTGCTCCGTCATCCGAGAAGAGCCTTGTACCAATCGTAGCAGCGGTCGCCGGAAACAGCTCGTCCAGTGCTTTCAGTTCGCTCGACGTCCAGTTCCTTGCGAAAAAGTCGTCGTAAGCTTTCTTGGACGCGAATGAGATTGGACCTGCCGGCGGTGCAAAGCCCATCCTCCGCATGAGGAGCACCTCGCCCCGCTTGGAGATCGGAATGTGCGCCAACGGCTGAGCGGCAATCCGTCTTCTCCGCTTTGTTATGGGTTGCCCTCTGGTTGCCGCCTTCTGCCTGGGTGGGCTGGCGATTAGAGGCGGCATTCGCTCGATCTGCACCTCCTCAGTGAACCGTGCGAGACGTCGTGCAGCTTCGCGTGGTGTGGGTGTCGCGTCGCTGGGGGTGGTGCAACACTCTACGACGCCGGGTGCTCGCGCCTGTGGTGGCGTGAGTTGTGGCGGCCCCTGCACTGGCGACATCAGAGACAAGTCTGTCGTCCACTGAGCAGCCGTCGTCGGGGAACAGGTGTCTGCCACCGGTGCCTCAACCTCCTGAGGGGCTGTCGTAGCAGGCAGACATTGAGGTGTTGCTGCTCTCCTTGGCCGGCTCACGACGAGCGAGGCGGCGAGCTCCTCCAGCATCGGGTCGAAAGAGATGACCGATGCGGGGCCCAGCAACGCCACGCGGCGCCAACGCCGCTCGCTCGGGAAGCTTAGTGCAGCAGTAGAAGTAGGTGCCCTGTCAGCGTGGTCGGCAGGCGCACCCGTGCCGATCTCCTTCGGCTTAGTCTTGCGACGCCGATGTTGCCGTCGTCTCCCACCGTCGCCCCCCACGGCCCCCGGTGCGGTACCCCTCGCACCGCCGCGCGGCGCGTGCTGGGAGGACGTAGGGTCGACGCGAGCAGAATACCGTGGCAGGTCGGCACCCACCGACGCCGAGGTCGAAACAGTCCTTCGCCTGCATTCCTTGATGAGGTGCCCGAATCCGCGACAGCTCAGGCAACGCCGTGGCAACCGACAAGTCGCCGCTCGGTACGAGTAGGAGAGGCAGTTGAAGCATCTGTCGTGAAGCTCTGCCGGGATCTTCTTGACCTGCGAGAGTTGCCCTTGGCTGGGGCGAGGCTCCGTCGAGGCAGCAGCAGCAGATCCTGAGACCTGCCGGGGGAGAATCTCACGCCACCCATCGTTGTTGGGGCGGAGACCCGTCCACGACGGCCGAGGCGTTGGCGGGTAGGGACACGGCCGTCCACTGGCCGCACAGACAAGCCGTTCACCAGCTGCGGGCGTGGCAGGGACACCAGCTTTCTTGAGTCTTGGTTAGGACCCGGATCAGTCGTATGTTTGGCTTGATCCTCTTTCAAGTTTTGTATCGAATCTGTTGGTTCGCGACATTGCTGAACCTCATATTATTGAATGAAAGACTGAGCGTGTTTGATCAAAAAAGAAAGGCTGCACCAAAAGCCTCCTTTTGCCACCACAATGCATGTTCTTTTGTGGATACACCGGCTGTTTGGCTACTTTGTACTGTATTTGGCTCTAATAAACCTGTTCAAATCAAAATCAAATACAGTTGCATCGTAGTTCAGATCGTTGGGATAGCCGATAGCTTTTGTGTAACCTTCAGACTCCAGTGCCACCCAAGCAACCCAACCCAAGGCCTCGGCCCATACGGAGGTGTCCGACCCAACAAAATATGACCGAAACCTGCGGCCCACCATGCGAAGCCTCAAGTGCTGGCGTTTCAATATATTTTCATTTTCATTCATACCAAAAAAAAAAACATTTCGGGTTGCGCGCCACCTCAACATGAGCTCCCTGCATTTATTTATATTTACGAATATTTGCTATGACTGGAAGAAGAATTCCTTGTTGACAAATCACTTAACAGTTAACACTGTCACTTTCTCTATGTTGTACTTGGACTATTCTTTTCATTCACGACCCTTCCTATTATGGCACCGTTCGCTCGCTGAAAAAACAGCCAAAACAATGTTTCGGCTGATTTGTTGTGAGAGAAAAATATTGTTCCGGCTGAAAAAACAAGCTGAAAAAAACGGATTATAAAAAAGCGAACATGGCCGGTAAAGACTACAACTTGTGCAGCTTCGATCCAACGATGGCAGGATCAGTTTTTTATACACACAACATGCACGCAAATAATAGCTGTATTTAACGACACTTGCATTGTATTGACACTAATCTTGTACTAGCAGTTTCAGAAAGCCATGTTCTTGTAGGCTCTTTCAGCCATGCTACTCCACTGATCGAAACAACTCATTAGTCTTCTTTGGAATAATTCTTATGGGCCTGCTTGGTTCCAAATAAGTCACCTACTTATAAGTTAAAAAGTAAAAAAAATAACTTATTTTGTCAAACACCATCAACTTATAAGTCACCCCTGCTTATAAGTTTTAAGTAGGTTCACCCCTGCTTAAAACTTATAAGCCACCCTTTTTCGCGTGGGGCCACATCTTTTCCGCGTGGGGCACACGCCCAACCCTATCGGCAGCAGCCGCACCACGCGACCCCACGCCCCTCTCACCCGCAGACCGCCCCTCCCGTTCTCGCCGCCGCCTCCTCCCTCCCAATCTCGCACGAGCCGCCGCAGCCGCTCGTCGCCACCTGGCCGCCGCAGCCGCCCGCCACCATTCCCATTTCCCCACCGTTGGCTACTTCTAGATCTCGGCGCCGCCGCCGGCCCCCGCCACCATGGCCGGCAGCAGTTCGAGGAACTTGCTCAACCTTTTCAATGATTCCCAGGCCGGCGACGAGGAAGACGAGTTCTTCGGTGACGGATCACAGGTCGGGAACTACTCCCCGTCGACTGGATTCGTCCCTCTGCCCCGTCCGGACGCGGCCGGATTCTTCGATCCGGCGGCGGCTGGAGTCCTCCCTCCGCGCTCGGGTGGATTCAGCGCATCGCTCACTCCTCCCTTCATGGATCCGCCCGTGCCGGAGGGCCTAGACCTCAACTCCCAGGCGTTGGCGTTTCCCGGCCTGGGCGACTACCAGCACGTGATGCAGTCTGACGAGGCCCCTGCCCATCGACGCAGCGGCAAGCATGTTGTGGCGACGCATGGTCACGACAGATCTGCGGGCCGAGGTGCAGGTGGTCGTGGATCCACGTCCAGCGCCGGCATCCCTCATCGTCCGGCGAGGTCAGGGGCTGCGCGCAGTGGTAGAGGTGTTGCGCGCGCCAGGTCCCTGACCAATGCCGCGCGCGCACAGAGTGCAAGCCGCATCGACATGGACGATGACGAGGAGTGCTTCTACGGGAGCAGGTCCATGGCGCCCGATGGCTCCAACATGCTCATGAACTCTGATGAGGAGGAAGACGACTCCAATGAGGTAACATTTGCAGCGTTGATATGTTTCACAATTGCAATGTAGGTCATAGTATCGTTTTGTAATCGAGTTGCAATGCATTACAGCGTGGATTTGATACTGCTAAATGGAATGAACAAAGGCTAGAACTTTTTTTAAAATTAGTCATGCGCGAGATTAGTGCCGGGAATCGCCCGAACAATCAAATGTCCTCTGTTGGGTGGAAGAACATATGCAAGGATTTTCGTAGAGCCTATGGACATAACTATAATGTGAAGGCTATGAAGAATAGGTACACCCAAGCAAAGGTTTTGGCAACTTTCTGGAAAGAGGTACAGGTGAAATCCAATGGACTAGGCCAAGGTCCAAATGGTGAAATCCTGGCAAGCGAGACGTGGTGGCAAGCTAATACCAAGGTAACTGATCCTGTTCTTAGCCAAATTAATTTGTTTGTTGCTTATGAACATGTACTCATGACCTTTTTTCTCATATTTCAGGGGAGAAGTGAGTGTTACAAAGTGTTCAAGGACCGAGTGCCCCCCTACCTTGATGATTTGATGCTGATCTTCGATCATGTGACAGTAGATGGAACATCTGCATTTTGTCCTAGATTTGAGGAGGCAGAAAATCAGCCGAGCAAAGGTAAAGGTGTTGCAGGAGACCTTTATGATCTCACTAGAGAAGATGACCCATACAGTCCCATGAGCACTGGTCCGAATCGGCCAACCAGCAGCAGTGGAAGCAAGAGGCCCAGCAGCACTGCCACAACAGGAGAGTGCCCTACCAAGAAAACCAAGAGTCCCATGGTCAAAGCCCTTAGGGGACTGGTTGCTGAAATCAAGATTGACAGGGAGGAAGCGAAGAAGAAAGAGGACAATTATGCCAAGAGGGAGGAGGCTCGGTCCAGGGCCATTGTCACTGCACAAGCCCAGATCATGGAGCAGAAGCGCCAAGCAATTCAAGCTGAGATGGATGAATGTGTAGCTCTTGCTAAAGAGTGTGGGGTAGCTGAAGCCTCCGTTGAGATGTGGGTGGCTTCAGAGTTGTTCATGGATGGTAACAAGAGGGCCTTCTTTAGAGCTATCAAGACTCCTGAAGCCCGACTTGTGTGGATCCAGATGCACTGCAAGCAAAGAGGATTTGTGTAGCTGTTAAAGTCATGTGCTATGAGTCATGTCGTTTGAACTGTAATCTTGTTATATTGTTTGAACTTTAATCGTGTCATGTCGTTTGAACTTTTTGTTGTGTGATGTGAAGTATTTGTGTCAAGTGATGTGAACTATTTGTGTTCAGTGAAATATGGATGTCATGAGTAATATTTGTGAGCATGTTTTCAATTGGTGTGAACTTGTGCATATGAGCCACCCTATTCTGTCACTTATGGGTACTAATTTGATGCTGCATATTTGTTTGTAGCACTGGATTGCTGCCACCATGGACCAGTGGGCAGAGGAGGATGAAGAAGAGGAGGAAGAGGAGGCCGCAACAGCAAAGCGGAGGAAGAACTTGATATTCAGTGCTGTAGAACTCATTGGTACGTACCACCTTGAGAACATGGCAAATATAAAAGAATATCGACAAGCTAAAGAGAGTGGATATGATTGGGTCATTCGGACACTAGGGCATAGTACTGAATGTTACAACATGTTTAGAATGGAAAGGGCAGTGTTTGATAGCCTGCACAATTTACTAGTGCAATCATATGGATTGAGGTCGACTAGGAGGATGTCATCAGTGGAATCTTTAGCAATGTTTTTATGGATGGTTGGTGCCCCTGAATCTATTCGGCAGGCTGAAAATCATTTTGTTAGATCAATGGAGACACTTCATAGGAAGTTTGATAAAGTGTTGGAATGTTTGGTTAAGTTGGCAGGAGACATAATTCGGCCACTAGATCCAGAGTTTAGGACACCTCATCCAAGAGTACGAAATCCAATGTTTGCTCCGTTCTTTGACAATTGCATTGGAGCCATTGATGGAACACATATAGAGGTGGTCGTGCCAAAGACAGAGCTCATCACACACATGAACCGAAAATCAAAGACCAGTCAGAATGTGCTAGCAATTTGTGATTTTGACTTGAGATTCACCTTTATCGTTGCTGGGTGGCCTGGGTCGGTTCATGACATGAGGGTATTCAAGGCAGCACTTGACAAATTTGGAAGCCTCTTCCCACATCCTCCCCAAGGTAAATTTAGATTTTGATAAACATTTCTTTGATCAATTCGATGATTGCCACTTTTTTAACAGTTAACATTAACATTGTAGGGAAGTTTTAAGTGGTGGACTCGGGTTTTTGTAACCAGCCTGGTTATCTTGCACCGTACAAAGGTACAAAGTACCATTTCCAGGAGTACAATCAAGGTCCACCACCAAGAGGTAAAAAACAAACCTTTAATCATAGACATTCCCAAATTCACAATGCAATAGAGCGTTCCTTTGGTGTACTGAAGAACAAGTGGAGGATTTTGTTACACATGCCCTCTTATCCACCACCAAAATAAAGTCAAATTATTTCAGCATGCATGGCTATACATAATTACATTAGAGAGAGTAAATTGGAGGATAGAGATTTCTAAGAGTGTGATGATGATGAGGAGTTCATTCCTATGGTGGATGAGCCTAGTCGGCTACGACGCCGACACCAACGTCGAAGACGTGCAACTCAAGCACAGGGGCAATACACGAGTGATGATCATAACATGAACGTTTTTCGTGATTGGATAGCGGAAGGATTGCATAGAAGGAGGTAATTTGTATTTGTTTCAATGCCGAACCATGCAATTTGTATTTCTGTGTGACGACTTGTATCGATACTTGTATGGATATTTGTATGCATATTTGTAATGGATTTGTAATCAATAAAATGAGATGGATTCAGAATATCACCACCAAACCAGAGCGCAGGGTGGAGTGCCAGCGTCATGGAGAAGTGTAGTTTATACGATAGCTACCAGGAGAAGTGTAGTTTAGTTACAGAAGCAATAGCAGGGGAATGCATTTGTCTATACGATAGCTGTGAGACTTGAGAGAAACAGCTGCTTGCAAAATGCAGCAACTACTTTTATTTATATATATACACAGTTATTAATGAGCTTATAAGTCATCTACAACCAAACAGGCATGACTTATAAGTCACTTGTTTTCAGTCACCTGACTTAATAAGTCACCTGATTTATGAAAACCAAACGGGGCCATAATCCTTCAGGACAAAAAGCTTATCACCGGGCTCACGCGTTGATTATGACGACGACCGCCTCGTTTGGTTGGTCTGTGACAACTTCGCAGATTAACTGCGATCCAATAATGTGTAGTGCCGCAACAGCTGGTTTCACAAAGTACATGCAACTCAGACCAAACCTCAAGGAAGAACAAAAATTTCAGCATAGCCCAAAAATTTCAGCATTAAGGGGGTGTTTGGTTCCTACAGGAAAATTTTAGTCCCTGTCCCATCGGATGTTTGGACACATGCATGAAGTATTAAATATAGACGAAAAAAATAACTAATTGCACAGATTATGGCTAATTTGCGAGACGAATTTTTTAAGCCTAATTAGTCTATGATTTGACAATGTGTTGCTACAGTAAATATATGCTAATGGCGGATTAATTAGGCTTAATAAATTCGTCTCGTAAATTAGTCTCCATCTATGTAATTAGTTTTATAATTAACTCATATTTAGTTCTCCTAAATAGCATCCGAACGTCCGATGTGACATGGACTAAAATTTAGTCCATGGAACCAAACACCCCCTAAGTAATATCATATTGAATAATTTGGTCATAAAAATATCTAAAATGAAAAAAAACTTCCGCTACAAAGTTTTAGATATTGTCAAGCAGAACTACAATTTTGGTGTAGGCCATGGCTTCATTCGAGGTTGTTCCGAAATTTCAAATTTTTGAATCTCAAAAAATGAGAGTTGTAGATGAATATTTGAGACACTAAAAGACTTTATCAAATAAAAAACTTGTTAACTATAAAGTTGTACTTGACCACTACAACTCTAGTATTAACCATATCGACGTCTAAGATCGTTAGAAAATTATAAAATTTAAATATTCATCTACAACTCTCATTTTTTGGCCAATCGGATGTGGAAAAAGAAGACCGTAAAAAAACGGAAGCCAATCGGACATGGTAAAGCGGACAAAAAAAAGATAAATACAAAGAATCTTTTGACGCTAATAAGAAAACAGGGAAAATATATTTGTTTTTAATATTTATATGATAAAAAAGAAAAAGGATGGCAAATATCAATAGGAGGTTAAGGACAGATGCAATCGGATGTGGAAAAAGTGGACCGTGAAAAAACAGAAGCCAATCGCATACCATAAAGCGGACAAAAAAAGGTAAATACAAAGAAACTTTTCACACTAATAAGAAAACAGGAAAAAAAGGCCCAAAACCCAAAACTCATCGTGCTTTGATATTATGATAAGCTTTGGCTTATTTCTATTTTTATCCTTTTCTATTTGAAGTAGGATTCCTATTCGGATTGTTTAGGATCGAAGGGATCTATTTGGATTAGTATTCGCAGCTATCCAGGTTACCTTATTATCTGTGTGCATATGTCATATATAATACGAGAGACTTCTAGACAGTTTCCACATTCATAGAGTTAGTTGGTAAAACTTACACCTAAGTCTTGTTTTTATGCACATGTATGCACCTCAATCCACAAGGCCTAAAAGATATTTAGGATGCTTTCAAAAGCTATTGGAAGAAAAAAGAACACCCTCCTTCAACAATTACCTTTTCTTTGTTCCAATTCCCCCTATATAGCCCACCTGATGCATGATTTCCATGGTCTTCGTTATCTTCCAATCGTACCTCCTGTTTCGATCACCGTCACAAAACACCTTGAGGTAACATCTACCAAACTAACCCTACCCAGACCCCAACCGGCCCCAACCGGTCAAGGGCAGGGGTGGCTAGGGGTGGCCTGTGGTTACTACTGCCTTACCGGTGGCTAGGACTAGTCAGGGCATGACCAGTGTAGACAGTACTCAACCGAAGCGATATGAGCACTTAAGACCACCAGAAGAAAATCGTCCACCAAACTTTGATTGGGAATCCACGGAGACAATATCATGCAAAGAATGAGAGTGAGTTTAGAGAACTCCTGGAGTTGCTCTTAATTCAAAGGCTATCGATTTTAGAAAATACACGCACATGTCTCATGACTTGTGACACGTGGAGTGGGCTTTTCTCAAGATTTTTTTTGCTATTTTATAACCGCTTTTATTTCTCAAAAAATGATTTATGGAGAAACTGGTAGGTCCGGTGGCCTGTAAAAGGCATGGCTGCCGCATCCACTTCCATGCGAGCAGGCACGCCCCTGCTCATTAGAGTCAATGAATGTCGGTGCAACCGTATGGACATGAATACCTGATCAACACCGTGTCACTCAAGTCCATGTCAGAGAGAAATGAAATGGGAACAGTATAATATACTCACAAAAGGAAAATAATACTACTTGACGTGAGGGAAAAACACTTCAGAGGGAGATACTGCACTGAATTAATAAATAAACATCCATCCATTCATAAACTAAATGGTTGCATACATCTCACAATTTTTTCAAAATACACATCCAACTATTCATAAATTATATTTAAGAGTAACTCAATTACAACCCCCCGTATCTGGTTTCAAACTAGCTCAATCATGGGTTAAGCAAATGGAGAATTGTATTCACAGTGCTTGCCTTCATTATAACCTTCATCTCAACTCCTGATTTCTCCGCATGACAATTTTTAAGTATGCGACGTCGTGAAGACTGGTGTAGCGGCAAGTCGATTAACACCATCAACATTCTTCATAAAATAATCATACAATACCATAAAGTAATCATTGGAACCAATCTCCATAAACTCCACCTCGTCATATAAATATGCCTCAACTGATTCAACAGCGAGATAAACATCTTTACGCTCATTCTTATGGAGATCTTTACGCTCAACAGCGAGATAAACATCTTTACGCTCATTCTTATGGTTCGCACTAGTTGCAGGTACTACTACTACTACTTGCATGGTATGTGTTTCTATGTCCATCGATGATGTTTGCGATGTTGAGTACATACATGGGGACACGTCGGAAGTCACGCTTGACCTCTCAATTACAACATCAGATTTATAACGCTTCAATAGCAATAGCTCCCTCCAACTAGTGCGAACAGCTTTCAGCTTGTCGGCTACTTGGGCCATGGAAGGCCTATCCTCCCCCTTGACGCTCAAGCACTGTCTCCCTAGCTCAGCAACTTCTTGTAGAAGTTCCACCATTTCCTCACCCATTATGCTTGTGTCCAAGATGCCTTCAACTCTGTTATCTTTCATTGCATGTAGGAAGGATGATGCTAGGCTTTCTCCTTCCTCAGGGCCTTCAGAGTATATTGCCTTTTTCCTAGTAATTAGCTCAAGAAGCACAACCCCAAAGCTGTAAACATCACTCTTCTCTGTAAGTTTTCGCTCTTGCAGGTACTCTGGATCTAGGTAACCCCAGGTTCCTTGTACCATCGTCATTAACTGAATCGCATCCTTGGGAAGCATCCTTGACGCCCCAAAGTCAGCTACTTTTGCCATATCGTTTACATCTAGGAGAATATTAAGAGACTTGACAAGTTGACATCGCCATGGACTATGGAATGGTTGATAGAGAGATGCATATATGCCAGTGCTTCAGCAGACTCTTGGGCAATCCTGAGACGAACTTCAAGCGAAATGGGTGGTCTATTATCGTGGTTGCCATGAATATAATGAAACAGAGTGCCATTTGGGATGAATTCATACACCAATATGGGTACTTCCACTTCTAAGCAGCAGCCTAGAAGCCTGACCACATTCTTGTGGTTGATTTGTGAAAGTATAATAATCTCCTGCACAAATTCTTCCTTTTGGGACATGTTGATAACCTTGGAGCGCTTCACAGCTACTACCTTTTTGTCACTCAGAATGCCCTTATAGACAGTGCCTTGGCCCCCTTTACCCAGTTCCCTGCTCTTGTCAAAATTGTTTGTTGCCTTCTTGAGAACTTCTAAGGTGAATATTGTTACTGTGGCGTAAAGATGTTTATCTCGGGATCGACTTACGGTGGCAGCAGAGCGGCTAGGCGAGCACAGTGGCGGCGAGCTCCTTCACCACGAGATCTGGACGGCGGCGCTAGAGCACAGGGTGCCGCTGCGGCTTGGGGCTAGATGGGGGGAGGCGTGGCACGACGCTCGGCTTTTATGGGGCGGGAAGGCGTGGAGCACACGGCAGGGCGACGATACAGAGCAGCGGCGGACTCTGCGGCGGCGGAGTCCGGTGCGGACAGGAGAAAGGAGACAGCGCGAGGTGGGAGATGGCTGACAAGCGGGCCCGGGGTGGCAACGAGTGAGAAAGCGGGTCCGGGCTGTCAGCGAGCGCGGGAGCGGAAGAGGAGGCACGGTGTGGTGGCGGCTTCTTGTTGGGCGGCAAGGGAACGGGGCAGCGCCAAAGCGCGGAAAAAAAAAAGAAAGGAGGGGTCACTGGCCTTGCCGAAGCCAAGTGCAGAAGGGATAGAGCTGGGCCAGGCCGAAAGAGAGTGAGGGGAGAAGAAGAATTTCTTTTCTATTTTTTCTATTTCAAAACTACATTCAAATGTGAACCAAATCAAGTTTGAATAGGGTTTTAAATACACTTTTCAATTCAAAATAAAAAATGAGCAATTTTGGTTGGCTTTCCAACAATAAACTTTACAACTTTTTAAATTTTTTTATTTTCTAATTTTCTTTTCTTTCATTTCAAAGCCATTTTCAAACTTATTTCCAAAAGCAATTTAAATTCATTTTTAATTTTGGATTCAACCACTCATTGCAATAGACCAAATGCACCAGTATGTATGCACATCCATGTTTCTAAACCCTATGATGAATTTTATTTTAATGAAAAATTATTATTTTCTATGTTTTATGAGCACTAAAAATACAAAATTACATAATTCTAACTTTATTTCAGAAAGAGCAAATTTTTGGTTGTTACATAGAGTCTTAAGCCCTTCGTTTTTTTCGTTAACTTCGCCCTTGCGAATTTTTGGATGGTAGAAGTCTTGAGCCCTCAGACTTTTTATTTAGCTTCGCCCTCGCGTATTTTTGGAGGTCGAAGTCTTGAGCCCTTATGCTTTTCATTTAGCTTCGTCCTCGCGTATTTTTAGAGGGTGGAAGTCTTGAGCCCTTAGACTTTTCATTTAGCTTCACCCTCGCGCATTAGCTTCAACAAGCCAACGCGTATTTTTGGATAATCTAACCTGAAGTCTTAAGAATTTTAGGCTTTTATTTAGCTTATAGTTTCTGTAGAGGAATGATGATGTTTTTTGATGGTCAATGAAAGCATCCAAGACCAAAAAGATTTACTAGGCAACAAGCCAACAAATAATATTTTGAATTAATCTAACCTGAACTATCCGAAAGGAATTGACAAGCTATTTTTTGTGCTTATAGTTTCTGTAGAGGAATGATGATGTGCAGACATTGATGGTCAATGAAATTCATTAACTGATCAAAACCAATAAGTATCGAATAGCGAGCACAAGACCAATGTGGAGCGAATGTCAATGATTAGAGAAAGTTAACGAGTGCATGAAAACCCGTACTAGTTGAAGAGCAATGTAGCTTGGGTATAAACCTGCGTTTGAGGAACAAACATTCTATATATATGGGTTAGTTAATAAATGGATAGCGATTATTGCGGTTTTCGCTGCCCTGCATCTTTATTGGATTTCTTCGCTGGAAGGAGAGTACTGAAACAAAATGACAAGCCATCCAGATATGAGTTTGGGGCGACCTGTTCGCCATTCCGTAATGCCAAATACATGTGCGACTTTGTTCGCCTTTGCAGAATTCCGAATATCCCAGCGGTTTCTTTGTCTTCGCGAGATTATAAGACTGCATTGGAAGTGGGACGCCTTCATGTAGCCTTCGGATAAAGATGCAGAAAGACGAGCATCCCATTCTGATTCCGAATGCCTGCAAGGATCCTCGTGATGATGGCCTGTTGTCCGAATACGGCTTCGTTCCTGTCTGAATAATTTGAGATCATTGACTATGTTAAAAATACGAGGCGAGGCGGCACGCGTGGGTGCCCGGGCCACGGGGCCAGGCCTTCGCTAAAGTCCAGCATCCCCTGGACGAATGAATCACGTTTTGTTGAGCGAGTGTACCGCAGCCATGTTGCTGTATAAGGACAAATTTACATATCACAGCAGTACGAGTCAAACTTATAAACTTATATGGCCCCAAAACCAAATTTTCTTCCTTCTATGGCGTTCCATCCTTCTTCTTTTTTTTTTGCACTTGACAGTGTTAAGGCTAAAATGACCATTTCACCCCTAGCAGACAAAATAAAATGCAGACAACCTTATTTTCAAATGGATGTCATTTGCATAATATCACTCTAAATGTACAACAGACAAACAAAACTCTATATTTTATTTTTTTCATTAGGGTAAAATGGTCATTTTACTCTTGACTTAACACCGTCAAGTGCTAAAAATGGACGGAAGGTCGTAGAAGGAAGAAAATTTCGTTTTGGGACAAGTTAAAAAAAAAGACCATAGAAGAAAAATGCACTTTTTCTAAGGCCATATACATGTAAATATCTCCTTTTACTAGCTCCTTTCCGTCACATGTGATTGCTACTAGAATCTCACCCAAGCTGATGAATTTAACCAATTTTGTCGTTAGGTGATCCTGTCAGTCTCGGGAGTACTGATCCACGACGGTCTTCTTATGTACGTATACTACAGTAGGATTGTTCTTAATTAGCTTAATTACCTTGGACTAATCTTTTCAATAGCGACCCTTCCTATTATATAGAATACAGCAACAAGCTGTGCAGCTTCGATCCACGATGGCAAGATCGCTTTTTTATACACCTTGCAGCATCGAGCTGTTTGGCTGATAAATTGACTGATACTGTTTTGTTGTGACTGTTTGGCTGATAAACTGACTGATACTGTTTTGTTGTGAGAGAAAACATTATACCATAGCTGAAAAGTTAGGCTAATAAGTTCACGCAAATAATAGCAGCATTTAATGACACTTGCATTGTATTGTCACTAATCTTGTACTAGCAATTTCAGGAAGCCATGTTCTTGTAGGCTCCACTGATCAGTCATGCTATTGCTACTCCACTGATCGAAACAACTCATCAGTCTTCTATAGAATTCTTATATAGTCCTTCCTGACCTAAAGCTCATCACTAGGGTCGCGCGCTGATTACGACACCACCGCCTCGTTTGGTTGGTCGCTGGGCCTTGGCTTCGCAGATTGACTGAGATCCAATAATAATGTGTACTGCCGCAACAGCTGATTTCACAAACAAATTCTACATGCAACTCAGACCAAGCTCAAGGAAGCCCAAAATTTTCAGCATTAAGTAATATCGTATTGAATAATTTGCTCACTAAAAGATCTAAAATGAAAAAAGAAACTTCAACTACAAAGTTTTAGATATTGTCCAGCCCTACAATTTTGGTGTAGGCCATGTCTTCATTCCAGATTGTTCTGAAATTTCATGAGAAACTAACACCCCTCTGGCCTTCAATCCACAAAGGAAAATGTGGCCCCATTTTGCAACGGTCAAAATTAAGCAGCCAAACACAATTTAAAGGGAGGAATAAAATCCGAGCTGATCATCATGTGAAAGGAGTTGTACGATAAGGCTAGTTCCTCCAAATTGGCTAGATTAGCTAAATGTTCCTCAAATATAGAGCTATTGAACTGGTTGCCATCTAGATATAATTTTCTTAGTTTGCTGATCATATATACCAATTTCAAGCGGTATTGGTCCCATAAGCCTGCCTGTTACCATAGAGTTCAAGATTGTCCAAATCAGTCCATCAGTTTATCCAACTTGGAATCTTTATCTTCATGTTAATATTGTTTAAAAATAGATCTAAGTACTCCAACTTATGAGTCCAGGCACAACAAATAGGCAGCCCCTCAAAAATTCTAAAATGTCTTGGTTGATGTGATTTCACTACAGTGATAGAGCCCTCAAATTGCACAAGTTCTCTAGTGTTTTTGAATTTACACGATTTCTCTGAGACGAAGTTCTTCTAGGAGTCTCATGTTTCTCTGACCATAGGCGCCACCCTACCCGGGGTAGAACGGCGAAGGCTGTATCAAGCGTGCCACACAATACAACGCATTTCGATAGTCTACACGAAGACCTAGGCAGCGGGATTTGGTCTAGGGTCCTCGGTGCATCTTGGAGATCCCGCATGATTGCCTCCAAGAATGCTTTGGAGAATTTCTACATTTCAGTTGTTATCAATGCTTTGTCGTCTCCATTTTATTAAGCATCATTATTATTATGTGTCGACTCTCTTTTTAATATTTGAATCACAAGACAGACGTAGACACTCACATATATGCACACACACACACTCCTATGAACAAACACTTATCCTACCCCACTATTAGCACCTCACAAATAGTAAGTCGGCAGATTTTGAGATTCATGAGTAACCACATGCGCCTCACTGTCAATAGACATTGTCATCTACCACGGGAAGAATATCATTGTAACATTGTCAAATACTGGAATGAATCTAGAAAAAATATGGGAAGGTGTGTCGATTACTAACCTGGGTTGTAAGTTTCAGCACAAAAATTTAAACAGGTGAGGTACGCCCAATTAACATTTGCCGAATCTCTTTGACCGAACCCCTCTATATAATTCCATATCTGAGCTGAGCTGCTCATGTTGGCAAATCACCTTTGATCTGCTCATTTTTCTAGCATTATACGTAGGTTTTGTATCGGTGTTATGTTTTTTTTTACGTAGACCTCTATCTATTATTGGATTCCGGACCATTTATGTGTACCGCACCTGGACTATGCTGCATGATTGCTCGATTGTTCTGAACAATACAAAGTGCTTTCTTGCTACTGGTGGGTTCGTGTTGACTGGAAATCCAAAATTGTTTTTTTTTTCGTTGGTATGGAACAATATAAATGGCAAAGCAAAAATGGCAAGGAACATAAATAAAACAAACTATGCTGACCAAGAGAAAGGGCCGAGGCCCACCTAGCTTTGTGGCAAGGGCCTAGCTAAATAGAAGAGAAAGGTAAGGGAGGAGGGCCGACGGCTGGTGGGCCGCGCAGGAAGGAATGGGCCTGCTGGCTTCTTACGAAGAGGAGATGTTTTCTTGTTATTAAATATAGGTTTTGAAAATAGTTTTTCAAATGAATCTGATACCATTCAAATTTATTTGTCCACTCAAACATTTAAACTTGAGGAAACCCAAATCACACCTAAACACTTTTCTAGGTAGTGTAGTAAGGAGACAGACAGGATAAGCCTTTCTAAACAGGCCCTAAGATGTTAATTGGAACTGTCACCTCCGGCTTCCTGGACTGATCCCTAATTGCCCATGATGACATCGACGATCTATTCCAACATTCCATCATCCAATCCGTTTGCTGTGTCGCCACACCTGTTGCATCTCCAAGCTGTCATAGCTGTTCGGTGTGATTGGTGTACAGTGTACACACACACCAGTCTGATGTGATACTACTACTGTATACATGCATCATGTATTCATGTGATGATCGATAGATGATCTAGTTAGAGCAAGCCTAATAATACAGCCGGCCGGCCGGCTGTAAGGATCTTTGCAGCCTTCTTTCAGTCCACCAATACATATAGTAGTTAGCTCTTTACTATTAATACATGATCCACTTGCACTACCGGAAACCTCAAATTTGTCAAGTGTTTTTATGTTTGCCGAGTGCATTCCCTCGGGCATTCGGCAAACAAATTCTTTGCCGAGTGATGTGCTAAAAACACTCGGCAAAACAAAAACCCTCGGCAAATAGGGGGTTTACCGAGTGTCAAATAAACACTCGGCAAAAAAAGAGGTTTGCCGAGTGTCAAAAATAAACACTCGGCAAAGAGGGGGTTTGCCAAGTGCAAAAAAAACACTCGGCAAAGATGAAAAAAAAAAAAAACACGCCGCATAAAAAATCCCCTCCCGTTCCCACCCTCCCCTCCCTTCACCCTAGCTCGCTCCCTCCCCAGATCCTGCCGACAGCCGGCCCCTCCCCTCCTCCCGTCGGCGGCCGGCCCCTCCCCTCCCTCTCTTCCCCGACGCCGGCCCCTCCCTCTCCTTCCCCCGCGCCGCCTCTCCCGGATGGCCCCTCCCTCCCCAGCCTCTCTCTAACCGGATCCGCCGCCGCGCCGCCTCCCCTCGGATCCGGCCCCGCCTCCCTCCCTCCCTGGATTTCCCAGATCCGGTCGCGCCGCCGCCTCCTCCAGACCATGCCCACCATGCCCACCCATGACGCCCCACCGCGCTCCTCCCTGCGCCCACCGCGCCATGGATGGCGGTGGGGAGCCATCATCAGGTGTGATGGCAGCACGACCCACCCCAGCTTGGCGGCACGGGCACATACTGAGCCTCAGTGCGGCAACCCTTGGCATGGCGGCGGCTTGATCCGAAGGGCGCGGTGACCCCGACGAGGTAGGCCCTCCTCCTCCCGGATCTAGGGTTCCGGCGAGCTTTTCTCCTCTCTCTCTCTCTCCCAACTCCGATCCAGCGCAGGGAGGACGACACAGGGAGGCCGACGGGACCGTGGGGAGGTGGCGCGGCTGCGTCGGGCGTCGCGGGGAGGACGGTGCGGCTGTGGGGAGGCGGCATGGGTGGTGGTGGAGGTGGTGGCATGGATGGAGGCGGAGGCATGGGTGGCATTGGAGGTGGTGGCATGGGCGGTGGCGGCATGGGTGGTGGTGGCGGAGTAGGAGGTGGCCTTGGTGGTGGTGGCGGAGTAGGCAGAGGAGGCGGGTTTGGTGGTGGCGGTGGTGGTGCTGGCGGAGCAGGAGGTGGCCATGGTGGTGGTGGCGGCGGCGGAGTAGGAGGTGGTGGTGGCGGCCGGTGGCTAGTGCTTGTTTTTTTTTTTTTTAAAAAAATATTTGCTGAGTGTTTTGGGGGCAAGTGCTCGATAAAAAACACTCGGCAAAACAACGTTTGCCGTTAAACCGTTTGCCGAGTGTTTTGGGGGCTTTGCCGAGTGCCCCTGGCACTCGGCATAAAGCTCCTATATCCCGTAGTGTTGTATCTTTCATAAAGTTTTCCGGTTCTTGTGTCGAAGCCGGCTGTAAGCTTACAGTCCGCTTCTCTTCTCTCTCATCTACCTCAGCATTTAGCCGGCTTATAGCCTGCTATTATACTTGCTCTTAGTGACTCAACGTCTCGACTTTGCAGCTGCAGTTAATATGCTCTTTGCTCAAGCTACACATACAACCCTAATTTCACTCCCCGACTAATTCCTGACAGCGCTTGACAACTACTACTACTACTTCTGTATAGGCAATAGAGGTCGCCTCCAAGCTCTGCAAAGCTGAACTTTATTAGACCATTGTAGTATACTCTCTCCACCTTCCATCGTACTAAAAAAGAGTGTCGTTTTTTTAAGAATTTGTCCAGATTTATTTATAACAGAAACAACACTCTTTTAGGGACAGAGTATGTATATGGCAGTTTACACATCTATACCTACGAGCGACAAGCAATCTCCATGCTAGGTAGTGCTAGAGAACATGAACCACTACTGGAAACCCATCCTTTACCGATGGCTTCTGGGTTTGCCGAGGGCTAGATCTTGGGCACTCGGCAAAGACTCTATTTGCCGAGGGCCAACCATAGGAGCCCTCGACAAAGATAGGCCCTCGGCAAAAGGTATTTGCCGAGAGCCTGGCCCTCGGCAAAGAAATGGCCCTCGGCAAAATAAATCTTTGCCGAGGGCTAAATATGGCCGGATGGGTCACGGCGGCCACTGGCGTCAGTCTTTGCCGAGTGCCCGCCGTCAGGCACTCGGCAAAGATTTTTTTTTTTTTTAATTTTCTTTGCCGAGGGCCATTGGCCAAGCCCTCGGCAAAGATCTCCTTTGCCGAGGGCCAGGCTAGGCCCTCGGCAAAGATTTTTCATTTTTTTTTAAATTTTCTTTGCCGAGGATCCCCGTTTGCCGAGGGCCAGGCTAGGCACTCGGCAAAGATTTTTTTTGGTTTTTTAACCCAGTTTTTTTGTGGTGCTATAATACATTATTTAAAACTCAATTTTAAAATTTGGGCCAATTTTGATTTTTTTGATATATTTCTCTAATTTATTTCTTTTCGTTGATTTTTTCGAATATTTCAAATTTGAACTGCAGGTGGATGGAATAATGCAATTTAGTGATTCAAAAAATGTTATTCATGGTATTTGGTGTATGTTGAGTCTTTATCCACGAACTCGCATCAAATTTCGGGCATCTTCTTCACGTAACATGACGAGAAACTTGTCGAAAAAGTGTTTTTAAATTATATAAAATCCATACGAAGTCCAAAAATCACGAAACTTGTCGAGGTGTCATGTTATCGTATGTATAGGCTATGGTAAAAATTTGAGAAGGTTTTGAGCAAGTTGTGATGTTGGATGCCTAAAACCCAGACATCTCCACATGTGATCTTTACCATAGCCTCCACATGCGATAACACGACTCCTCGACAAGTTTCGTGATTTTCGGACTTCGTTTGTATTTTATATAATTTAAAATCACATTTTCGGCAAGTACCTTGACATGTTACGTCAACGAGATACTCGAGATTTCATGTGAGTTCCTGGATACAGCCTAAACATACCCTAAATATCATGAGTATCAATTTTTGGATGACCAAAGTCCATTATTCCATATACCTGCGGTTCAAATTTGAAATATCCCGAAAAATTCGACCAAACGAAATAAACTAATGAAATATATCAAAAAAGTCAAAATTGCCCCAAATTTTAAAATAGAGTTTGAAATACTGTCACAAGGCCCCAGAAAAAAATTTGGGCCCAAAATGAAAAAAAAAATTTGCCGAGTACCATGGGGGGCACTCGGCAAAGTGGGCTTTGCCGAGTGCTGGCCCAGGAGGCACTCGGCAAAGATGATTTTCAAAAAAAAATCCGGGCACTACAAGTCCACCGGCCCAACCCCCGTGCGGCCCAACCCCCGTGCGGCCCAACCCTAAGCCAGCCGCCCGCTCCCCCGCGCCCACCTGGCCCCCCGCCCCACCACCCCATTGCATTGCCGCGCCGTGCCCGTGAATCGCCACCGGCGTGAGCTCCCTCTCGCACATGCGCGCGCGCCCGCCGTCGGCGCGCGCCCCAATGACTCCCGTGGCCCGGCCCCCCTCGCCTCGGCCGCCCAGAGGTGGCTAGCTGGTGCCGGCCGGCCATTTCCGGCAGCAGCGGCCGTGTCCCTCCTTCCGCGCTATCGTCTTCCTCCCCGCCATCATCTTCTTCCTCCCGTGCTGCATCCTCCGTGCGCACTTGCCTTCTTCCTTCCCCACGTCATCTTCCTCCTTTCGGCGTCCCTCCGTCCGTCTTCTTCCTCCTCCGCGCAGGGAACCCGAACCCTAGCAGGTTTTGGATCCCCTTTTCTTCCTCCCTGCAGGTTTTGGATCCCCTTTTCTTGTTGCCTATGTGATGTCTGTGATTAATTCTATAGCTGCCTATGATGCCTCTATTATTTTTTAATGTGCAATTTGCTAGTTTCTATAACTTGGGTGTGATTGCACTATTGGGCGGACTAATTTGTTGCTCGATGATACAAAGCGGTGTAGTGAGACAACGTGACAGCCGGATTCTAGAGTGTTGATTATTTTCAGCACTGTTTAATTATTTGCCTAGCAATTTATCTATTAATTTGAACTGCTTATTAGTTGATCAGTTGGTTAATCCTATGAGCATATAACCTGTTTTGTACTAATCTTCAGTAACTTATTTTTCTGGTTATATTGCTATTTTTCTAGGCACTTAATTTTTGATCTAAAACCTGTTATTTTGGTAAGAAGGGCTGTCACATTAGTCAAGGATCAGTGATCACCAACAAGCGTTGGAAGGCTGCTTGGTGCAGCAACCCACTATTTTGAGAGCAATTATTTATAAACAAACATGTTTATGTATTTAATCTGCCTACTGCTACAACTACTGATATCTACTATTACTACTATTACTACTACTGCTGCTACTTCATGTACTACTCCTACTGCTATTAGCTCGTATTTCTACTACTCTATCTAGTCTCTACTACTACTACTACTAATGGTGTTGGCTGGCTGTTGCTCTCTACTACCCTACTGCTATTTCCTACTATTTGTACTGCTATCTACTACTCACTGAATTCCTACTACTACTGCATATTGATATCTACTATTACTACTCCTGTTGGTTGGTGATGTAGATGACGAACCCTAGCTAATGTTATGCAATTTTTGGAATTTTGGATTTCCATTACTAAGCTCAGTTAGCTTCCATTGCTGCCTGTGATGCCAATATTTGGAATGCTTAGCATATGCCATTGCCTATGATGCTAATTTGTTCTGAGCAAATACCAGTGCCTATGATGCCAATTTTTTATGAGCAAATGCCAAATTTTAAGTTGCTTACTACTACTACTTGCTTCTCTATCTACTAACTGAATTTGTGGCATTTGCAATGATGAATTTGTTCAAACTTCTAAACCAATTGTACTGAGGCAATGGCATATGCAATGATGTGAAACTTTATATCTTCTTTGAGGTGTGCAATGATGATGAAATGTCTCCATACTTGTGAGCCGCTAAACTAAGGATGGCTTGCATACCATATACAAGCAACCAATTTAGAGGCTATGTGATTACAATGGGGCAAATCTGAGCCAAATATGTACTACTACTCCCCTGCTACTATTCTACTACCCTACTACTACTGCATACTGATATCTACTATTACTACTCCTAGTGTACTACTACTATCTACTACTACTACTAATCTATCCTCGGGATGCATGCCATATTGATATCTACTATTACTACTCCTAGTGTACCTGTGCAGTTTTCAGCTCCTCCACCTCCTACTCCTGCAGCTACTCCTGTAAGTATGAAAGTTCACTTTTCGCTTGTGCTTTGCATGTATGTCGGCCTTCGTGCCGTTGTGGGATCGGCGTTGGCGTGTGGATATTGGCGTTGTTTGTTTTTCTTGCAGTTTTGGAAACCTCCCGTGCGAGGGAGAGGTGCCAAAATTTTCAATTGAGTCTAATCTTTTTGTATTCCTAGATTACTAGATGCAATCTCTAAGTTCCAAAACTGTTTTCCCGGATTACTCACACATGCAATCTCTGCTCCTTTGTGCAGCCTCCATCCGCAGGTTCCAATCATCCCGGTAGTGCGTCACCGGGTGATCCCGCCTTTCCTTCACCACCGTCTCATAGGCTACCTTGATGAGGACTAGTGCTAGGTGATGTGGTTGGACTTTATTGTAATATTTGTGGTTTATGGTTCTGACTTGTGCTTGGATTTTATGAACTTGTCGTAATAAACATGTGAATGAAGATGAACATGTGACTTGTCGTTGTAATATATTGTGATTTGTGGTTCATAATTATGGTTATGATATATTATGAGAAAATGGGTTCTGTGTGATATATATATGTGATGGTTGATATATATATATATATATATATATATATATGAAATGCTTGTGTCGATGGAATGCAAAAAAAAAAAAAAATTAAATTTCTGCCTCTTTGCCGAGGGCCTCGGCAAACATTCATTGAAAAAAATTCTGGAACATTTCTTTGCCGAGGGCCATGGTTGGAGGCCCTCGGCAAAGACTTTTTTTAAAAAATTAAAATTTCTTTGCCGAGGGCCTGCGGGGAAGCCCTCGGCAACGATTTTTCAAAAAAGAAAAAGAATAATTCTTTGCCGAGGGCCGCAAAGATTCTTTGGAAAAATTCTGCAACATTTCTTTGCCGAGGGCCATGGTTGGAGGCCCTCGGCAAAGATTTTTTTAAAAAAGAATAATTCTTTGCCGAGGGCCCCCGGAGACGGCCCTCGGCAAAGACTCCGTCCCAGGCGCCGGCTCCGTGACGGCTGCTTTTCTTTGCCGAGTGCCGGTCCAGTCCTCGGCAAAGGCTTTGCCGAGTGCCCGATAAAGGGCCCTCGGCAAAGATCCTCTTCGTCGACTCAAAATTTCCCGAGAGCTCTTTGCCGAGGGCCGCCCTCGGCAAAACCTTTGCCGAGGGTTAATGGGCCTTTGCCGAGGGCCTCAGGCCCTCGGCAAAGAGGCCGTCTGCAGCAGTGAACATAGGCCGGCCGTAAGAGCCAGAACGATCATTCATTGGTAGTATAAGCTGCCGCGTCCTATTACACATACAAAGCTGGCCCATGCTAATCTGTTGCCCATATCTATGTGGATCTCTACTGCATGCATCCATGTCGGCGTCGGTTACGTTGATTGATTATTCTCTCATGCATGTCGGGATTTGAAGTATTCTGTCAGTACACGCGGGCATGCGAAAGTAGTGAGCTATCTAGATACATATCTGCTTGCATTGCATACTATCCTAATTCTAGCTAAAAAAGCTCTCTGTGAACAGTGAGCCATGCATGGATATTTATTCAGGGCAGCACACTAGCTTAGTGATTATGCGACTGTCCATGTGCAGAAACTTGACTGCATCTGATAGTGTTGGGCCATGGCCATCCACCTTGTCGATCTTCAAGTCTCATGATCTTATATATGTTGCCAACCGTCGTCACGGCCTCTTCATCATTCTTGGCATATCAACCGCCGTCACCTCGATCGGCATTGCCCTCTCTGACGACTGAATGACCAAATCGATCTGATTCTGATGTAGTAAGACCTAGCTAACCCCATGGTCGTTGTTGCCTTGTCATTCTCACCGCCTCTGACCTCCTCTCACATTCTTGCCTTAATTCTCTCATTCTGCATACACTAGTAGAGAAACGATATTTGATCCACTTCGAAATTTTGCTTTAGTCCTGATATTTTTCGCACCTGGGACTAGAGAAACCTTTAATCCCTGTTGGTAGCTCCACCGGGACTAAAGGTCCCTGCCCAACGGTTACCGAGGTGTGTCAGAGGCACGTCAGTGCGAGAATCTTTAGTCCCGATTTGAGACAAGAACCCGGACTAAAGTGTGACTTTTAGTCCCGGTTTGAGACACGAACCTGGACTAAAAGTACCTTTAGCTCCGGTTTATGTCTTAAACCGGACTAAAGGTGTCTCCAAAATGAATTTTAAAGGAAAGCGTATCTTATCTAAGTTAGATGTGTGGTGGTAGGTGAGATGGTAACGCGTGCAAGAGCTGAAGTGGGAGGTCGTAGGTTTGAATCTCCACAGTTGCAACATTTTTTTTACCCAATAAACAACTCTACTCCCGGTTGGAGGAACCGGGACTAAAAATCAAACCTTTAGTTCCGATTGCTTAGTCCCGGTTTCAAAACCAAAACCGGAATTAAAGGGGTTTGAGAACCGGGACTACAGCCGTTAATTCTCTACCAGTGATACTAGTACTACTCTTATTATCTGCTATACTGCGATGAATATACAAGCATGACGCGTACGTAGAGCGTGGATCAAACAATTCGGCGTGTTGGTTAATTCGTCCTAACTGATCAAACAATTCGGCCATCCAGCACTGACTGTATGCCAGTGTGACAGCTCCTCCGTTGGCTGTTGCTGCTGCCTGCTGTGCACTTTAGAGGTTCGTGAGCTAAATCATCAGCAGGCATAAAAGTACACGCACAAGATCTGGAGATCATGCATCTGTCTGCAGAGAAAGAAAGAAAAGTGACCCTCCCCGAAAGATACGGGCTAGCTAGCGAGCTCTGTAGTATTACAACTGTGTGTCCGTTCGTGTCTGACTATTCATTCGCATGGATGAGATGCATTGAGTTGTGGGTGGAGCCTCTCTGGTTGTAGTCTGGTCCCTGAACACAGCATGCAATGCCATGCAAGTTGACTGCACCACATGCTACTCCGGAGTAGGAGTATACAAATGCAGCTCGCGATTGGAGATGGACCCCCAGCACCAGCAGGCCGGTGGACAAGCTAGCTGCTAGCTAGGGTTGTGCAGTTCCAACCATGCAAGCCTGTCTGCCTGATTGCAAGGCCCGAAGCCTAATCATTTGGACAGGGATATATAGCGGGTGATTGCTGTCAGCTGCCGGTCCCGTGCTCTGGACCATGCATGCATTTGCGCGCGGAAAAGATGATCGGCTGCTTGCGGCGGTGGATGGCTCTCCGATCCCTGTGGGGCTCCATCTACCTGCTAGCTAGAAGCTCCGATCCCTAGCTCATGGTCAGTAGTAGATGAACCATCAATTTATGGGATGTTTTTTTTTAAGAAATTTATGGGATGCTTTTAATTTGCTGCTTCCACATGAGGTTGGACGAAGTTGGTGCTCCAGCCTCAAACTGCACTAATTGTATACTATGGAACCTGTCAATCTGTTGCTCTTCATCTTCTTCTCCCTTTGAATTCTGATGAACACTTTCCCTTGATCCCTTCTACTGCAACACTAAAACTCGAATACTTCTGTGTATGAAAAAACCCACAGAAAAATACGCTACCGTCATAAAATAACCCACAGAAATAGAATGGCAGAAAAAATCGATTTTTTCTGTCGGTTCGTCGTCAGAAACAATTTTTCTGTCGGTCTTACACGCACAGAAAAATTACGTTCGCCTAGATTAAAAATAAAATTTATGTGCGCTATTCCTCACAGAAAAAAGAAAAACCCGACAGAAAAATCATTTTTGTGGTAGTGTTGTCCCGTCAGAGTTGCAAAGGTGCACTCACAGAAAAAAAATATTTTTCTATCGGACCACCGATAGAATAAATACACTTACCCATGCAGCAAATTGGATACAATAATTATTTAGAAACAATAGCAGCAGCATATTAAAATATGGACTGTCCATACAGTAATTTCATCATAACATATAAAGATGGAGTCCAAATGTTCAGCACATTCATTCATAGCATCCAGGCTACATATAGATAATGTCCAAATATTCCAGAATCAATACATTCAAAAGCATTACCATCTCATGTCAGCAGTTCATGAATTGGACCACTGATAACTACTGCACTACTATGCTGATAACCAGATCGATGTTGCTATCATTGAAAATGAGCAACTCTTAGCTCTTTCATTGCTGCTCCTATCGACATGCAAATAAAGCACAATAAGCAAGATAATATCAACTTGGCATACATTAGGTAGTAAGCACAACTTTATAGTTGACAACTTTTTGATTTGAAATTTGGATTTTTCAAACGATCTTGGATGGAGAAACAATCAAAATAAAAGTTGTAGACGCCAAAAAGTTATACAACTTTATAGTTGACAACCTTTTGATTTGAAATCATCTTGTCAAGGAAAACTATGTTTTAATTTCTAAAAATTTGAAATTTGAATTTTTGAAACGACCTCGGATGGATAAACAGCAAAAATAAAAGTTGTAGATCTAGAAAAGTTATGAAACTTTGTAGTTGACAACTTTTTTTATTTGAAATCATCTTGTCAAGGAAAACTACGCTTGAATTTCTTAAATTTGAAATTCAAATTTTATAAACGACCTCGGATGAAGAAATAGTACGAGGGCGCTTGTTCTATTTTTCTGTGTGTGTTTACTTTTTTCTGTGCGTTTTATAGAAACCCAGAGAATAATTGTAATTTTTCTTTGTGTATTGGCACACACAGAAAAATCGTGCAATTATGTTGTCGGTTTTTGTATTTTTCTGTCGGTATTTTTTGAACCCACAGAATAATTACTAGTTTTTCTGTGTGTACCGAAAAAAAAACACAGAAAAATTCGTCATATATAGGAGTATTCGAGTTTCCAGTAGTGCAAATCATGCATCATATATACATATGTGCGGCGTGTACACTGATGGTGAATTGATAGCTCTTCCATCAACTAGCATCACTCATGGATCCATCAGTGTACACTGTACATGCATGATTCATTAGCTGTCCATCAAGAGAAGAAGCTAATTAAGGTTCTGGAGCCAGTGCAAATCAGTAAGCATGACACAACACATAATCCAGTAACTGCAGAAAAACGTACGGCCTGATTAGCGAACTAGCGTGACTATTTTGCATGGGTGGGAGACATCTGCATCTGCATGCTGTGGTAGAGCCTGCCCTGGACGGCAGGGTCTCAGCTCATCCTCTCAGGCTCTCATGCCAGAGAGTATTGCCAACTGCACGCACGCATGCAGATATATTGCAGATTGCAGAGCACGGTCGACAAGAATTGAAATGAAAGGGTTCTGATGTTCCAACTAACCGATATGATGCCTGTCTGATTCCCAAGACCGACTCACCGACCTAACAATCATTTGGGCAAGATGAAAGTGTACTTACGGGCGACTACTGTTAGCTACCGCGTGTCGGTCCCCATCTGTGTCTGGACAGCTACTTATGCCTTGTAGGTTCCTGTTGATCGATCACTGAAAAAAAAAAGTTGATCGATCGATCGGTTCCTGTTGCTTGCGGCGCCGGACAGCTACTTATGCCTTGTAGGCCGGGGTTTCCAGTCCTTTCCTACTACCTACTCCGTATATAGTCGATCGGTAGCGCATCAGATTTTAATTAATGTGTTGTTTCAGCATCACTCTGAACAATTAAAAGAGGATGATTTGCTATAGTGTATATATATATATATATATATATATATATATATATAGTGGAAAATCGATGGATGGATGGATGGTTGCTATGTATCTGCAGCGCATTGGTTGGTCCTTTTCCTAGCTGATTCTCATGAGATAGCTCGAGGTTGGATGTTTGGAACCATACACTGTACTCATACTACTTTCCTGTCAACAACCACATGCATGAACAGGGATAAATACCTCTGTTTAGGTTGTTAAAAATAGGCTAGATCTTGGAGAATATTTGTCTGCAGCTTTATTTATTTGCATTGTACCATGATAGCAAAGAATATATGCCATGCCTATGCATATATAGAAAATAATCAAAACAAATCCTTCGCCTCTTGCACGTACTTTATTTGTTAAAGATATCCTCTAGCTAACCGATATTATCCTTTTACCTAAGAATAACGTGATCCTCAATACCAGAAACCAGAATTCTTCTCGCCTAATAATACCAAAACCAGATAAGCTAGGTTTATATATACTCTAGTACAAACCTGCATATCTTGTGAATCATATGAGCAATGCAAAAACTGTGGGCGGTTGCAGTGGTATAGCGTCGCTTTTGGAGTGTAGGCATCAACAATCTGGTACTAAAATAATGGCGATTAGGTGGAAGATCAGCTTCTGTGGTGGTCCATCACTATATATGCCAAGCTGCTATATATAAACAAGATTTCGACGTATCATTTGGTGTGGATGGCACTAGTTTACACGCTTTATTTCATCTTCACTTTTGACTCAATATATGTAAAATTAAGGAAAAATTTTAAATTTATAGGCATGGATCATTAGCTTGGGGTTATTATATATATAGTAGTAGTTACTATCTAGACACAATCCTATTATTAGGTTGGCGACCCAAAAGTTGTTAGCCTTTTCTCTCCTCTTGCAAATTAATGTTGTCCATGTGAATACGTACATATGAAAAAAGGGTGTTTACATGCACATCTAATGAAAAATGCTACTAAGATAACTATTAGTGTTATTATCTCATTTGGTCCAACTAGTGAGATAGTTGTTACATGCCATCTCGTTAGAACGGTGACACCACCGTGCCGCCATGCACGTGGCCAGAGCTCACCGCCACTTCACCGTGGCTCGATCCGCACCATAGAGCTCCGCTAGGGTTCGTAGAAGTCGTAGCCGTGCTTGTTTGGTCACATCTTCGCCGGAGACGGCGAGTCCACCACCGCGCGCTGCCGCCGAGCCGCCATGCTCGCCGGCGAGGTCGCTCCGGTGATTCGCCGGGCCAACCTAGGGTACCAGTAGGTGCGCAAGAGTGAGGGGAACACGACTCCGGTGACCTCGCCGTCGGTGACCTCGCCGTCGACGAGTTTGCCGCCAGTCAAGCCATGCGCCCTGCTTTGTGTGTCGCTGACGTGTGGGTCCCGTTGACCCGCGGGTCCCAGCTGTCAGTCAGTATTTGAAATGTTTTACCTGATTTATTTTCACAGATTTGAATGCAAACTTCAAAAATTTATAACTGGAGCTAGGAATATCCAAATGGGGTGAACCAAATTTTGTTGGATTCATCTTGAAGTGTACTATTTGATAAAAATATGAAATATACTGTTTAGGATATTTTTCTGGGAGAATTAAATTGAGCAAGATAAATGCTCGAGTCCACGACAGAGGTAGGCGGAGAGTGACTTCTCCCCGAGAGGCGTGCAAGACGGCTGGGGTGGACCCCTCTGCGGTCTGCGCGCGGCCAAGGTCGCCGACCCTCGCAGGCAGTGAGCCGTCGTGTCAGAGAGCAGCGAACCAATTGGGTCACGCGCGCACGCACAAGCCACCAAGGGCACCAGCACCAAGGAAGGAGTGCGGTGTGGGACAACTGGACAAGCAAGCATTCCAAGCAGAGCATTCAAGAATCAAGAGGAGAGGCCAAAGAAGATATGGCGCCACCACGCCGCACTGCGGCTGTCGGCCGTCATGTCTCGTCGCACGCGCCGCTGCCGGCTGCATCCGGGCTCTATCCTCTGGGTTCGTTGAGAGTTGCCCTATCGCAGACAGGGGCAACGCACGGGTTTTCGCGCACGATAGGAGGCCGTTTTCGGCAAGCAACGGCGAATGGGCATGGGCTCGGCCTCGGCCGGCTGGCACACCGCTCGAGCGCTCGCTAGTCTCTACGGGTAGCTTGTCGCCGTCGGAGGTCCACTTGTCATCCGAAGCTGGTCACAGCACTCCAGTTGGGCAATGCATGCCGTAATGGTAATGGGTATGGGTGCCTCGTTAATAGCGCCGATGTTCGTATGGATAAGCGGATTGGATAGGCTGGATATTCAAGCAATCAAGCCCAATGCGATCCCGCCATGAGGGCACTGCCTTTCACGCGCATCTTCGATTTGGATTTGGATTTGATTTATAATCGACCACTCAAAAACAATTTTTGAGCCTACCCTCTATATCTTTTTTCAATTTAAAATTTGATCTTATTAGTTGTTATTACAAATATTTATCCTCATATTAAGTTAAAACTTTTTTTTTGGTTAGGGTAGCTTTTATTCAAAACTGTTGTGCATTTTATTAAAACAAGTATTTTAGGTAGCACACTAGTACACACTAAATTACATCATTTTAAACATGCACCACAGTACTTCAGATCCAAGGGCGCACATCTAGCGTTTCGGGGAGGTCGGGGCTTGAACCCATCGTGCCGCCACCGAAAGCATGGAGTCCCTCCTTTTTTGAGAAATGAATGGAGTCCCTCCTAATAAGTCCACATACAAATTTATATCCATGAAAGTTTAGAAGAATGATCTAAATGTAGAAAAATAAGGATGAGCCACTCCTATCATATATTTCTAGATCTGCTAATGTCTGTATCATATCGATGGTAAATCTGCTATCGATAATGTTCATCTAAATTGCCTGCAAATGCCATTATGGGTAATAATCTAAGTTAACCCCCAAAAAACTTATTCTAATTACCCGTCTATGCTATAATAGATAATTTAAAGTTACTCTCTAAATTAGTTTTATCTACCACCGTTCAAAATAACCTAAAGAAGTTTCATTGCATATGTGCCTCCATAAAAAGATAGTCTAAACTCTAAAGCAACTCCATAAATTTGCATTTGAACTACCCACTTCTAAGACAAAATAAGTAGAAACCAAAATAGTCAGTTGTGTTTTCTAAACACATACTATAGTAACGTGGTGTCCAGAAATGAAGCGTACGATCGACATCCATCAAGTTTAGGTTTTTATACAGCAGTAGACTCGATAATGTGGGTTTGGACTACGTGGATTCCTATACGATCCATTTGTAGGGGAGGATCTACAAGGACAGAAGTTGCAAGACGTAAAAGAAGAAACCAGACGCTTAGAGACCTTATGGGTGTGTTTGGTTTGTTGGCTAATATTGACCTGGCTACAAATGGAGCCTGGGTAGTATTGGCATGGCTCTTTGTAGCCAAAATGGGCTTGTTTGGTTGGGCTGGTATTGTAACATCCCAGTGTTAATGATTGCATTTGGCATGTGCATTTCATGAGCACAATCATCATCCAAGCATTCATTAGCATGAGCATATGTAATTTCATTTCATTCTTATACCTTATCACATGAAATGTTGATTTTATATATATGCTTATGCTTGTAATCATATGTGACCAATGTATGAGATGGTTGTGAGGTCATGAAAACACCTTAGTCACATCTAGAATGATAATTGGAACAATATTTATATTCATGACATAGACCAAATTTGATTCTAAGTGTTGGTTTCATTTGAAATGACATTTTCATGATACTAGTTTGACCAAAGTTGAACAGTAGCTTAGAGTATTTGCATGGCTGTGTGACCTAAATAAAGTTGTAGTTCACATCATGGGTAGCAAACTTTATTTAAGGGTCATGAGCTAATTCAGTGTCTAACATGGTCAAATAGAGCTCACAAGTATCAACAAAATGTTGTTTTCAAAACTTGAATTTTTTCTAATTGTTGAAGCTGTTTTCAGTTTCAAAGTACCTCACTTTAGAGCTTTGTAGTTTGAAAACCATTGCGAATTAGACAAAACTCCTTTAAGCAATCTTGTAGTACTCATGAAGCTCTACAATTTCTATTAACGAAGTTTTTGCTAAATCGCCACGGATTAGGAGATTTAGGAGCTCAAAGTAGCGCTGTCAGACGAACTGAATCGGCACCGCGCGCGTGCGTCGTGGCCGACCGGTGTCGGGCCACGGCCGGCGCATGGAGGCTGTCCGTCAGCGTCAGGCCCACGCGTCAGGACGACGCGGGCAGCAAAACGACAGCAACGTGCCCTCCCTCCTCACTCGCTCTCACTCGCCTCACTCTGCCTCTCTCTCGCTCTCACCACGCTAGAGCGAAACCGAGCACCGTCGCCATCGCCGCCGCACCCTCGCCGAGCTCGCACGCCACTGCCACAGCCCCATTGTGCGATTGCTCGCGCACAACGCTCGGCCATCACCTCCTCCACCTCGCCGACCCGTCATTGCCTTAGCTCGAGCCAAGGTAAAGGCCTACGGGCCGTTGCCGTCGCCGCCTTGGTCATGGAGTGCCGCTGAGCTCCGAGCTCACCATGGCCAGCCTTATCCACCGCTCCTCCTACCTCTTTCTCCCTGGTTCCATCATCGCCTTAGGTCAAGATGCTCACGTCGTCATTTATTTGACCGCTACCGCCACCATCACGCTGGAACACGCGATGCCACCATGCGTGTCCGCCATGGTTGCAAGCACGCGCTCGCCACCGCTGACTTCACCGGCCACCCATAACCCGCTCTGGTACCCGTTACCGTGTCGCCTAGACGTGTAGCACCTTCCCCGATGATGGAGACCTGCCTTCAGCCACCGTCTCGTTAGAACGGTGACACCACCAACATGCTCTGTGCGCCGCCGTGCCGCCATGCATGTGGCCGAAGCTCACCGCCGCTTCACGGTGTCTCGATCTGCACCCTAGAGCTCCGCTAGGGTTCGTAGAAGTCCTAGCCGTGCTTGTTTGGTCACATCTTCGTCGGAGACGACAAGTCTGCCACCACACACAGCCATCGAGGCGCCATGCTCGCCGGGGAGGCGCTCCGATGATCCACCGGGCCAACCTAGGGTACTAGTAGGTGCGCAAGAGAGTGAGGGAACACAACTCCGGTGACCTCGCCGTCAACGAGTTTGCCGCTGGTCAAGCCGCGCCCCTGCACTGTGTGCCGCTAACATGTGGGTCCCGTTGACCCGCGGGTCCCAGCTGTCAGTCAGTATTTGAAATGTTTTTCCTGATTTATTTTCACATATTTCAATGCAAACTTCAAAATTTTATAACTGAAGCTAGGAATATCCAAATGGGGTGAACCAAATTTTGTTGGATTCATCTTGAAGTGTACTATTTGATAAAAATATGAAATATACTATTTAGGGTATTTTTCTAGGAGAATTAAATTGAGCAAGATAAGTGCTTTTAAAGTAGTTTCTATATTGTAAATTGCATAACTTGAGCTAGGAAGGTGATAAAATTGTGATTCCCATTTTTCTGGTCTTGTGTTGACATGCTCTAGCTAGAAAAAATATTAAACCTACAGTGAGCATAATTGAGATATGGTCTTCCTATTTAATCTTCATTAAATGCTAGTTTCTAATGAAATTAATTGGGGTCAAAATACATAACATATGATCATGCAAATTTTTACACAGTATTCTCATGCTAGGAGGAAACTAAGAAAAATACTAAATCTATTGCTTGACACTTTTCACTAGGCTAAACTATTTTTGCTAGAATAAGCATGTGTAACTTATCATTTTTATAGAGGTAGCTATACTTATCCAAATGGCATGAAATTTATATAGTAGACTATTAGGATCATGTGTAGACTACTGTAATTTTGTTATAATTTATTGAGCAATGGAAATATTTATCCTGTAAATCACCTTATTATCTAAGGAAATTAATAAAGGAATATAAATAAATTAGTTAGGCTTAACCATGATGTTTTCTGTGGTGTTTGTGATGCATATAACCTGTTGATGTTATTAGTTAGGCTTAGAAGTATTTGTTTGTAGATAACTAGTTAATTATTGCTTTATAATTTAACTAGATGGCTGCTTGTGTAGTTTCTATTGTGGTGATGATTCCATGATGGTAATTATCCTTTCTGTAAAACTTATTAATAACAAAGTTGTAGATAACTTACTTATATACCTTGTGTTAAATTTTCATAGTCATAGGTCTTATGGTTTAAGAATTATGGCTGTTAGAAGTCTGCTGTCAGAAATACTTGCTATCTAGATAGATTTGAAAGATTGAATTGTTTAATCTAAATAAATGCTAAATCTCATTAAGATGATTAAATTAAAGTTGTAGGCAATTTCATAAGATTTCCTAAAAGTCCACAACCATATTATTTTGATATGTATAACTCTAATTATGGTTAAAACAAGTGTCTATTGTCCTGTAGTCCAGAAAATGATTTACATAAGTGTTTGTTTAAGTTACTAGAGAAGAGATATGCACCCACTCAGTAAAAGAAAATATGACTTGTTATCACCGTAATGCAATGCTGCTAAGAACACTTATGAGGATGCATTCATCACATCATACCAAATCATACATGTTGTTATATATGCATCCACGATATCTTATTCCTTGATCATGCATATAGGATCGTCCAAGGGGATAACTCTATTGGAGTTCAATGAAGAAAAAGAGGACGAACAGTAGGAGACACCTTAGGCTATAGCTCTAGAAGGACAGAGCAAACTCTTGAAGACTTACCCAAGTGCCCAGACCATAGGCCAACCTCTTTCCTCAAAGGCAAGCCCCGGTGCATTCTAAGTCTTCCATATTTTACAAAATATCATTTGAGTCCTTTATTTTTGATATATTAGGTTATAAGAGTTGAATTAAAAACACTTGATGCATAGAACTACCTTATCTAGATAAATATACCTTTGTCCTTGTGTAGGTCTAGGATCGAATATATGCTTAGCCATGCTTAGACCGGTAGAAGTCGGGTGATTTCCTGTCACCTACAAGATATAGGTGGATATCGAAGCATGGTTGGCTATATTTGCTATCGTGGAACATAACCATGGGGTAATATAACTAGAGGCCGGGCAGAGTCTATATGTAGGTTGACCCATGTGATTCTATCTGTGTCGATTAAGGACCGTACCATTGTTGGAACTTCTGTTGAGATTGAACGCATGCCTCTTACTTAGCTGGCGGATAACTCATTTCGACCACTAAGCCGAGTAGCTCAACTCAGGTTGGGCCCCATTCTATAAAAGTGCACACTCTGGATGGTAGTAAGGATGTGCGGGGAGCCAGACGTGAGCCCAAGGGCAGACCGGGCCTGAACGTCCTGGCAGCTGGTTATCCCTGATTGTGTGGCGCAGGGCGAACTCGTGAAATATGGACCGGAGTTGTACCAAAGGTGACCTAAGGTGACCGTTGATCTGGTCTGCCTGGGTTTGTGTTAGGAATAAATTCCCAGCTAGTTGTAATCAATTCGAATCGTCGTCTCTCCCGGACAGAGAGAAACTTGGCTAGCTCCAGCATCGTAGTAACTGTATTATGGAATGATGGTTATGATGAATATGGAATTATTATACCGGCTATGGTTACTATTGTATGCTACTAAATGATATACCACATGTTTGGCATAGGTTAGTTGCTAATTTAGAGATGAATAGCTATAATTAACTTAATGACCGAATTATGAATGTACAACTGAATTAGTCATTTTTATGCAAAATGTTGTCAAGCTAGCTCCACTTATAAAGCCTTACATAATCCTTGGAGTCACTTTATTTTTTGTTTATGACGGATAAGTCTAGCTGAGTACCTTCTCGTACTCAAGGTTTTATTCCCATTGTTGCAGATGTTACAATTTATCATGGTATTGCAAGAACTGGTTCTATCCCGTCGTGGATGAGGAGTAAGCCCTAGGCAGGCATCTCTTATTAATCCCTCTCTTATGCTTTTGTGGAAGTGTGATTGTGAGCTGGCACTATATTTAAACAATTTCGGCAGACGTTGGTTTCAAACTTTTAATTTGCTTCCGCTACTATTTTACCTAAACATGGTTTGTAATAACTTTAATTCCGTACTCTGATGGATGAACTGTATTTGTGAACTTTATGTAACGTGTGATATGTATGTTGAATCATGTACGATCTTGGTTGTATGTTGATGGTTAATCAAGACCCTTCATGGTACTCAGCGGACTACCGGGTTTATATGGGCTCAAGTATGATAGTGCGACC
This sequence comes from Miscanthus lutarioriparius, assembly GCA_904845875.1. NCBI lineage: Eukaryota > Viridiplantae > Streptophyta > Magnoliopsida > Poales > Poaceae > Miscanthus > Miscanthus lutarioriparius. The sequence continues at coordinate 70,204,903 of CAJGYO010000014.1, read as the reverse complement.
GCTTGTGGGCTGCCATTGTACTTGTGCTCTTATAAATTGGTCGGTTCTGCTATAGGTATACCCGACCTGGTTGAGCTGGGGTTTTGTTTGGTTTGGTGCATGGGCTGGTGGCTGCACTAGTGGAGCCAACTTGTGGTGTGTTTGGTTGTGTGTACAGATGGGGGTGTTCACTATTTCATTCAATCGGTCACCTTACCGCTTTTGCCCGTACCCCTTAAAACCCCGTCCTCGTCAGCCTGACTCGGTCACCCGTTCACTCGCTCACCACCCCCATTCGTCTCCCTCTCCCCGTCCCCTCGCATTCTCCTCCCTTGGAGCCATCGCGGTGAACCACCCCATCCACGCAGATGAGCTACAATGCCACCGCCGTGGACTCCTTGGCCGTGCGCCGTGCTCTAGGGCCGCTGCAATGGTGGCTCCATTTGCAACTGTACCTCACATTCGACGTCTCCTCTCCATTCCCCGTCGGGTAGCTGCACGGCGAGGAGTAACAAAGAGGACTCCGGTGACTCATCAGACAACGGCAGCAGCAGTGACTAGGCGGCCACATCTGAGGTATACATTCATTCTCCTTTTCTTGTTCTACCCTAGGGTTTTACCTAAAGTGGCCAAAACACAATTTTTCATGTAATCTACCTTGATTGATCTTTTATACTATAATCCACAAATGAATAAAGTTCTAGATACTCATTTATGTTTGATTCATTACTCAAATTTAGGGTTTCCCCCAGTTGTCTGGCTGTTGAACTTAGTTGGTACCCAATTTGGGCCATTGATGAGTTAGGAACTCTGCTACTATACAGTAGAGTAGATTTGATCTGAGATTGTGGGTTAATTTTGCAGTGGTTACCAATTTCAGTTTTTTACCCTTATGTCTATAGGTCAACAGCGACACCTCCATCCCTGATGCTGTCTATGACCATGATTGGACTAGAATGCATGTCGTTAGGATTAGGAAGTGTGAGCATGGTCGTCACGCTGTCATGAAGAAATCTTGGGGGTGAAGAACAATGGCAGGTGCTTCTTGGGTTGCCCAGTGGAGGTATTCCAAACACTTATCCCTTTATTCTTGTAGTCCAGATTATAGTTGTTGTTGTCGTACTAATATCTTGTTCTGCTTGTCCCAAGAGGAGGGTGATCAGTGCCAATTTGTGGAGTGGTTGGATGAACCATGGCTGGAAAGGGTGCAGGAGAGCCTCAAGACGTTGTGGAAGGAGCTCAAGGTAATGAGGCCTATGAAGTAAGGGCCAATGAAGCTTTGCATGATTGCCTAGAGACCAGTGACACTGCAACGCTAGCTCGAGTTGTAGTGCAGGAGGAAGTGAATCGCACCAAACGTGTGGCTCAGCGCATCTGTTGCACGTACCAGAGGAAGGCTGCCATTGCTATGATCGACAGGAGCAAGATGATGTATGTGATCTATTGCCTGCTTGGAGTGATCGTCTTCCTAGTGGTTGCTCTCGTCATTAAGAACAACTGATGGATAGGACCTGGACATGAAAATGGGGTTAAGTTATTTTGTTGATGGATCAATTTGTGATGGTGCCAGGCAGTCTTAGGTAGCTTCAGTAGTGTCATGGTGAACTGGATGGATGTTTGGTGCTAGGTCTTTGGTTGAACTTGGTTTGCTAGAAATTGGCATCTTTTAGTTGTGCTCATTTCAGTTTGTGGCAACTGAATGATGCTCATCCTGGTAATGTAAATGGTCATTGAATGGTGTAGAAATGTGCTACGGATAGCACTCTAGGCTCAAACTGATGCATGCCATGAAATGGCATATTTTGTTGCTGCCCAATATCAAGGCATTGGTGCTGCTTTCATGTAACTATTGCAGTACTATGAAATGGAACCCAGATGTTAAGTTCTAAATGCTTATTAGTCATAAATGTTTGGAGTGCTTCCTGATTGCATTCAAGTCTTAGCATTACACTTGTTTAGTTGTTCAATGATTCAAAATATAACTTGGTTTTTCCATTACACTTCCACATACAGGCATAGTACATACTGACTTGTACAAATAATACGCCTGCATGAGCACAACTATGATCAGATAGCACAAGACGACGTCCTTAACACAGAATTGAAATCCTAGATTTTTCTTCTTATCGTCCTTGACAATAGGCTCTGCAGCTGCTTTCTGTTGTCCAGGGTCCCTGAGTTCGAGCTTCTTGAATTGTGCATAAGCCTCCTCAGCCTCCCTTCCTATTGCATAACTGGAATGAAGGTTACCTGGGTAACCTGATACCTCACGGTCACATTCCATCCATGTGGTATACACCCAGGCCTGCAAACCTTTAACACAACATAGAACTTCATGATTCTCACTGCACTGACAAGTGAAAATACAAAACTTAGCACACAAGTAATCACATTTCTTAGATCAAGCACATGCACTGATAACTGCATCCAGACATTCATAAAATCAAGCATTTAGCTGTTACAGATGGTTTCTCAAACATGCAGCTACATCAATAGAATCAAACACTCAGCTGTTCAAGAATGCATGATGCAGCAATCAGATCATGATAGCCAACTAAATAGTTCCCAACTATCATAATCTACCTAGAAATGGTTATTAAGTTCACTATTACATCACATGTAATTTGTCAAAATGGGTTCAACTGCCACACTCTAGCATTCCATCGTAGCTTCACTTGTCTACTGGAAGGCCATCTGAGCCCTGACCTTAGCCAGATGGGTATTGATCCATAGCTCCTTGTTAGATGGCACATCCCCACAAAGACCAATGCCGAGGCCTTGTGATCCATCAGGTAGTTGAGGCACACCATCAAGTCACTCTTGGCAAAGTTTGGCAACCCATTACTGCTTTGTAAATCCTTGGAGCGGCCTCAGTGTGGTTTCCTACACTTATAGCAGCACCAAGCCCCCAAACAACATCTGTCACTCCACTCAGCAGGCTGCATCTTCTTCATTGAGAACCCTCTTCCTCTTGCCTACCTTTCTTGTTTTCCTACTTCTCCTTGTGTGAAGGCCCATCTTCTTTGGTAGGAGCAGGTGCATCAGCTTCAAGGTCAATGCTTTCTGCCTTAGCTGGCTGTCCAAGTGCTTCATTAGAACCCATTGCAAACCTTCATGTTGCAACACCAGAGCCAAATACTGTCTGCATGAAGTGGTAGTTGACAATCAGCACATTCAGAAACTCTACATCCTTGGCGTGATCCTGCACAAGTGAAAACAGTTAGAAAACAATAGTAATAACAGTAGCAAATCTCTGAAAAAAACTGACAGTAGATAATTCCTATAAATTGATGTTACCTTGACATGGCCATGGTAATGTTCAGGATCTAGGGTAATCATGCAGTGGTCCTCATCCCAGTTTGCGCCACTTAGCTCCTTCAACCTACATACTTTAACCCATTTAGTATGCCATTTGCGCAAGTGATTGTACACCTGTGTCACGGTCACTGGCTGCTGAATAAAGGCCTACAGATCCTTAGCAATAGCGTTGACATGAAAGTCTTTGAACCCCTCGTCAGTCCTCACCCCTTCTGCCACTAGATTTGAAAACTTCTGCAGGATATGGGCAGACATCAGTGGCGTCCAATTCAGGCGAGGTGGTGCACCATTGCCTTGCTGTGCAGGAAGGACCTCTTGCATCTCATGCACCTCTTCCCCATGGTTCATCTGAACCTCTTCCCCAAATATGTGGAAACCATCCATACCAGCCATAGCTAACATAAATATAAATAGTACATCCAATAGAACAGTAAAGGATGCACAAACAAAATCAGATTTGTGGCAAGACAAAGGTTTGCATCATTGTTGACATTACAGAGCAAATACCAAATAACAAAGGTAGCAAACATTGTTCAGAATACAGACCAAATAGCAAATGACTAAGGTAGCAGACATTGTTCACATTACAGACCAAATAGCAAATGTTAAAAGTGGTAAACAAAGTTCATATTACAAAAGGCACCATTGCCTTAAGGAATGGTCTCAGTTCTACATATTTTTTGGCACATTAGGTCTACAAGCCATACTACTGATTTAACTTCTACTAATTTGGCCCATTCCTAGTCTGCCACATCTGTTAGGCCCATTCATCTCTCTTAGCAGCCCAAGCATTGTTATCAATGACATTGTCTTAGGGTCCAGTCTGATTTGTTGGATTGGCCTCCCATTCAGACTCAAGTGGACAACTTCATCATGGCCAAACCTAAGTATCTAGTTATGGAGGATACAACAGGCTAATACCAGCTTCACTTGGGTTTTGTAAGGATGGAAAGGCTTGTTGTATAATATCCTGAACCTATTCTTCAATGCCCCAAATGCCCTTTCAACTCTAACCCTCAAGGAAGAATGCCTCAGGTTGAAGAGCTCTCTTGGATTATGTGGGCTTCTAACACCATACTCCCTAAGGTGGTATCTTGTGCCTCGGTAGGGTGGAAGGAACCCAGGCCAGATAGCATACCCTGCATCTACAAGAAAAAACTTCCCTAGACAGAATGAAAGAGGAGAAAAATTAGAACTTTGAACAAGGACCGAAAGGACCATAGCTGATAGATTAAGCCTGATGCTTATACCTCGCGAAACCCAAAGACCATCATCCCTTTCCAAGGCATCGGCCAGTATGCGAGCATCATGAGTAGATCCTTCCCAACCCGCCAACACATAAGTAAATCTCATATCAAAATCCATGGCTGCTAGGACATTTTGGGTGGTTGTGTGTTTCCTCCCCATGAAAATAGCCCTGTGCCTTTTAGGAATTCGTGTAAGCACATGAGTTCCATGAATTGCACCCACACAATCCTAGAGAAATAAGAAAGTATATAAACAAGGACATCCTACAATGAAGTATGAACTTAGGTGAAGAAAAGAACTCCAACCTTGAAGAATGGGTTCCACTTACTGCTGTTGTTTATTTTCGGGTGGACTGCACTAGATGGTGGCACAATCATCTCATTCCTTAATTCACCTACTGCATATAGGACTTCCTAAAAGTATCTGCTGATGGTTTCTAGAGAACGCCTTGTCGGGGACCAAATACTAGGGTACCCAAAGAGGAGGAGCTAATAACCATCAAAAGTTGATGCTTCCGAATAGACAAGAACGCAACTACACTTCTTGCCCAATGACCGAAGGTTGGCTCTGCCTCGTCTGACCTCCAAGGGCTGGCTCCGCCTCGCCCGACCTTCGAGGGCTGGACTCCGCCTCGCTCGACGTCTGGGGGCAGACTCCGCCTTGCCCGACGTCTAAGGGCAGACTCCGTCTCGCTCGATGACTGAGGGCTGCCTCCGCCTCACCCGATGACTGACGGCTGCCTCTGCCTCACCCGATGTCCGAGGGCTAGCTCCGCCTCACCCGACGTCCGGGGGCTGGCTCTGCCTCGCCCGATGTCTGGGGACTGGCTCAGCCTCGCGCGATGTCCGAGGGCTGGCTCCACCTCGCCTGACGTCCTGGGGTAGGCTCCACCTCGCCCGACATCCGGGGGCTGGCTCTACCTTGCCCGACGTCCGAGGGCTGGCTTCGCCTCGCCCGACATCCAGGGGCTGGCTCCGCCTCGCCCGACGTCCGAGGGCAGGCTTCGCCTCGCCTGATGTCCTAGGGCTGGCCCTGCCTGGCCCAACATCCGAGGGTAGTCTCCGCCTCGCTCGACGTCCGAGGGCAGGCTCTGCTTCGCCCGACGTCCGGGGGTTGGCTCCGCCTCACCCGATGTCTGTGCGCTGCTCCTTCATAGCTATGCGCACATATAAGGCAGGACGCTCAAGTCAACCACAATACCGAGGTCCATACCCTGCATGCCTATAGGACAGTACCATCAGGACATGACCCGACGGGCGCCTTAAGTCCTTCCAGGCATGTCAGAGCCCAAACAGTGTTGTGGGTGCTGGCATTTGCCCTCGGACATGAATCCTGACGGAAACATACGACAACCACTACTGTCCAGGAGGAAACTCATGTCATCTACAGCAACGAACGTGGGGCCTCTACGCCGTCTGCTCCTCGTTGGGTCATGGCTCAGCACCTTGGTGCGTCGCGCTGCCCACCGGGGCGAGATGGGACATGACCACTTGCTGAACGAAGTCAGAGCATGGCCCTATCAGGATCAATGAACGTGCTATCCTTGGCACCATCTGCCATGTCAGCGGGGTTGGTTTAGAGAAAAAGGAAGACCCGGCATCTTTGAAGGACCTTCTTGGCCTCTGGTTCTTCTTTTCTCTCCCATTTTGTAATCCCTGCTCCCCCTTGATCTATAAAAGGGAAGCCGGGCACCTCACTAAAGGGACGGATTGATTTAACACATCACGCACCACTTCATACATAGCTAAGCAGCTTCGAGGCTCTCAGTACCCATTCGACCTTTCCATCTAAGACTTGGGACCTATCCCTCTCTCGACCGTTTGTAACCCCTACTACGAACCTTTCAGTGCTAATAACACGAGCGGCAGCCGCAAACTGGATGTAGGGACATTTTGCCCGAACCAGTATAAACCTTGTGTCTTTTAGCACACCATCCGGGCCCAACGCGCAACAAATACAAATTTACTAGTTGGTGTTTACTCAAAACACTGATAGTTGGCATTCTAGGTAGGGAGCCTTTGCGCGTTCCAATGTTAACATCAGGCCATGGATGGCTAGCCATGAAATCAGCTGGGTCCCAGGCGCACACGTGTGCTTTGGTGACCTAAGCTTCATCGTCACGGTGGGAGGAGAGTTGGCGTTGGCTCACACCGCCATCCAATCTCTCCCCTCCATCGGCCTCAACTACGAGAGGCTTGAGCGCCAGATCAGTGTCTCCCTGAGACCCCAGTAATTTGGGGTGGACCAGCAGCCGCCTCACCCTTTTCGATGCCAATGACATGGCATGGTTCGCTAGAGGAGGGTCCCTCTCTCTAGAACTCCACATACGGAGCGCCCCAACAATGCTTCAGTTCGGTCTCCGCAACGCTGCGGCAACCATTAGCCACCTTGTGGCATGATGCATGGTCCTATCACCCACAAACAACGAGTTCGTGGGGTTGATCGAACACGTCATAGAATCTCTCCACAACCTCCTCACAGAGGAGCCGAGGTCATCCTCTAGCTCTGACTCCAGCAGGGGGAGCCATCACCCCTCCTAGGAATGCTTCATGATGGGTACCCCTGAGGGACACGTCGAAAGAGTCTTCGAGGAGGAGGCTACCTCGATGGACAACCTCGGCGATGAGGCCAAAGGGGAGACAGCGGCCCCACCTTGCTTGGGGATGGAGCAGCTGAAAGTCCGACATCAGGAGATCGAGGAAGCATGACTCCAGCTTGTGCAAGAATGCGTGGAGCTCGATCGGGAGATTGAATGCCATGGAGATGGTGGGCGCGCATGTGCCATGGCCCGTGATGTAATTCGAAGGATCATCGCCAATGATGAAGCCCTTCCTCGCTTCGCACGAGTGAGCCAGAACATTGCCTTTGTGACGGTCTTGCTCCATGGCCTTCCAAAGGCCGCAACGCCTATGGAGCGTCGGGCTCACCATGAGATTTGTAGGCTGCTTGAGCGTGCGGCGGCGCAACAGGTAGAGAGCTCATTGTCTCGGCGACGTGAGCTCGACGCCAGCCAACGCACGCTCTTCGGGCATCCCGGTAGGGACGCGTCAGTCCACCAGGCAGCGCGCCGCGGTCCCAGTGCATCAGTGTCTTGGCTATAACCGTGACACACGTAGCACTCTCGATGCTCACAGGCGTACCCACGACGATCCGAGAGAAGGATCCAGCCACGGCTATCATCCTCATCACGGTGGATGCTAGAACAGCGGCGAGGACCAAAGTTCGAGCCTCGACCTACTAGGCCCTCAGGCCTTCGCCTGGCACATCCTCAATGCTGCCTTCCCACCAAGGTACCTGCCACCAACCAACATCCCGAAGTATTCTAGGGAAACAAACCCCGGACTATGGCTCAAAGACTATCGTCTTGCCTGCCAAGCCGGTGGTGTGGATAATGATGACTTTATTATCCACAACCTTCCACTGTTCTTGGCTGATTCGGCATGAGCGTGGTTGGAACACCTGCTGCCCAACAGAATCCAGAGTTGGGCGGACCTGAAGGAGATGTTTGTGGGAAACTTCTAGGGCACATACAAGCCCTAAGATCCCATGGGACCTCAAAAACTGCTGATAGAAGGCTGGTGAAACCCTCCATGGGTACATCTTCGGCGCTTCTCCCAATAGTGCAACGAGCTACCTAATGTCGCCGACACCGATGTTATAGGGGCTTTCCTGTCTAGGACTACCTATGAGTCTTTGGTTCATAAGCTGGGACGCAAGGGCCCGCGAACCACCAAGGAACTCCTAGACATCGCCACAAGCCACGCCTCTAGAGAAGAGGTGGTCGGGGCGATCTTTGATCGTCTTGATGGCAAGGCAAGGCGAGACGAGGGCACCGGCGAAGGCGCCTCCAATCGTTCTGCCAAAAGGAAGAACAAGAAGCAACGGCGTGAGGACTCACTCATGGCCGCTATTGACCGCAAGGGTGGTCAAAAGCCCACGGAGGGCACTCTGAACCATTTCAAAAAACTACTTGAGGGGCCATGCCCGAACCATGCTTTCTTGGTCAAGCATCTATACAAGGACTATAACCTCATGCGGTGGTTCTTGTCTAGAGGCTCCAACAAGGGGGAGCACAGAAAGGACCCTGCCCCCGCCACGGACGACGCCGAGGAGAAGGATGACAACTTTCCAACACCGGATGGCTGCCTCATGATCTTCGGAGGATCGGCGGCCTATGACTCTAAATGCCATCAAAAGGTTGCACGCCGCGAGGTCTATACGATCGAACTGGCCACACATGCCTTCCTCTGGTGGTCAGAGTCCGCCATAACCTTTGATCGGACCAACCACCCAGAGAGCGTCCCGCATCTAGGTAGATATCCGCTCGTGGTCGACCCGATCGTCGGCATGAAGCGGCTCACCAAAATACTGATGGATGGAGGCAGCGGCCTCAACATCATGTATGCCAAGACGCTCGACGAAATGGGCATCGACCGGACATGCCTCCGCCCAACCCGAGCACCTTTCCATGGTATCATGCCCGGAAAGCAGGCCATGCCACTTGGGCAGATTGATTTGCCCGTTACCTTCGGGGATCCATCTAATTATAGGATCGAAACCCTCACCTTTGAGGTGGTCGGGTTCCCTGAAACCTTCCACACCATTCTGGGACGTCCATGCTATGCGAAGTTCATGGCCGTCCCAACTATACATACCTCAAGCTAAAAATACCGGGCCCCGGTGGGGTCATCCCATTGGCACCTCCTTCCAGTGCACCTATGAGTGCGAGGTCGAGTGCTGCGATCACACCACAGCAATTGTCGCCTTCGGAGAGCTCACCGCCATCAAGGAGGAGGTCACCGAAGAAGCGCCAAACACTAAGAAGTCGACCGGGTCATTTGAGCCTGCAAAGGGCTCTAAAGAAGTCCTCATAGACCCCAGGAGCACCGAGGGTAAAACGGTGCGCATTGGTACCACGCTTTCCTCCAAATAGGAAGGCGCACTCATCGGCTTCCTCCGTGCTAACAAAGACATCTTCACGTGGAAACCCTCAGACATGCCAGGCATCCCGAGGGAAGTCACCGAGCACACCTTGAAGATTCACCTAGGCTCCAAACTGGTGAAACAACGCCTGCATCACTTCGACGAGGGGAAGCGCAGGACCATCGGCGAAGAGATAGCAAAACTTTCGATGGCCGGATTCATCAAGGAAGTACATCACACAGAGTGGTTACCAATCTCGTTCCTGTACGAAAGAAGAGTGGGAAATGGAGAATGTGTGTTTACTATACGAGTCTGAACAAGGCGTGCCCAAAGGATCCATTTCCTTTGCCATGCATAGACCAAATAGTCATCTCTACCTTGGGGTGCGAAACCCTCTGCTTCCTTGATGCGTACTCCGGGTACCATCAAATCGTGATGAAAGAGTCCGACCAGCTCATGACATCTTTCATCACCCCCTTTGGATCATTCTGCTACGTCTCAATGCCATTTGGTCTGAAGAACGCTAGGGCTACATACCAGTGTTGTATGCTCAAGTGTTTCGGGGACCTCATCGGGCAGACTGTTGAGGCCTACGTTGATGACATCGTGGTTAAGTCCAAAAAGGCTGACCACCTCGTTGCCGATCTTGAGCAGACCTTTGCAAAACTCTGAGCGAATGGCATCATACTCAATCCCAAGAAGTGTGTTTTTGGGATCCCGAGGGGTATGCTGCTTGGTTTCATCGTCTCCGAGCGTGGCATCGAAGCCAACCCAGAGAAAATCTTAGCCATCACAAGGATGGGCCAAATTCAGAACATAAAAGGGGTTCAGCAAGTTACAGGGTGCCTCGCCGCACTCAGCCAATTCATCTCACGCCTCGGCGAATGAGGTCTCCCCCTTTATCGACTCTTGAAGAGAGCCAACCGCTTCGAATGGACATCCAAGGCCTAGGAGGCACTTGACATGGTCAAACTGCTTCTGACAAAGGCCCTGATCTTAGTTCCTCCAACCGATGGAGAATCCCTTCTGCTATTCATAGCGGCCACCACGCAAGTGGTCAGCGCCGCCCTAGTAGTCGAATGGGAAGAAGAGGGGCACGCCCTCAAGGTGCAGTGCCTTATGTACTTCATCAGTGAGGTACTATCCGACTCTAAGACCCGCTACTCTCAAATCTAGAAGCTCCTGTATGCCATCCTCATCACCAAAAGGAAGCTACGCCACTACTTCGAGTCACACCCAGTGACAGTCGTGATGTCGTTCCCCCTCGGTGAGGTCATCCAAAGCCAGGACGCAAAGTGGGCACTTGAGTTGATGGATCTGGGCATTATGTATGCCTTCCAAACGGCAATCAAGTCCCAGGTGTTGGCTGACTTCATCGCGGAATGGATCGAGGTCCAAATGCCACTGGCGGTCGTCGATCAAGAGTACTGGACCATGTATTTCGATAGGTCGCTGATGAAGAAAGGCGTCGGTGCAGGGCTGGTCTTCGTATCGCCCCTCGGGGTACGCATGAGGTACATGGTTCATCTCCATCTCCCCTCATCCAATAATATGGCTGAGTATGAAGCACCCATCAACGGCCTACACATTGCCATCGAGTTGGGCATCCGACGTCTCGACATTTGGGCGGATTCCCAGCTGGTGGTCGATCAAGTCATAAAGGAGTCAAGCTGCCACAATGCCATAATGGCTGCATACTGCTGAGAAGTCCGATGGCTAGAAGACAAGTTCGACGGCTTCGAACTCAATCACATCCCGAGGCGCCTCAATGAGGCGGCCAACGCGCTTGTGAAGGCAACATCCGGCCGAGAGCCGGTGCCAACAGGTGTCTTCACCAGTGACCAACACAAGCCCTTGGTGCGCTACGAGGGGTTGGAACAGGCCAATGATGGTCCGCCCGATCCAGCCTCGGGGGCTAACCAATCGATGGCTCCGTCTGGCCTCGAGGTCATGGAGCTTGAAGAAGATCCAGCGACAGAGCCCAACCCTCTGGTCGACTAGAGAACACTCTACCTCAACTACCTACTCCATGATGCACTGCCGACAGACAAGGCAAAGGCTCAACGGCTTGCACGCCGTGCCAAGTCCTTCGTTCTTGTGGAGGGCGAACTCTACAAACAAAGCCACACTGGGATCCTACAGCGCTGCATCATTATTGAGCAGGGGAAGCGCTTACTGAGCGATATCCACAGTGGGGTCTGTGGTCTCCACGCCATGCCTAGAACCTTGGTTGGAAACACATTTTGACAGGGCTTCTACTAGCCCACTGCAGTAGCTGATGCCGAGCAGATCGTGCGCACCTACGAAGGGTGTCAATACTACCCTCGACAAACTCACCTCCCAACCCAGGATCTCCAGATGATCCCCATCACGTGGCCCTTCATGGTCTAGGGGCTCGATCTGGTTGGGCCACTCAAAAAGGCGCCCGGGGCTACACCCACTTGCTTGTCACCATAGACAAGTTCACAAAGTGGATAGAAGCTCAACTGATCTCCGCAATCAAATCTGAGCAAGCTGTGCTGTTCTTCCTCGACATTGTCCATCACTTTGGAGTCCCGAATGCCATCATCATGGACAATGGTATGCACTTCACCGAAAAGAAGTTCCTTCGATTCTACAATGAACACCACATCCGGGTCGATTGGGCCGCCGTCGCGCACCCCCAAACAAACGGATAGGTTGAGCGCACAAACGACATGCTCCTATAGGGCCTCAAACCTAGGATCTTCAACCGGTTGAACAAGTTTGGCGCATGGTGGGTCGTTGAGCTTCCTTCAGTACTCTGGAGCCTAAGAACAACCCCTAGTCGAGCCACCGGCTACACGCCCTTCTTCATGGTCTATGGTTCCAAGGTCATCCTCCCAACCGACCTCAACTATGGAGCACCAAGGATCAGGGTGTACGATGAACAGGGAGCCAAGGCATCCCAAGAGGACACTAAGGACCGGCTGGATGAGGCGTGTGACATCGCCCTCCTCCATTCAGCCAAGTACCAACAGGTGTTGCGACTGTACCACATGACCGACAAGTGTGGGGCCGAGCCTTCAATGTCGAGGACCCGGTCCTCCACCTCGTGCAGAGCAACAAGGACCGCCACAAGCTCTCCCTACCCTGGGAGGGGCCGTACATCATCGTGGAAGTACTCTGGCCAGGAACCTACAAACTAAAAACCATCGATGGCAAGGTCTTCACCAATGCCTGGAACATCGAGCAGCTACATCGCTTTTACCCCTAAATAAACACATGCCTTCTCTTATCAATTTTGACATCAAAATCCCCGATCTTTTGTGACATCCTACCCCTACAAGTGCGAGGGGTCAAACCTCACTCGGGGGCTGGTATGAGTACATTTATCTTACAAACATTCTCTATGCTCTCCCTCTTTTCTCATGGTAAGTCCTAAGGGATAGGATTTCGGGAACAAGCTCTGAGTACAACTGGTAGGACTGCTGGAAACCCACGCCCCGATAGCTATGGTCTCTTTGCTCACTAGCATGATCAGAATTGGCTCACCCACACTCGAGCTTTTGCGACCTTAACCATGAAAAGGGTCGGGATGCGCTAAACCTTTTTACACAAAAAAGGGGAGAAGAAATAAGAAGTTGTTTGCTATAATGAAATCTGAAAGCTTCTCCATTTGGTACAAGTTTCGCCACCTAGATTCCCTACTTAACTAAATTCTTATGCAGGATGTCCACATCCTTTATATCCATAGGAAATTCTTGTTTTAGTAGGTAGCCCGAAGCGACCGAACGGCATGACCATTGCCATGAAACGGATGGGACAAGCTTCCCCTTACAAAGTGATTTCATCACAAAAAGGGACTGATATATTCATGAGTACAGAAAACTATTCACATGGGGGCTCCCCCATAGCTTAAATGATTACATTTGCTGACCACTTCTACTCTAAATAATATTGTGGCCGCCGCGCCACGCTCTCCATCGGCAACATCTTACCGCTCCGCTAGATCCCTGAGGGTGCCATCGTCTGCAACATTGAGCACCACATCGGTGACCGTGGTGTCTTCACCAGGGCATCCGAGGACTATGCCATTGTGATCAGCTGCAACCCTGACAATGACATCTTGAGATGAGGCAGCATTGGACGGGGACACTACCCGTTGAAGTATGGTCGCCATGGCTGGTGGATATCTCTGACATCTCATCAAACTTGATGAACTGGCCGACCTGAGTGGTTGCAAGGGCGAAACCCCCCATCAGTGTAGTCCTGGGTGGCTTCCCCACCAACAAGGCTTGCCCGGAGAAGATTCACCAGAATAAGACTACATATGGCTCCAACCCGATGAAGGCCTCATAGACGGCGACAAATCCGGCGATGTGTAGCACCCTCCAGTGCGCCTCCTCCTTTGGTGGAAGCGGCCCCTTCTCTGTGAAGGCGGCCAACACCATCTCATATACGTTGGATGACCTCTAGCTCAACATCGTGCTCTAGATTCACGAACGGATCTGTGAGTTCTCCTCTCCCTCGCATTACCCTCTCTCACTTAGGAATCACCACGACGCACGAACGCACTTGGCGAGAAGGAAAAAGGAGGAGAGGTAGCAGCTCAACAATAGGTGGAGGAATGGGACGAGAACCCTCTGCCTTCCCCTATTTAAGGAGGAGATGCAGCAGTTAGAGAAAGGTGAAGGGTGGGGGCAAAAAACCCTCTCCCTTCCCAAATTCAATGTAGATGGGAATTCGAAGCAGATGGGAATTCGAGGGGACGCGTCTTGACCGATGGGACGTGCCTGCTCGATGAGATGGTGCCTGGTCAAACAAGACATGGCCTAGGCATGGCCCACCACTACCGCACGCTAGGCGCGAGAAACAAGGCGTAGCCGCATGTAGGCGGCTCTTTGCCTTCCCAGGCAGGACCCAAAAGGGCCCAACGATGGAACCTCCATCAAGGGGAGACCAATGGGCCTCCTGAGTCGATAAGACGGCCTAGGCGAATGCCGAGCGATGGGGTTGAGGAACGAAATTGCCACCGAAAGATAAGCACCGTTATTTACTTACTTTATGTATCAATTTTACTACCGAGCCTCGACCCCAGCAACGGAAGGGGCGTGGACATCGCTCGGGGGCTGCCGAGAGTGTCTACTCGTTTAGACATTCTCTTCGTCCGACCCCTCCTTACGTTTAAAAACTAGAGGCACGGGGTGTGGGCGCAAACTTTGAGTAAACTTGGTTGGACGGCTAGAACCCCACGCCCCAGCGGCTACGGCGTTTTTCCCACTAGTGCGATCTCAGTCTTTGCCTCCGCACTCCAAACCTTAACCCCCACCTTCTCGGGAAGGGTATGGAGGGGCCTACTTGTAGAATCTCCACCAAGGAGAAGTTGTCAGGTCACCCAAGTCGATTGAATGCCTCGGATCACTGCCAAGAGACAAACGAAAAAATTGTGATGCTCATGTAGGTTACACCGGCCCCGTCGTGAACATAGGACCCGAACCCACGCACAAACATGTCCGGTAAGAGCTCCCCATCACTCATGCCGCCAAGGTAACATCACCGACCTCCGCTTTCATTTCCATTATATTGTACATTAATCCCATACATCCAAGCGTTGCATATGCAATTGCTGCATCTCAACGCTTCACGTCGCGTCACGAAGCGGTAGTCGTCTCATTCGATATGAGCGGCAACTGACCGAGGTTCAAAGGCTGGCCTATGAAGGGCTTGAGGCCACCTCATGTCAAATAAAGCCGGGGAGAAAAATCGAGATGAGCCCCAGCGGCCCTGCCCGACCCCGCTCAGAAGTGGACATGGACATCTCGACCTTTCTCATTTGATTCTAACCTCAAGCCAAACCCATAGAATCTCCATTGAGGAGAGGCCAATGGGCCACCTGGGCCTATCGAACGGCTCGAGCATCTACCGGGAGATGGGTTAAGAAGTAGTGGAATGCCACATGAGGGCTCTACCGACCCCATCAGCGGATGACGGACCTAGATTCCACTCGAACATGCCCGTTAGCGAGCTCATTGAGCGTGACACTCGAGCCATCAAGGCAAGTGTCGTTAGCTTAGCCCCTCTGGTTGCAGAAACCGAGGACATGGTGATGCATGAAACATGGCCGACCCCTATTAGACCCCAAGGGGCTCGGGGGCTCGAGCCACCCGATTCTAGATTGAGAGACCGAGGTTCGAAGGCCGGTCCTAGACGGGCCCGAGGCCACCCCACGTCGAACAAGAGCTAGGGGAGAAAAATGCAGATGAGCCTCAGCGGCCTTCACCCAACCCGCACAGTGGTGGATAGGGTCATCTCAACCTTCTCGTTTGATCCAGCCTCTAGCCGAGCCCATAGAATCCCCTTGAGGGGGAAAGTATGTTGGAAGGCGGGTTAAGGAGCAACGGAATGCCACCTGAGGGCTTTGCCGACCCTGTCACGAGCAACAGGACTGGATTCCGTTTGAACACCCCCATTAGAAAGCACATCAAGCGCGTCACTTGATCCATCGAGGCAAGTGATGCCACCTCAACCCCTCTGGTTGTGAAAACCGCAGACGGGGCGACAGTCACAAAAGCGAGCCGACCCTTGACCGAATCCCCGCCATGCGCAGGGCTTGGGGAAGGTTGAACTCGTAAGAAGACCAAACACACGGTCATAGAATGATAGCTAAAATCCTAAGGAAGGGGTACGTGTGAATACATGAGTAGTTTCGCTATCCTCTCTTCGGTCTCCAGTGACATTCGACCCAGCAGCCGCAAGGGGTCGGATCTCACTCGGGGGCTGGTAAAGGTATAAATACCCTCTTTTTCGAAATGGTCGCTGCATCGGCAGTCGCTGCGATCGGACCTCTTCCTCACGTTAAGGTTAGTGGCAAGGTTTTAGGGAACAAATAACTGAGCATGCCTAGTCAGACCGCAAAAAAAACCCACTCTCCGATGGCTACGGTAACTTTGCTCACTAGCATAATCGAAGTTTCCCTCTTACGCACCTCGGGCCCTATGGTCTTAACGCATGGAAGGGTTGGATTGCATGAGCCCCTTTTTCGAATACAAAAGGGAAGAAAGCAAGTTCAATCAAACAAAACAAAATTATGAATTTGTTTAAACGAAACAAAATTATGAATCTATTTTCAAAACACAAAAGTGTCGACACTTGTCCATGGATTACAGATAATGTCTATCAGACCCATTCGACTAACTATCCCCTCTAGGGGAGCACTATGTCTTTGATCCTATTCGCTAGGTTTCACGCGATAGGAGTCACAGCCATCTCAATCTCATCCAGCTCGGAGGCTTCATAGCCAGGCGCGAAGCCGATGCTCAGTGTCTCCAAGTCAATGGTCTCCGCATAATGAGAGCGGGCAACAATAAAGGCTTGGGTGATCCCGGCATGAAAAGTGTCCTCCTCAAGCTAGCGCACCCGCACTGTGATATCTAGGCAGTAGAGGCCGCAAGCGAGCCATTTCCCTCCGGTTGCGCCACCCCTAGGTCATTGAAGACCACCCCGAAAGCAGTGCGAAGAGATCATGCTCATCACTCTCCTCCTAAAGGATCCCCTACATCTCGAAAAGCTTCATGACCAGCCCGGCGGAGATGCTCTCAGCCTCCGGCCTTTGGCCTACCACGGTTCCAAGATCGACTGAAGGGAGCTGACCCCTGACGCGCCTCATCGCGCTCTTTGACGGCCACATCGTGCTCCTCACGGGCCACGCCGCGCTCCGAGCAGAGTCTCTCCGCAGTCTAGCGCAGCTCGTCTCGCTCCTTGCACAACCGAGCTATCGCCTCGGCATCCAGGCTCGCCTTCTGCTGCAGGGACGTGGACCTCTCCTTGGCTCCCAGCTTGAGTTCCCTCTCCTTCTCCACCTTGGCCAGGAGGTCGAGGGCCCGCTGGCGAGCCTCGGCGTCCTTCTAGAGTAGCTCTTCTCGCTCCTTCAGGACTCTGGTGGCCTCCTCCTCATCTTGTCCGTGCCCTTGCCGAGAGCTCCTTGAATGCCCTCTCAGTTTCCTCCTCCTGCCAACGGGCCTCGGCCTCCCGCAGCTGGAGACTGGCCGCCTCCTCGGCCAAGGGAGTCAGCTCGGCCACCCGGTTGGGCGGTGGCAAGCTGGGCGCTCACATCTCCACGCAGCCAGGCCTCCTCGGTGAGGCAATCCCATTCCACCTTCTGCTCACAGAGGAACCATGATTTCTCCTAGCTACAAGCGATAAGGGACTAAAAGAAAATTAGTGTCAAAACACAAAAACACATGAAGAAAGAAGAAAGCGAGAGAAAAGATTAAGAGAATACCCAGCCCGTGGGAATGATGATGTTGCACAAGATGCCCCTGGCCTGGTTTAGGACATCCATCATAGCCAAGATCCCTTCATTGAGACTCTCCCACTCTATGCTCTCGGTAGCATCATCGAGCGAGAAGAGAATCGACGATTGGTCTTGAGGATCCATCAACTGGAGCAGCGACTCACCTCGTGTGGGCGAGCGGCTGACCCCCGATGTCAGGGCCAAGGGCGACTCCCTGCCGATCCTCTCCACCACCGCCATGACGCCCGGGACCCTTCGGCCATGTCCTCCTCCGTCCGGCCCGCCTCGGGCGTCGTCACCTGGGCCACCGGTGGCACGGATCGAGCTGCTTCCTTGGGCACCACCGCGGCTGCATCCGGCTATGCCTGGATTGTCATGGTCACAGCCACCTCCGCTGGCGACGTCGGGGCCTCAACCGGCGGTGTCGCGTCCACCACAGATGGCGCCACAAGCACAAGCGGCAGCTCCATCCGCTCCGACGTAGGCAGCGGAATCACCTCTGCCGCCGATTGATCGGTGACCTCCAAGGGCGCTCCTTTAGCCCCGGTGCCCGCTTGACATGCCGAGGGCACGGGCGCCGCCATGGGTGGTATCTGACCGGCCGACGAGGTTGCAACGTCAGCTCCGCTCCTGCTCGAAACAGGAGCGACGTCGGGTGACGGCCCCCGTCTCGCCCGAATGGCGACGCTCTTCTTCGGCGTCACCGCCAAAGAATCGCGCTGCCTCAAAACGCTGCAAGAAAACAAAAAGCATTAGTCACGATGAAAACAAAGAAAAACAGAGAAAAAGCAAAAGAACCGGTGACTTACATCGCGTTGTTGGGTGGGGCCATTTGGGGGACGAACCCCAGGTCCCTGCTCCACTTCATCGGGACGGGACCGTTTCGAGCCTGCCCCCTGCTCCCGGGTAGAGGGGCTTGCCTCCCTTGTCCCCGTGGGCGCGGCGGAGGAGCCACCCCCTCTGTTAGCACCTCGGGCGCGGTGGCAGATCCGCCGCCCCTATTAGCTCATGGGGCGCGGCGGTGGAGCCACCACCCTCCACCGAGACCTCGAGCGCGGTGGCAGATCCACCTGCCTTTGTTGTCTCTTGAAGCGTGGCGGTGAGGCCACTCCCCTCCGATGGCACCTCGGGCATGGCGGTAGAGCCGCCCACTCCCACTGGTCCTGAGGATGGGCCAACGGTTTGGCTCATCTCCACCGGCCTTACGGACTCACTTCCCCCCGCATGAAATGGGAAGGGTCCCTGCATGGACGAGTAGGTACCTGTCAGTGTATCCTCGCTCTCCAGGTCATCTCGCAACTTGAGTTTGGCAACTACCTCTCATCGTCGTCATTGTCATCACTATTTGTCTCCTCTCCTTGATCCCGTGCCCGCAACTTCTGTTGCTTCTTCCTCCTCTCATCCTCCTTGATCTTCTTCTACCACTCAGCGGAGCCGGGCAGTCCATAAAGATGAGTCTCTTCGTCTGGTCCCCCAATCTCAATATCAGCATCAAGGGGTCGGGAGTTCAATTAAAAAGAGGCACGAGGAAAAAAACTTACGAAGTCAATATACCCCGGTTTCGGTCGCATTGGGGGATGCCCCCGCACTAGATACACGAAGTCAAGGATAGCACCGGTGTCATCCCATGGGGGCTCCATCACCTCCTTGATGCGCTGCGCCACTTCAAAGGGGAGAGCACTCCATCGGCGAGCGCCGTCCCATCGAGTGACGCCGAGAGCCATCAAGTACAAGGGAAGTGCGTGACTCATTAGCGGCACCACCCTCCTCGTATGATAGGCGCCGATGATCCCCGACCCCTTCACACCCCTATCCTTCAAAATTCGGATGGCGGCGAGATGGTCCTGGATTTTCTTGTCTTTATCCGGGACTCCCCACTTCCTCCACGATTCTGGGACCTCTTCGACGAGGCGCCCGGTGAACACTGGCAAGGGGGCGGCTGTGTCGTCCTTGACATAGAACCAATGCGAATGCCACCCCTTGTTGGAGGTCGACAGACGCATCGGCAGGTACTCATTGACCCGGTTGTTGCGGAGCTAGATGCCGGTGCATCCCATCGACACATTCAGCTCTTGCCTCTTCTCCCACTTCTTTAGGAGGGTGACGGCAAAGAAGTACCGCCATAGATCGAAGTGGGGACTAATCCCTAGGAACCCCTCACACAGGGCGATGAACGTCGCGATGTGCTAGATCCCATTAGGCGTAAGGTGCTGCAGCTCCACCTTGTAGTAATGCAGCAACCCCCGAAGGAACTTGTGGGCGGGGGTGGTGAATCCCCACTCGTGGAAGTGAGCGAAGGACACAACATAGCCTTTGGGAGGCGACGGTGTGTCCTCATTGCCGGGCAGCCGCCACTCCTCGGTGGTAGTCCACGCGAAAAGAAGGCCACGGCGAACAAGGCCCTCTAGGCGCTAGAGGGTGACATCGGATCTACACCACGGCTCCATTGAACGATTGGGGTGGGTGGATACGAACTTGACGGCGGCTGAGATGCGGATGCGGGAGGCTTAGACGATTGACGGCAAAGGTTGTAGATGCAAAGGCAAGGAGGCAATGTACGAAACCCTAGGGGCGAACCCTTTGGTTTTATAGGGGCGACGGATGCGAGGAAGGCAACCATCCGCTTGGATCTCGCGCACCGCCATGATTTGCCACCACGTCACGATCGCGGGATATGTGCCCGTAGTCCCTATCCTTTCCTTCGAAGTCACGCTGGATGTTTCGCCTTTCTAGGCGGACCAGGACTCTTTACTAGTAGAAGAGTTATGGGTCAAAAAGCGTTCCTCTGGCCCATTTGGGCCCAGGAGTTCATGGGCTGGCCCATCAATGGTTTCGACAACCATCCCAAGGTAGCCTTATGACGAAGGATTTGGCCCGTGGACGGCCAAAACCTAGGCACACAAGTGCCACAAGTATCTCGACCCACGACTGAGTCTTAGCCAGGCTGACCCTTGCCAGATCCCCGCAAACGGGATACTGGGACTCCAATCGAACCATCCAGTTATCAAAACACCAAATCACCCGGGGGCTCGGGGCTACACCCGATGGGTGCGGTGCACTCGCGCGCACCCTCTGGCGAATCAAAATACCCCCCGGGCGATTCTATCCGAATCACCCGGGGCTCGGGGGCTACACCCAACGGGTGCGCTCGCGCGCACCCTCTGGCAAATCAAAATACCCCCCGAGCGATTCTATCCGAATCACTCGGGGGCTCGGGGGCTACACTCGTCGGGTGCGCTCACACGCACCCTTTGGTCAGTCAAATCACCCCCCGGGCGATTCTATCCGAATCACTCGGGGGCTCGGGGGCTACACCCATCAGGTGCACTCCTCTGGCAAGTCAAATCACCCCCCGGGGGATCCTATCCGAATCACCGGGGGCTCGGGGGCTACTGTCAGGGACCAAATACTGGGGTACCCAAAGAGGAGGAGCTAATAACCATCAAACGTTGATGCTTCCGAAGATATAAGAATGCAACTACACTTCTTGCCCAACGACCAAAGGTTGGCTCCGCCTCGCCCGACCTTCGAGAGCTGGCTTTGCCTCGCCCGACCTCTGAGGGCTGGACCCCGTCTCGCCCACGCCCGAGGGCTCCACCTCGCCTAATGATCGAGTTGCCTCGCCCGCCCGACGATCGAGGGCTGCTCGACGTCCGATTGCTCTGCCTCGCCCGATGTCTAGGGCTCGCTCGCTCTCGACGCGTCCGAGCTCTGGCTCCGCCGCCCGCCTAACGCCCCGGCGGGCTCCGCCGCCCGACGTCCGAGGGCAGGCGCTGCCTCGCTAGACATCCAGGGGTTGGCCCCGCCTCGCCCGACGTTCGAGGGCAGGCTTTGCCTCGCTCGACTTTCGGGGACAGGCTCCGCTTCGCCCGACGTCTGTGCGCTGCTCCTTCATAACAACGCGCACAGATAAGGTGGGACGCTCAAGTCAACCGCAATACCAAGGACCATACTCTGCACACCTGCAGGACAGTACCATCAGGACATGACTCGACGGGCGCCTTAAGTCCTTCCAGGCATGTCAAAGCCCAAACAGTGTTGTGGGCGCCGACATTTGTCCTACAATGTTATGGGCGCCGGCATTTGCCCTCGGACACGAATTCTGACAGAAACATATGACAATCACTATGATCCAGGAGGAAACTCATGTCATCTACAGTAACAAACGTGGGGCCTCTATGCCGTTTGCTCCTCATAGGGTCACGGCTCGGCACCCTGGTGCGTCGCGCCACCCACCGGGGTGGGATGGGACGTGACCACTTGCTGAACAAAGCCAGAGCATGGCCCTATCAGGATCAACGAACGTGCTATCCCTGGCACCGTCTGCCGTGTCAGCGGGGCTGGTTCAGAGGAAAAGGAAGACCCGACATCTTTGAAGGACCTTCTTGGCCTCTGGTTCTTCTTTTCTCTCCCATTTTGTAATCCCTACTCCCCCTTGATCTATAAAAGGGAAGGCAGGGCACCCCACAAAAGGGATAGATCGATTCAACATATCACGCACCACTTCACACATAGCTGAGCAGCTTCGAGGCTCTCAGTACCCGTTCGACCTTTCCATCTAAGACTTGGGACTTGTCCCTCTCTCGATCGTTTGTACCCCCTACTACGAACCTTTCAGTGCTAATAACACGAGCAGCAGCCGCAAACTGGACGTAGGGACATTATGCCCGAACCAGTATAAACCTTGTGTCTTTTAGCACACCATCCGGGCCCAACGCGCAACAAATACAAATTTACTAGTTGGTGTTTACTCGAAACACTGACACGCCTAAAGAGGGGTTCGATAACCCTGAATCTCTGGTTATGGCCTACAACTAGCAGAAACATTGCAACTTGTTCTTCAATGTTGCTGTTGATGTTGTCCCTGAGCAATGCCCTGTTGCGGAACAAATCGCAGAGCTGGAAGAAGGGGGCTCTCCTCATCCTAAGAAGCTCGACACAACGACGATCATCGCTATGGTAGATGAACCTTTGGTTGCTGGCCCTTTCTTGGTCTCTGGCAGTCGTAGGTCCATAGGTAATTCCTCTTGTAGAGGTCAACATTCGCCTCAATCTGACAAACATCTAGGCAAAGATCACTGCGACCAAGGCTGCGCCCCTAATGATAAGCTGTCGACGCCTAGTTTCACGATCCATGACGCTAAACAAGAAATGGGACATCAATTAGTAAGACATGGACCCCAAATCGATAGATCAGCTATGTCACCACATGGTGCGCCACCCAGATCCGCAAAGAAATCAATGACTTTACCAACAAATCAGAACAAACTAGGGTTTGGGTAACCAAATACTTGAACGTTTACAGCAGTATGACTCGAACCCTAACCAATTTCTAGGACCGGCTGCGACACCAAGTGGTGCGCCGCCCAGATCCACAAGCATCATCGACCAAAACCTAAAGCTCAGCAAAGAAATGGAATGAAATCGCCCTTACTATGTTCGAAAGGTACAGAAAACAACACGCAAACAAAAAGAGACGAACGAGAAGGGATTGAGGCCTCATACCACGGACCTTTGGGCCTTACCAGCAATGCCGACGGAGTTCATCGCCGCCGCCGGCACACCGAGAAGGTGGAAGACGGTGTGGGCGAGAGAGCGAGAGGCGAGAGCGAGCGAGAGCGTCGTCTGAGTGGAGAGGTGAGTGAACAGTTACCTGAAACCCTAGCTGGGCGATGAGTGCTCGCTTATATATGGTGGCCAGCCCAGGCACCCGGTCCCACCTCCTTGCGTGTGGGCGGAGCTGGGCCGAGCCTGGCTCCAGGAGAAAGGCCCCAGCCCATCTACAAGCAACCAAACAAGCAAAAACTGGCTCCAGGAACCAGGCCATGGGTTGAGCCCCCAACCAAACACACCTGATATGATGTACTCTCTCCGTCCGAAAAAAGAATGCAATTATGGAAAACGTGCCAGTCAAACTAGTCTAACTTTAACCAAGTATATGGTAAACAGTATTATCATTTATGTCTCGAAATAAATTTATTATCAAAATATATTATATAACTAATCTAATAATACTTATTTTGTCTCATTAATGTTAGTACATTTTTATATAATTTTAGTTAAACTTGAAATTGACTTCACAAAATATGATAATTGCATTCTTTCGTGTAGTACTGCTACTGTACGTGCGTGAGCAGCCATCTCCAACTTGGCGGCTTCTTTTTCTGTCCAAAACGACAAAAGCAAAAGCTTCAACTCGCGCCTTTCTGCATGTCACGGGTGTGTGTGTACAACATGCATCAGTTATCTGATTTCCGGCCACCCCGGCCTCCCAATCAGGCGTTAAATCGGTGGAAAACCTTCGGTATTTGCTTGCCTGCTGCTTGAAGATTTCATTTTTATTATTAGTACCATGCACCCGGCCGCGGGTATATATATTGGCCAAGGCACTACTCAAGTTTCGGTTTTGTTACCACAATTGTCCGGCGATGACGCTTACATATATGTGACGCCGTCAATGCAGGCCAAACCAATCGGAATCGTTTTAAATGAAGAAAAAGCAAGTACCCCAGATGTTCTATGCAGTTCATGCACGCCGTCAATGCAGGCCAAACCAATCGGAATCGTTTTAAATGAAGAAAAAGCAAGTACCCCAGATGTTCTATGCAGTTCATGCACAACTTCTGCTTGTACCCCAGATTGCAAAATTATTCTGGCAGGAAGTTCAGACAATGACAGGTGCGAAACTGCCTCGGCTGCATCCTGCATCGTGGGCGACTGATCTCCTGCTATCTGAGGTTTGCAGCGACAAGAATCGATGCATCTTCATCATTGGTATGTATTCCCTATGGATGCAAAGGAACTCTCGCCGCCATGGTGAAGCTGTGAAACCGATCAGGTTAGCCGTTCAATGGGCCATCGACACAGCGTATGACCTCTGGCTACTCAGCACGCCTCAGCAGCAGACGGTCTCACAGCGAACTGCTGCAGCTTGGCGACCGCCACCAGAGGGCTGGTTCAAGTGCAATACTGACGGAGCTTTTTATCCACAACGGGGGCGGGGAGCAACTGGAGTTGTACTCCGTGGCAACACCGGTATTTTCAATGCAGGATGTGCACGGTGGTACCCCCATGGCCTGGATGCTCTAACCATGGAGGCCCTAGCCTTCAGAGGGCGTGATTCTTGCAAAGGATAAGGGAGTACAGCGGCTACAACTTGAAACCGACAGCCAAGAATTGGTGAAGCTTTGGAGGCTGGGGCGAATCAACGATCTCGGCCGGATCTCACCAATCATCAGGGAAACTCGAGAGCTTTGTTTATCTTTTCATGGTTTTGAATTGATGTATTCTAGTAGAATTTGTAACCGAGTTGCTCATACACAGGTCTACATACCTATACTATTAGCTATAGCTGGAATACGTACTCCGGTCCGATCCAATAGGAAATATGTATATGGCCATATAGGAAATAACAGGAGCGCTATACGCGTGAGGAAGAGTCGTTCGATTTTCCTTCCGCCGCGGCTGCTCTCCTTCGTGGCTCGTAGCCTGTTGCGCTCTCTGGAAAAAGCCCTGATGCTGATGCTGATTTGTTATAAGAGAAAAATATTGTTATTTCGCTGAAACGGTACGGCTGATAAGTTCAAGCGAACAGAGCCACATGTAACTGGTATACTATTAGCTATAGCTGGTACACGCACCTCGCACGTCGCCGTCGACGATGGGCCGGCCGCGCGTGGCTACTCTGCTCACTCGCTGCGCCCGGCCAGCCAAGCGAGTACTACCCTAGGAGTGTACCAGACGTCCTCAAGTCCATACGTGTTCAGGTAAAGTGTTGTGCCCAATTGCCCTTATTCCCTAAGCCTCTTCGTTGATTGTTTAATCAATGTTTAATTTGCCTAATTGCCTTTGCTCCCCAGTCGTTATTCTTTAGAACCTCTTCTAAGATTCTAATTTGGGATGGTACTTACTAATTTCTAAATTTCTAGCGTCCTCATGTTACCAAAAAGCATGCATTTAGAAGTGAAAATAGGAAAAAGATATAGATATAATTTTTATGCATATCATTATAATTAAAACGAAGGGCCCATCTTTCTTGCTTTGCTCTAGGCCTATAAATTGACATGATCGGGCCTGGTTTCATGAGTAATGAAAGTCTAAAGTCACAAAAGAAAGAAAAAAACTTCTGCTTGTAAAAAAACAATTCTTACAACACACTTTTTAAATGCCTACCGTGGGCTGCGAGGGATGTAACTATTTATATACCAGTAGTAATGGACTACGAAGTACTGCCCCACTGTACTGGCCCTCCTTTTCGATTAAGGTATTTGGAGAAATTTATAAGAGCGTGAAGAGTGTTTTTCATCCGAAACAGTAAAAACCGGCTGATTTTCACACCAGCCAAACGCAGATTATATGAGTACCAAGTAGGCCCCAGCCGTCCCCAACCGAAGCGCCCCTGCTCCGTTGGCTCCGGCGGCCCTCTCGCACTAGGACGACGAATCAACGCCCCGCGCAACCCATGGCGTGATGCAGCTCCGGAGCTCAGCAGCACCCGGCGAATGGCGGCGCGGCGATGGAGCCAAGAGAGAGGCCAGCCGAGATGCAACCAGCCAGCACTGTTTCCGTACAGTACTCGTACGACAGTGGCAGGAGAGGTGCAGTAATAACTACTCCTACGTAGCAGGTGGTAGGATCCGTGTCCTCGGCGTCACACACACGTGAGTCCCATGCCCGATGGATCCCTCTCGGGTGTACGGAATAGTACAGACGTTGTTTCTTTGGTACCGTCCGCGGCCATGCGAAAAAAAAAAAAACTTGGGCAGCCACGTAAAGAGAGTCGTCGTTTGGCTGTTATAGTACGTGTGTGTCACAGAAAACTAGTTGGTTCCTCACCGCACCCGTGAGGCCGCCGTGACGCCGCCCCGCCCCTTTATATACCGCACCACCTCGCCCTCGCCAGCTCGCCACACGCCCACACATCTCCTCCGTGCCGCTCCTCTTCTCCAAATCCTCCTGATCACTCCCGCCGCCACCACCGCTCCACCAGCAACCAACCCAAGGGCGTGGGCGCGTGCGTGTGCTTGGCGGCGGCGGCCATGGACAAGGGCTTGGCGCTAGCGTCGTCCGACGACGTCCACCAAGGCCACCCTTCGGGGGTCACCGCGAGCGCAATCGGCGTCGGCGCGGGGTCCTCCTCCTCGTCGTCGTTCGCGAGCTGGCGCGCGTACGGGCGCGCGCTAGCGCAGACCCCACGCCGCGTGTCGCGACGCGCGATTGCCGCAACGGCGCCCGGGGAGGAGATGAGCCGGGTGCGTGCGCGGTCGGGCGCCGACATGGCGCGCGCGCTGCGGTGGTGGGACCTCGTCGGGCTGGGCCTGGGCGGCATGGTGGGCGCGGGCGTCTTCGTCACCACGGGCCGCGCCGCGCGGCTCTACGCGGGGCCCGGCGTCGTGGTTTCCTACGCCATTGCGGGGCTCTGCGCGCTGCTCTCCGCCTTCTGCTACACCGAGTTCGCCGTCGACTTGCCCGTCGCCGGCGGCGCCTTCAGCTACCTCCGCGTCACCTTTGGTGAGTCCTGAGTCCCGACTGGGACGACGACGGCGACGTCCAACAGAAATTATCACGGGCCCAAACACAAACCGCTTGCCCTTTTCGCCCACATCCGCGTGAGACGGAGACCGACCCAAGCAAGACCTTTTTTTTTTTGATAGAAGGACAAAGGGTCACGGTCATTTTCGCAGGCTCGCAGCAGCCGAACCGCATCGTTTTCTATATTTAATCCGTCAATAAACCATCCTGCATTTGCCGTGCAGATTTGAGATGTTTCAGATTTCTTCAAAAGCAAACGGAGACTCGGACCGTTTTCTACTTTTCTACTTTTAATTTGAAATATTCGAATTCCGGTGAATTTTCCGGTCTAGTCATCGCCCAATTATAGGTGAAACGATCGTGCGATTTTTATTATTGGGCATTTGCCTCTCTTATGAGAGTAAAAATCATCTCTCTTATTATGTATTTAATCGTGCACTTGTTTAATGTTATGCACTTGAATTAAATCATGCATTTGTTAGTTGTGAACTTGTTATGTATCGTCGTCTGCACTGCAGGGAGCTGGCGGCGTGGCTGATTTCGTATTGAATTTTCGTATACCGACGCTCATTCGATATAATTCCGCTTTCGAATTGGTTCGTTTCGAAATTCTAGAACGTAAGTTCGTGTTCGTTTTCATGTCAGCTTCACGGCCTTGCTCGGCACAGATTTTCGTATTTCAAATGTAAAAGTAAAAAAGCGGTTGAGGAGTTTTTGGACGCGCCGTTTTCATCCAGTGGCCACCGTTTCCTCCGTCAGTAAACCATCCTGCATTTGCCGTGCAAATTCGCATGGTCCTCCGACCTCCGTCAGTAAATCCTCCTAGCTGTACTTTATTCCGGTGACCTCGGGCTGACTGACAGCGACCGCTGCATCGTACGTCGTCTGCTGCTGCAGGGGAGATGGCGGCGTTCCTGACGGGTGCGAACCTGATCATGGAGTACGTCTTCTCCAACGCCGCCGTGGCGCGCAGCTTCACGGCCTACCTCGGCACGGCGGTCGGCGTGGACGCGCCCAGCCAGTGGCGGATCACCGTGCACGGCCTGCCAAAGGGGTTCAACCAGGTGGACCTCGTCGCCGTCGGCGTCATCCTGCTCATCTCCGTCTGCATCTGCTACAGGTACGCCGCGCGCGCGCGCTCCTCTCTCGGCTTCCGAATCTCTCGTCTCGTGATGTCAGGCTCGATCATGTGTCACCGTAGCACTCAGGTTTTCTTTTTCTGTTTTATAAAAAAGAGATTATCGTGGTTGCGAAAAGGATATTTGTTGTTGCTTCCAAGTGTCACTCTCCGTTGGCTGCCTGCCTGCCTCTGCTCTGCGTTAGTGGGCAGTGGCACGATGAGAAGGAAAGGAACACCTGGTTTCTGTGCACTCGAAAGCAAGTGCACGACACTCTCGTCTCCTGTCCTCCTCATTTTGCTGCCTTGTGGTTGCATGCAGTACTCCATGGTTCTTCTCCGGAAATATTCCTAAGGTTCAGACAAAGCAGGGTCGATCAAATGGAGATTTTGTTCCGTTCCGTGGCAAGGAATCTTGTCGGTCTCTGTTTTTCCAGTGTTGGAGTACCCTCCTTTTGGTTACGTGGTCGAATGTTTTTATTGCACCAAATGCTGGTGAACTTTGTCGAAAGATGAGGATCAAATCAAAAGCTAGTAGCTGCTAGTCTAGCGACTGATTGGAGCAAATGCTGGGGAATTCTCGTACCTTTCTTTACACCTCATATCGTTCAAGAACCACACAAATCCTTGTGTAGCACAGCCGCGGAAATTAGGATTGGAGCAGCGTCGATCCTGAATGACTGAGAGAGACTGTGTTGTCTAAACAGTAAATTTTGCTACAAAACATAAACCTGTTCTGACAAGTTTCCCTCTTTTCCTGCTCTTCTGCGATCAATCGCACACAGCACCAAGGAGAGCTCGGTGGTGAACATGGTGCTGACGGCGGTGCACGTGGCGTTCATCCTGTTCATCATCGGCATGGGGTTCCGGCACGGCGACGCGCGCAACCTGACGCGGCCGGCGGACCCGTCCCACAACCCCGGCGGGTTCTTCCCGCACGGCGCCGTGGGCGTGTTCAACGGCGCGGCCATGGTGTACCTGAGCTACATCGGCTACGACGCCGTGTCCACCATGGCCGAGGAGGTGGAGCGGCCCGCGCGCGACATCCCCGTCGGCGTCTCCGGATCCGTCGTCCTCGTCACCGTGCTCTATTGCCTCATGGCCGCCTCCATGTCCATGCTCCTCCCCTACGACGCGGTACCACCTCTTGCTCTGACGTTTTTTTGCCTGGCCCATGTGTCATTCACATGGTTTCTTGTTCTGCTCACCACTGCTCAATCTATGAAACTTTGAAGATGCCAAAATTCTGCCTAGTTCAAGATTCCATCTAACATAAACAGCATTTGAGAATCAGAGAGAGAGTAATGAGGATATGCTCTTTAACATAAAGGTCGATTGGGTGGCTATAGTTGCACACGACACGATTGATGCTGCTAGTACTGATTTACAGTACACGGACCTTGGAGGCCTTCCATTTCTTCTTCTTGTGGAAAATAGCCTATATTTAGAGCTCATCTTTGGGTGCGTAGGTTACATCACCTCATGTGGTCCGGTTCGTTTCTCTTATAATCCGTACTTTTCAGCTTATTTTTTCATCCGGAACAGTGTTTTTCTCTCACAACAAATCAGCCGGAACAATGTTTCTTTTTTTTTTAACGAAGCAAACGGGCCAGTTCTAGCACTAGAAGAGTTGGTGCCAGGCACCAGGCAGCCACTGCATCTGCATCTGATTCTTGGCACCGGCTTCTGTTTGTTCCATGTCCCCCTCAGCTTTTCTCTGGGATGTTGGTGGCGTGATTTGGGAGGAATCTGCCGTCCCAATCGCTCCTGGGCCGACGGCCTCGAATCCACCTTTTGCAAATATTAACAGAAGCAAAAGGATCGAGATTTTTCGCTACCTTTTTCGATCGTGTGGTTGTCTTCTACCGAGTACTACATGCGACCACGAATAACAGTGACAGCCAGTAGGAGTAATCCTCAGTCAAGCTGACTAGAATCGATCTGCCACAGTTCTTTTTCACCACCTGGTCCGGTTGTCTGAATGTTTCTTTTTCTTTTGTTTGGTTTGGTGACGACGAAGTGCACTGCAGATTGATCCGGAGGCGCCGTTTTCAGGGGCGTTCAAGGGGCGGGAGCGGTCCGCGTGGGTGTCCAACGTCATCGGCGCCGGCGCCAGCCTCGGCATCCTCACCTCGCTCATGGTGGCCATGCTGGGGCAGGCGCGGTACCTGTGCGTCATCGGCCGCTCCGGCGTCATGCCGGCGTTTCTCGCCCGGGTCAACCCGCGCACCGCCACCCCCGTCAACGCATCCGCCTTCCTCGGTGCGTATGCGGTTCCGTCCGTTCCAGCTCTTTAATTTGACATTCTGACGCCGATGGGTGGGCGGCGGCTGACTTGCTTGCATCGCATCGCACGCAGGCGTCTTCACGGCGGCGCTGGCGCTGTTCACGGAGCTGGACATCCTGCTGAACCTCGTCTGCATCGGCACGCTCTTCGTCTTCTACATGGTGGCCAACGCCGTCGTGTACCGCCGCTACGTCGGCTCCGTCTCCGAGCTCGCCCGCGGCGGCAGCAGCGGGGCGAGATGGCCGACGCTCGTGTTCCTCCTGGTCTTCTCCCTGGCCGCGCTCGCCTTCACGCTGGCGTGGAAGCTGGCGCCACCCGAGCCGCGGGGCGTGCGTGCGGGCCTCCTGGCGGCGTGCGCGGCGCTGGCGGTGGCCGTGGTCGCCGCGTTCCAGGCGCTGGTGCCGCAGGCGCGCGTCCCCGAGCTGTGGGGCGTCCCCGGGATGCCCTGGGTGCCCGCCGCGTCCGTCTTCCTCAACGTCTTCCTGCTGGGATCGCTGGACCGCCCCTCCTACGTCCGCTTCGCCATCTTCTCCGCCGCCGCGCTGCTCGTGTACGTGCTCTACAGCGTGCACGCCAGCTACGACGCCGAGGAGAGCGGCCGGCTCGACGTCGACGGCGGCAAGGTGCAAGACGAAGCGTGCACGGTGGTGTAGTACGTTGCGTTGGGCCGGGGTGTCTGGCTGACGTCATAGAGAGGACTAATCCTAATCCGGTGTGGCTCACTTGCGATTTTTAACACGAACGTTCGTATGCTGACAAGAGCACAGGAAAAGAATCTAACAAGGGTGGGTGATATATATATAACCATATATACAACCCGAAGGAAATAGACCAGAACAAAGGCTGAGAGATATGTATTCTGTAGTAACTTTGCAAAGATGAAAAATGTATATGCCAAGCAAAGAGAGATGCATATATTAATTTTATCCTATGGACTTCCTTCGAAAATGTTGTGATGCTGTGGGTAAATGATTTAATCAACCACATGAATTTACTTATAACTTTTATGTATAACATTTTGCATGATAAAATCTATGACCACTTTTTATTGTGATTTTTTATACAACTTTATAGCGGAACTTATCACAACAAGTTTTCATGATGACATTTTCTTTTTCTTTATTGAAAGAGAGCTTTATGGGGCTGTTTTTTTTTTTGCACAAAACACCATTTTTCTAAAACAGCTTCATGTTTTCCTCTCACAAAAGGATGAGATGGGATAGAGCTGGAAAAAATAGTTTATCCTAGCTTCATCTCACACATGTGAGGCCCAGCATGCAAAAAGACTACTTATGTCCAACCAGAGAGAGAGAGGGAGGGAGGCGCCGAGCCGTGGCCTGCCACCTGCTGGGGCACGACCGCCGGGCGTAGCCGCCGGCGGCGCGGCTCACCGGAGCAACGGACCACCGGCGCGGCTCGCCGGAGCGCGGACCACCGGCGTGGCTCGCCGTAGCGCGCAAGGCCGGGGCACGTCCGCCGGAGGCGGGCGACTGGAGCGCGTCTGCCAGGGCACAGGGTGGGGCACGACCGCCGAGGACACAAGGCCGGGACGCGTTCACCAAAAGCGCGAGGCCGGGGCGCGGCTGCCGGGAGCCCGTGGCCGGGACGCTACCCCCAGGGGCGCGAGGCCCGAGCGCCACCAGCTAGGGGCGTGCGCCGTCGGGGACCGCAAGGAGGGTCGCCGCCGCTGGGTGCGGGCCGCCGTGGGGGCTCGTGGACGCGAGGTAGCCGCCGGCCACCGGATGCCGCTCCTCCAGTTCTCCCGTGCCTCCCGGATGCAGTGGCGGCGCAGGGACGAAGGCCATGGCCGCGGTGTCCTGGAGACCGTGGAGGAGCTAGATCTGTTGCACGTGGTGGAGGGGGGCACGAAGAAGAAGGTGGTGGCGGTGTGCTCCGAGCTCCCGGCGGTGATGTTGGAGCCGTGCGGGGAGGATATTGCGGGGAGGAGATGGGGAAGAAAACGCATGGTCGTGGTTGAAGAAGGAAGAGAAAGGGCATTACAGTATTTTCATTCTTTTGGGTAACGTGTGAAGCTATTTTACCGAACAAGTCTCAAAAAACAACTTAGCTTCACTAAGTAAGCTGTTCATGAAGCTGAAATGCAAAAAAAATAACTTTACTAGTGAAGCTAAGCTCTGCTATACCGGGCCTATGTATTGCCCATAATGTTATAATCATGAGCAACACGGTACTCGATACAAATCGGTGACCTTTTCAACTCAAATTTTATTCACAATTATTACTGAATAAATTTATTGTAACAATTTCTACATATAACTTTTCTAGCACTATTTTTACATGACTAAGTTCGACAAATAACTTAGACACGTAACGTCTTTTGAAAAAAAAAGACATACAACTTATTATTCAACATAACTTTTATACATAACTTGTTTCAGCCATACTTGTCAATAGTACACAGAAGCAAAATACTAGGTTAACATGGAAAAAGAATGAAAAAGCTAAGGAATAAGGAGAGGGCAGACAAGTGTAATGTGGTCTGCAAAAAAAATTACATATGTTGATAAAATTACACAACCATTATGCAAAAGACTAACCTAATAAGGCCAACTTCAGTGTTAGCTACGAACGGAATTAACATCAAGCCTACTACAAGTCGATGTGTAACATGGTTTCTGTTTAGGAGCCGGGACCATACCTTTGGCTAGCCGTCCCTTGGCCCATACATGCGCTTCCCGTGGCCGGGGCCATGGTGTGAATAACTCGTCATCTAGTTTCGCTGAACAGGCCATTACAAGAAATTGCGAGTGTGGTCCGCCAAACTCAGAAGCACGTGCGGAGGTGTTTCCCGAAGATTGACCAAGAAAGACCCTTATGAAAGTGATCCCCTAGCAAAGGTACACGACATTCGAAGGTGTACTTGAGGGGCCAAGGACGCGTGGCCCAAGAGAACGAAGAACTTCACATGGGCCCAAGAAGACAAGATTGTTCCTAAATGAAATTAGAGTACGCCCTACAAACTATGGGGGTTGTGTAATTTGGAGACGACTATCCATCTCTCCTATAAATATTAAAACCATGTAACAATTGAAGAGAGAGTGAATATTGACATCACAACCTAATTTATCTCTTATCTCCGGTTGCCACCGAAGGACCTTCAATTCGGATCTCCGCCGAAGGTCACGAGCGTGGCCAATCCCTCCAATAGTTTGTTTCCCCTACCGTTAGCATTGGTATGTGGGACCCATAACCAATTAAAAGAAGTGTTCTTACCTTGCATTGGTCACATGTGTAGGAGAGGAGGGACTCTCTAGTACAATTTTAGGGCTTCAACCAACTCATGCTACAGCAGCTACAGTACATGAACAAACCCTTGACTACACACGTGACACACTGACACATGTCGTATGAGAAACCATATCAGATTGGCTCATCTACCTGTTCTCAAAGTTATAAATAAACTAGGTGAATACCCCACGCGTTGTTGCGAGTATTCAGAAAGTGATGTCTTATGAATGACAAATGAATTAATCATGCAAAGAAACTTCTTTAGAATTTCATGAAAATGGTACCTTGAATGCCATTATCGACTTGCACAAAAGTGAAATAAAACCTTATAGTATTACAGGTGAGTTGATCCATCAAAGTAGTACATATACATGAAGATTAATGTCAAATAATTCCCCATGGCTTAGGCTAATTATAACTATGAAATAATGACCCAACAGGATTGATACGAAAAGTGACGTGGAAGAAACACTAACTGTTGAAAACTCTTACAAACATATCTATCATAATCTTCCTGACATGCTGCAACATGTGTGGGCAAGGTACTTCTCCTTGTGCTAATTTTGGCCCTGGGAAACAACGGTGAAAAAAATGAACCATTCAGCACAAAAGTAGAATTATCGATCTCACACCTTCAAAACTCTGAAACCAACATGAAAGAAGAAACATAAGCTCTAAGCATTTGCCTGTGGTTTGTCCCCTTCCTTCTATGTGTAGCACTGTATATATAGACTGAGAAGCTGAATGAAGTATTATAGTGAAAAATAATGGCAGATGGCCATGCGTTAGCGGAGGAAGTGGAGGAGTGGAATTGCATGTTGCATGCGTAATAGTAGATAGAATGTGAAGATCAAACGTAAACCATGAAAAGGCACGATGAATTGTCATGCGGCATGAATGTAGCAATATAATAGAAAGGCAGGATGGAAATTAGATGAATTGTCATGCGGCATGAATGTAGCAATATAATAGAAAGGCAGGATGTAAATTAAATAAATTGTTAGTGCATTCTGCATGCATGTAGCAGTGGAATAGAAAAGGATTCTACATAAAGCATTCTTGATAATGACACCAACTGCTAGGAACAAATTATTGATGCCATCGGTTAACAATAGAGGTAGAAATGAAAACAGAAGACAAATGATGTTCCCAATGAGCTATTTCTGTTACATGTCATCAGTGCCGGTCCTAGGATTTTAAGGGCCCTCTGACGATCTCGTCGCAACGGCCCCTCTTGACCATATATAAAATTTTATAATATATAGGCACTAATTTTACTTGCAAAACGAAAGCAAATTCAATAACATATTTTTAATTTAACATGTCTAATAATTATCGAGGAACAATGTAGATTAAGCAATATATTTATAGATGTATGATAATTATCGAGGAATAATGTAGATTAAAAAAACAATATATTCGTTTTTTTTTCTCACCCATGACAAATGTTTCTTAGGTAACATTCTAAAATTCTAACATATAATTAGAAGAAAAATATGACTATATGGGTACAAAGTACTAGAAGTCTGGAATATTATACAAATAATTAATTTGGATTAAAAATAAAAAGGAAAAAAATACCTTGGGTCTAAACAACTGATTGGTGATCGCAATTCGTAAGAAGCCAAGAATCAAGATGTCGTCGTCGTGGAGCCATGCCTTGTCGCCGTCCTCGTGCGCCGTGTCCGTGTCTTCGGTAGTCTACCTCTTCGTGGCGGCACGGCTCGCCAGCTCCGCGTGTGTAAGGTGCACGTCGTGAACTCACGATCAGAGTGTGTTGTGTGCAGCGTGACTCCTCGCCTCCTTTCTACCCGAGGGTCGTGGGAAAGGAAACTAGGAAAGAAATGCCGATGTTGTCTTTTTGGCCGTCTGACCAGTTCTATGTCTTTTTTCTCATTAGTTTGCTAATGTCTAATGAACTATAGGACCTAGGGGTTTGTATATCTGGGCTTGGGCCCCTCCTCCGCTTGGGTCCTCGGTCGTCGCATCTCGTGCCCTACCCCTAGGGCCGGCACTGCATGTCATGAAGTGGAGGTAGATGCGTGGGCCAAGAGAAAACGATGACGTGAAGGGCTGTGGAACGAGAAAATTAGGTTAATGGGTTTTGCTTTATAAGAGTTTACGTGTAACATGTGTATAGCCGACCGACGCCATCAAACAACAGAGCTAGCGTTCTCCACTCCACAACCGGAGAAGGAAGCACACGAGTATGTACCTCCGATCCTTCCGCGCACTTGCATTGCATCTCCACTTCGGCAGTGCAGTGCAATGGCGTCCCCTCCTGAGATCGGCACAAATCCAAAACCCCACGATCGCGCCGCCACGAACACTGCACATTCGCCACCAGCAGATGGCGACCTCCATTACCTTTCAGAACATGCATGCAGGGACGCAGCTAGCGCTCCATTGGTCGCACGCCGGCGGCGGCCACTCTGACTCCGGCCATGTGAACCCTACACCCTACTACTACTAGTAGTAGCCATAGCCAGCGTATGATGATTACCCGGATCGTCATCGTTTCCGCATGCCGACGAGATGACCCTGAATTCCTGATCCTGATCCACCGCACGCACGCACGCACGCGTGCATGGAGATCGATGGATCAGCACCAGCTTTTATTCTCTTCTCCTTTTCTTTTCAGTTGGATTCTGTTAAAAGGTCTCGTGGAAAATCTGCTCCGATCCGCACCTGAAAATCTGCTCGTGGAAATGCAAAAGGAAAAGACTGGATCGCCGTTCTCGCATCACTGTGTCTTACTACACCACACATTATATATATATTTTTTCGAAAATACCCAAAAGATTTATGTATTTTTTAAATTAAGATAGAAGAGTTTAAACCTATAAACTTCGAGCTTCAAGCGAGCGTCCTAGGAGGTTTAGAAGGAGCAGCCTAAGGGCAGACTGACAGTGTATTAAAACAAGATACTGTATTACTCAGAATCTAGACAACCAAGAGGCGCGCGGCGCTTGAACTCAAGCAACGACCTTCCGTCGTCGCTGCTTCTTCCCCGTCGCTGCCCTGGTGCCTGAGAAGAGGGAGGCCAACGCTTTGACATTGGAACCAGTCGGTTCCGCCTCAAAGAGGTCCTCGTAAGCCTTCTTTTCGGACGCGGTCGGCATGGAAAGCCCTGTGGTCAGCCCCAAGCACTGCATAACGAGGACATCACCTCGCTTGAAGGCATGCACCAAGCGCTTGCTCCGTAGTGGGAGGACCAGCAGTCAGCCACATTATATATATTCCACATTTTGTGTCTAGAAATGTCTGTTTGGAAGAATGTGTGTGTGTGTATAAATGTGCATGATATTGAAGGTGATGGCATGCACAGACAGCCTTTCTTCCATCCGTAGGTAGGAAAAAATAGGATCAAGAAGTGACTGGAGTAGTGCCACTACTTCAATTCGGAGATGTGATGCCACTGCGTGCCCAATGCTTGCTGCACTGTTCTGTAGTCCCATATATATCTGGTGCTTTTGCTCTCTGAATATTTTTCATCCATAGAAACAACTCAAGATAGCAGGCTTTGGGTTGGGTGATGACTGATGAGGATTGATCGAAGAGCATAATTGAAGTTATCTTTTGATGGGATGGAAATAAAGTTGGCCCAGCTGGTGGCAATAATTCGCCCCCCAGACATGCATCTTTATTTTTGTTTGTGCTACCCACTATAGTACATGTTTGGATAAAAAGTTCTGAATATTTTTTAGTTTTTTCAACCTTGTGGACTTCCTTTTGCATTTCTCGTTCACATCAAATGGCTTTATCACCTCGATCAGTCGCAATTAATAAATGGAAACGAGTGTTACATCTGACAGTGTATATATCGAAACAAAATATAACAGACATCTATCGTTTTCCTTGTACGTACGTATGGCCTGTTTGATGCTGTCAGACATTTTGTTTTCTGTACATCGATACTGTCACGTTTTAGAATTGCTTTTGTTAATACGTACGTACGTAAGAGTGGCATTAGTTGGTTGCATCTTACAAACCTGTAAATTTCCTTTAATTAGTGAACCTGCTTTGTGCTTTCAGAAAAAGCGAAATCTCCAGATGTCAAGATAACTCATTCTCTCTGTCTCCGAAACGATCTATCAGTGCGAGAATCAAATCCTTTATCCACTCAGGAGCAGAGGGCGGCTGCAAGCAGGAAAGTTCTCTTCCACCGCCATCGATTCACCACCCAACTGAAAACACTGAGAGTGGAATGCAGCCTGAGAGTGAGAGCAACGGCACACAGGTTGTTCTATCTTTTCAGTCCCGTAGACTGTAGGCACCATTTGCCGACACTTCTTTTCAGAGGTTTATAATATCCGATCCGGGCATTTGACAAAGGAGAATGGTGAGCGTCGTTTGCTTCCATTTCAGGCAAGTGTTCATCGCCTTTTTATATTTTATATATGGGCAATGGGTGCATTTGTTTTTCTTTAGACCAAATCATGTGGCCTGCTTAGGCAATGCAATAGTGAGTGCAGGCATATGTGTTCCACTTCCACTGCACTACGCTTTGCAGTTGGTTGCACCTTCAGAGATACCCTGCTAGATACTCTTGAACGACTGTGCACAATCAAATGCAGCTGATGATTATTTTTCTTTCCTTGCGGCGTGCCTTTTGGACTTAATTTGTAGCAGTTTACATATAGCTTTAGAGATTCTTCCATGCCCCATGCAGTGAATGTTACAGAACAAACAAGAGAGAAATACAAAGGTAAGTACTTGAACTAGGTGGTTTGCTGAAACAAGGTATTATGTGGCAATTTTACTTGAACTAGGTGGTTTGCTGAAACAGGCATTCAGGCTGATCTACTATGTTTCTACAGTATCTTTCTGCATAAAGAAAATAATCTCTCTGTTTACACAGTATAATTAATTAGTTGTTACTTCGAGTCTCTGCTCACTGCTCCTCACAAAGAAATAGAAAGTGCGCTCGTTGTATTCTTCGGTAGGAAGAAAACTGGTTGTACTTTGCCTGCTTCGAATCTTTTCCATATATTTGACCTGTAGGGAACAAAAGATTTGGCCATGATACCTAGGTTTCACTTCATGGAACAATAAACGAACCTGATAGGATAGTGCAACTCCTCAGGTGTTCGCGTCGCCATCACATGAAAATGACGACTTACGCGTGGGCGTATCGTACTAAGTCTCAGTGTTAAAAAGGTGGTTTATTATAAAAGAGTTTCAGCACGCACTCAGAGACATGGATCGGGCCCTTTTTCTTTCAAAAATTTTCACAAATATGTCCCTAAAGGTATCATTTCAAAATCTGGACTCTAAGCTCGGCGTCATCGTTGGTGGCGCCGAGCTTACACATCTCGGCGCCAATGATTCTGACGCCTAGACGTGGACGCTGACATGGCAGCCAGCTCAGCGCCGTGGATCTTAGGGCCAAGCTCAGCACCGTGCATCTTGGCTCCGAGCTTGGCGCCGTGATTATTGGCGCCGAGCCATATCTTACGTATGGGCCTCCCTTTCTTTCTCTCTTCCTCTCTCTCTACCGCTCCCGAGCCACCGCTGCCGCGCGTTGCCCCGCCGTCCCGCGACCGCCACCACGCCCGCGTCGACCCGCAGCCGCGCCCGCCGTGCTGGCCGCCCGTAGCCTCAGCCCGCTCGCGCCGCCTCGCCGCGCGCCACCGCCGGCCCCGGCCCCTGCAGCGCCCGGCCGCGCCACCGTCGGTTCGGCTCGTCGCCCTCACCCACGCCCGGCGTCCGCTGCGACTCGGGTTCGGCTCGTTTGCCTACAGTGTCGCCTGCTCAAGCTCTTGAACTCGTCGGACATGTAAAAATTATGAATATGCAATGTAGGTACTTAGTTAGCTTTGATTGTAGTAGTTCGATTATTTGTTATTTACTAGTTAATGTGATGACTCAGGTAGTTGATTTAGTTAGTGATCTAGTGAGATAGATATGTAGATAGATAGAAACATAAATACATAGGTACATAGATATAGTTAGATAGCTACTTAGATAGGTAGTTATATATTTAGTTAACTAAATAGAATCTAGCTATTTAGTGAGTACACTATATATATATATAGTTATTATCTTATTTACTTAGTTTATAGTTAGAAAGTACTTGTTAGGTACTATCTATCATTTAATTTGGACTAAAGGACATGTGTTTCGTTACGTGTTTGAATTAGATGGACAACCTAGTGACCATATTTCATGGAGACACCGTTGAAAGCAATCGCTATGGATGTGTTGAGTTTGTTGACATGCAAAGCATGCCTATGCTATTCAATGATAGGCCTTCATTTAGTGAGATGGTTGCAAGGGCTCGGGAGGAGCTGCATTTCCTTAGAGATGATGATGATGATGGCATTGCAGTTGAGGGTGTACTGCACCTAGGTTCTCCTCCCAACATCCTCAGGCGAATGATCCCAATTGGGTGTGCGAATCAGTGGGAGAACTATGTGAGATCAGCTATGAAGAGTCAGGTGCCATGTTTGGACGTGGTTGTGCATCGGGTGTTAGTTGATCACATCCCTCATGGGGGTTCCCCACCAATGGGTCAGCAGGCACACTTCGACCCTCTCGTCCCAGAACCTGATATGGATGTGGAGGTTGCACCTACGGTTCCCGATGCTCAATCTACCCCCAATGAGCTAGTTGGAGATGCTTGTCAGACTCATGATGTTATGGCAGATCCTCCTCATGAGATCCCTTTGACACAGAATCATCCGAGTAAGTGTCTTATCCACATGGTTATTGGGAGCTTACCCCCTTCCTTACATCTATTTTTTTCATTCTTTTCTCATTTCTCTACTTATGTTGCAGGAGACATTCCTGACAATATGGATGTGCCCCCTGTTGCTGCACAAGTGCACTGTGGAGATGGATTCCGTGGCTCCAATAGGTTGAAATTATGAATGATTCGGAGCCATATGAGATGACAAGGGCTCTTGATTCTGATGATGATCGCCCTGTGCTAGAGCTGACAGAGAGTGATATTGAGATGTTGAGGCGTATCTTTCCCGGCCGTCGTGATCCGAGAGTTCACGAGTTCAGTGATCTTGCTCATTCCGATCAGGCGTGTGTAGAAGAACGTGATGATGAGCTTCTAGAAGCTCCTGAGGCCGGCCCTAACATGGTAATTGAGAAGGGTAGGGTATTCAAGGACCTCCCTGCATTGAAGAGGTGGTTGTAGACGTTTGCAGTGATACGAAAGAGATCTTACAAGGTCTTGCATTCATATGCAAAGCGCCATTACACAGTTGTGTGTGATAAAGAACGCTGCCCATGGAGGGTTTGTGCAAGGAAGCAAAAGGTCACCGAAAAGTGGAAGATCACAAAAGTTGTCGGGCCACACAATTATGCTGACCATGTGCTCACACTGAAGCATCAGCAGTTGACATCTACCCTCATTGCCAAGCGGTTGATGGGAATATTACAGGGAGAACCCAACATGAAGGTTAGGACAATTATCAGGACCGTTGAGGCGTTGTATGGAGGTTATGTGATAACTTATGGTAAAGCTTGGAGGGCTAAGCAGCGAGCATGGAAGATGATATATGGGGACTAGGAGGATGGGTATGAGCAGCTGCCAGTACTTTTCAATGCAATCAAAGCGGTGAATCTAGGCATGCATTATGAGTACATCCCAAAACCAAATGCATGGAAGGATAGGAGGCAGATATTCTTCCGTGCTTTCTGGTGCTTCCCTCAGTGTGTCGTGGCCTTTAGGCACTGTTGTCCCGTCTTCTCTATTGATGGTACGTTCTTGATTGGCAAATACCAGGGCACACTTCTTATAGCCATATCTTGTGACGCGAACAACAAGTTGGTTCCTTTGGCATTTGCTTTGGTTGAGAAGGAGAACAATGACAGTTGGGGATGGTTCTTGAGGCTAGTTCGAATACATGTGGTTGGGCCTGGCAGGGAGGTTGGCGTCATATCTGATAGGCACTAGGGCATACTTAATGCTGTGTAAGAGCAGATAGATGGGTATGCACCTTTGCACCATTATTGGTGTACTCGGCACCTTACCGAGAATCTACTCCGGAAGGATGGTGTGAAGAATAACTTTGATCTGTTCTAGGAGGCT
Organism: Miscanthus lutarioriparius; assembly: GCA_904845875.1. Classification (NCBI taxonomy): domain Eukaryota; kingdom Viridiplantae; phylum Streptophyta; class Magnoliopsida; order Poales; family Poaceae; genus Miscanthus; species Miscanthus lutarioriparius. The sequence continues at coordinate 70,162,950 of CAJGYO010000014.1, read as the reverse complement.
GCTCGGCAGCTTGAGGACAAGTACTTTCAGAAAAAGTTAGAGCAGGTCAGAACCGTATCAAATGCAGAAGGTAGACAATGGCTCACAAGTTTGATGAGGGATTTGGAGAAATGGACAAGAACTCACGACGACGGTGGATGGAGGTACAAGTTTCAGTGTAGCAACATGGCGGAGTCATTCAATAAGTTGCTATTGGGGATACATGGTATGCCCGTGAATGCAATCGTTCAATTCACCTTCTACAAGCTTGTTGCCTGGTTCAACGATAGACACGCCCATGCATTGAAGTTGCGGAGTGATGGAGAGATATGGGCTCCGAAACCAAAAGCACACCTAGAGAAGGCAAATGAAAGGGTTGACACACATGAGGTTACATGTTTTGACCATGGCATAGGGACTTATCAGGTTGAGCATAGGGGCGGTACAACATCAACGGCGAGGTCCGAGAGTCGAGGATGCATGTGGTAATCCTCCAAGATTTTACATGCACTTGTGGTAAACCAAGGCAGTACCGCTTTCTATGTTCTCATTTGGTGGCAGCAGCTAGGCATCGCAACTTTAATATCGAGAGCAGGATACCTTATGAGTTCAATGTTGACACGCTTGTGCACACATGGAGCCCCCGCTTCATGCCTTTTCGGGGCCCTGGAGAGTGGCCTACATATGATGGGCCAAAGTACATTGTAGATCCAGCATACCATTGGAACAAGCGTGGATCAAGGAAGAGGACAAGGCACAGGATGGTTATGGATCAGATACCCGGAAGAACGAGGCATGGGAGAGGAACCCCATTTCTTACTGACCCCGAGCAGTACGAGTGCGGCAAGTGCGGTAGACTAGGCCACAATTCACGCACTTGCCATTAGCAGATTAGTGAGGTGCGACTATTGGTTGTTTTCATTATTTCATTTTTGTTGTATTCATTCACTTTTTTTATGCATATCTCAATTTATGCTTGTAATTGTGTCAATTACTTGTACATTTCTAAGTTTATGTTTCATTGTATATTGAATTTCTATTTCTTTGACTTTTTTTGTAGGATGGGGCAATTCCACCTGCTCGACCTGGCGTACGAGGAGATCCACCGAGGAAATCTCATAGCAGAGGGGCAGGTGATAATCTATACGTCTTGTTCAAATTTTTCTGAGCGTACATGTGTTCGTGAAGTAACGAGAGACTATGTTTTATTCCATGCAGGACCTTCCACTCCTTCATCCTAGAACCCACAATGGGTTCTTGGACATGCAGTATGATAATTGGTACACTCCTTTCCTACAAAGAGCTAGCCTAGATGTCATCTCCTTTCAGGTTCGTCGTGGGTTGCCCAAATTCAATTCAGCGGAAATAACTGCGTTGGTTGACAGGTATTATCTTCAATCATTGCCTCTATTCATGGCCATTTGTTCATGCGCTTGCCTTTTTGACATGTAATCTTGCTTTGTCTAAAATGTAGGTGGCGGCCGGAGACTCACAGCTTTCACTTGCCTTTCGGAGAGATGACAGTCACACTCCAGGATTGTCAGAAGATGCTAGGTCTGAGGATTCATGTCAACACAGTGACTGGGCAGTGTAGGTCAGAAGGTTGGAGAGCACGAGTAGAAGCCTTTCTTGGGCGTGAGGTTGGCGAGCAAGGGGCTCACACTTCTAGAGTTCTAATCTCCTGGCTCCGGCAAGAGTTCGTACAGTGCCCCGAGGAGGCAGATGAGGAGGCAGTTGGGTACTACTGTAGGGCGTGGATCCTACACCTGTTTGCCTACGTTCTCTTCCCCAACACCACGGGTGACACTACGTCGTGGATGTGGGTCCACTGCCTCACTGACTGGGACCAGATGGGTCAGTACAGCTGGGGCTCTGTAGTGTTGGGTTTTCTTTACCGGCAGCTTTGTGAGGCGTGTCGTCAGACCTCGTCCTCATTGTCACTTGGTGGATGCGTGTACCTGCTCCAGTTGTGGATGTGGGCTCATCCACCAGTTGGCCGTCCCGAGGTTCTAGCTCGTCGTGAGTGGTTCGCAGGTCAGCCTCCTTGTCGATAGCCGATGTGGGCGTACCTTTGGGACCAGGTTAGGATTCCGCACGTGAGGTTAGAGCGGGCGTACATTGAGTTCATGAACGAGCTAAACACGCTCACGTCATCTAGCGTAAGTAAATTTTATTTTCCATGCTGGTTTGAAATGGTTTAGTATAGCATCTAACATCTTGTTTGGACATATTGCAGGTGTCGTGGGAGCCGTACGATGGAGAGGGGGCACTTCCTTTTTAGTTGAGCAACATGTGTGGGTGTGACGACGACTTCTACAGGATGAGGTGTCCTCTAATCTGTTTCTATGCTGTCGAGTTCCACCTGCCAGATAGAGTTGCACGCCAATTTGGAGTGAGACAGCTTTGGCCAACGGCTCCGTTTTCGACTAGCGTTGACTTACACAAGTAAGTATTTTGCTATTTCAATTGTCTCGTGATGGTCCATTTCTATTAATTCCTATATAAGATGAAGTAATGATGACTTACGTGCACTTTTAATATGGTGACATGTACATGGATTGAGAAACTAACATCGTACGTGACGTGTAGGTTGGATCATCAGAAGAACAGAAAGATTTTTGATTGGGAGAAGCACCACCAGTACTACATTGAACAATGGGAGCTGTTGCACAACAACGTGGACGAGAACAACGAGCCGCACACGAACAATGAGTACAGGCATTACCAAGCTTGGTACCAACGTGCGACACGTTGTAGGCTGAGGCTACAATGGACAGAAGATGACTACGCCGACATCGAGTCATCCGACGATGAAGACACGACGTACGACCAAACTACTCGTATAGGAAGGCAGGTGGAGACAGGACCAATCTTGGATAGAGTGGTAAGTCAATTACCTTATTTTTCTATGTTAAGTTGCATACCAATCATTTAGCTAGGTTTCCTTATCATTGGTGCACCTTCGAGGAGGTGCATCCTTATAATTAATTTAATCATGCCTTTAGAAGAGGACTGGATGGGATTTGATTTCTTCCATTCTTTAGAGAATCCGTTCTGTTCATAAACCAATCATTTAGCTAGGTTTCCTTATCATTGGTCTGGATGCAAAAAACAAAAATTGAACAGACCTACTACTAGCAGTAAATGTCAATCACCTCTAGGTGTTTTGAAGACAATTCAGTACAACAGATGGAGTTCAGGAACTGGTCAGGAATTAACTAGTACTTCGTACTAGATTAGTAGCATCCTCATTTTTCAATGCCCACCATAATCTTACTGAGAACTTTGTTACAGGGCAATACTCTCAAATGCTCGGTTGAAGACATTTAGCGCTTTCGTCCGAGAGTCAGGGACGACGACATGCGTAGCTTCCTAGACGTAAGATTCAAAATATTCTTTCAAATATATTATTAATAGGTTAAATTCTTTTAGTTAACATAATTTTGTACAATAGAGACTGTCATGTCGGCTACGCCGTGCGGCTGCTCGTTGTGGTTGCAGGACAACCACGACGCAAGACGTGCATGTTCCTTCCGCAGGCTTAGGTTCGTCTAGCCAAGTACCTACAGGGTCCATAGGCACTACGTACGAGGACGACGACGACGACGACGAGGTGGACCTAAGGCACGAGGAGCTTGGCCCGTCTCAGCTCTAGGACGCTCCCTTGACTCAGCCTACACAGACTTCAGGCACTAGGCGACGCCGTCCACCTGACCCTTACACTCCAAGCATCGACGCTCTTGGTCACAAGGGTAAGGGTAGGACTAGGAGGCAATGGGGGTTTGTGGTAGATGTTATTATGTACTATTATGGACTTTGTGGACTCTGTGGACTTTATGGAGTATTATTATCGAATATGAACTACTATGGACTATAATTATGGACTGTGTGGACTATTAATTTGCTCATGTATATGGTTTCAAATGAATGTGGCATATATTTGTATGTTTGAACATGTTGTATTGAGGTTAAATATTCATCTCATATTTATGTATGGATTGCATAAAAAATAGGGAAAATTATGCCTAAATTTTCTGCCTAAAGTACGTATTAATCAACGGCATCAGTTTTACCAGTTCAAAATAGCGATTGAAGTCTGAAATCGAATAGGTTTTTCAGTCATGAAATCTAGGAGAAATAGCCTTTACAGTGATTTGTCATGTCACCGTCGAATAGACTTTTCAGTGTCTTTTGAAATAGTGATTTAAGTCTGAAATCGAATAGGCTTTTCAGTCATGGAATCTAGGCTCTCCAGTGTCCTATGATGTAGGTTTTCCAGTGATTCTTAGTAGACTTTCTAGGAGCATTTAAAGCACAACACAACGGCAAGCAAACCTGACTCCGCCTATATATATGCGTTCTAGGATGCATTGCTAACCAAAAGAAAAACCAAACTAGTATTCGGTTTCGTTGGAGTAGAAATGTCTGGAGGGTCATCTAGAGGAAAGCGTTTCGGGAGTGGGAGAGGAAAGGGGGGGATGAAGAGAACTCCCATTGTGTGGGAGGGGTCTATTGGACCTAATTTCTTTGAGGAACCAGTGTATCAGTTTCCGCCCGAGAGCAAGAGTGATTTCACTAAAGAGTGCCCTCTCAGAGGATACGATAACAGGAAGGAAGATTGGCCAAAATGCATGCATGGTGAGGACTGCTTAGTGTAGATGTTCACTGAGGGGATCGACGGAGGTCGTCGCTTCTTCAAATGCCCGCGAGCATTGGTAATTGCTATTACATTTCATTTGTTAAATATGTTTCTCGAATACCCTTACAACTCATAGGACATACTTATTGTAGTCTTCTAAGTCCAAAGAAAACTGTGGGTTCACTAGGTGGGTCGATCCTCGACCAATTTATCCACATCAGCAGTACATCTACTACCTGCTGGACCAAATCTTTGATCTACAAAGGGAAGTTAGCAACGGGTACAAGTAAGACAAAGACGACGACAACAACAATGGTGCAAGTTCACAGGAGGCACTCTGCAATGATCCATATTGCACCTGCCCTAATCATAAGAACAAGGGGCCTCCGCCGTCACCCTCGCCACCACCACCAACAATGGGAGGCTACTGTGGAGAAGGTGCAACACAATTTGCTATGTGGCCACACTACTAGGACGACCCTATCTTATTCACATGGCACATCCATGTGTTTGTTGTTTGGTTTAATTATCTAAGGCATGTTAGGTTTAGTCGAAGGAACTATGTACCCTTATTTGGTACATGTTCTCACATGTCATTTCTTGTGCTTGTTGTTCGCTTCAATTACCTAAGGCATGTTAGTTTTAGTTCAGGACCTCTGTGATGAGGACATCACTCATTCGGATGTACCCGCTGATCCTCCAACCATCATGTAAGGTCCAATGACCCGAGCTCGAATGCGTCAACTCAATTTAGACGTGAGCTCGTTCTTAAGCGATCATTTTCATACTTTTGAGAATAGACTACTACCTAATGATGTTATCTTGCTTAGGAACATTGGAGAGGGTCATGATGGACTTAGAGGAAGAGGTGGAGGCGATGATGACCAGCAAGGACGTCCAACAGAAACCGAAGACCCGGTCCAACATGATTTCGAGTCTGCCTCGGCCTTCAGGACCAGTCTGCCTTAAACTGGTCACCCAGGACGCATCCGGACTCCGTTTTTGACGATCCACATATGGTTGGAAAACTAATTTGATAAGGAATCCAATGCAAGTGGTCTCACATCAAAAGCCCTTCGGAATCAACAGGAATCATCGAAACAAGTCAGCATCCAGAATCTGTCAGGGTGCTGTGACACCGTCTTTTGGTCCGTTGGACCGTGTATCGTGTTTGGGCCCATTAGGGGCGTGTCCAGGGTAGGCGATGACCCTAAGACCTTTATAATCATATGTCGCCGCTGTCATTAGGTTTTGGGGTTTTGCTTAGATTAATCTGTCAAGAACAGTTTCGTCGTTCATCGGTTTGTAAGACCCCAACTTCGTGAGATTAATCATTCATCTGTAATTTAGTTGTTTTCTTTCTTGTTCTTGCTTGTGTTCTTTGTTGCATAGGCAGGGATTAGCCTTCTTGGCGAGGTCAACCGGATCCGTGTCTCGGTTGATAACCAGAGGAGTTGTGGTGCTAAGATTGCAGGGTTCGATCTTTCGATCTGAAGCCGGATCGGTGTGTTATTCTCCGCCACAACGATAGTTACCTCCACCTGACGGAAGATCGGGATCCCCGTTCCCATTACTCTGTACCCTAGTTCGGTACATGTTCTCACATGCCATTTCATGTGTTTTGTATGTTGAATTATATAATGCCCTACTTCGTTAGGTTTTGTTTGCAGCAGGTGATCACATTTCACTACGTCCGCAATATTAAACTGAATATTATGACCACAAATAATGAAAACAACTACATAATGAAAAGTCAAATACTATGAGACATTAAACAACACAATAATACTAGAAATATGTGCCGGCAAACAAAATAACGTAGTACATGACCTAAGCATGCCCATACTTAAAGTGCATTACATGACAACACAATGAAAAGTCTAACAGTAGACAACATTGTTCATGAATAAACAATAGAACTAGCAAGTAATCGAGGCTACTGAGTGCAACGAGGCCACTTTCCCTTCCTCAGGGCATCGGGATTCTCCTCCATCGCTGCTTTCGCTCGGCGTGCACGCTCAAGCTTCTTCTCTCTCTCCTCCCTGTACGCAGCAACACGCCTCCTTTCCTCCTATTCCTTGTGCTCCTTTTTTGTGGTCTCCTCTCCGCGTCTCTTCTTCATTATCTCCTTGTCCTCTGACTCCCACCGCAATAGTTTTTGCATCAATTCCTTGTCTTCAGACTTGATCTCAGTGTCGATTCACTGCTCAAAATCACAGAGCGGTGAAGGGGTCTACAACAAATGCAATTGTTACAAAATAAAAAAATCATGCAAGATGTCATATGACACAAAATAATTATTACACAACATCAATTCCTCACCATCTTGTTAATGCAGCACTGACGAAGTGTAGGTTCAAACGCAAAATTAGAACACATCCAATACCTCTGCCTATACATGTCCTCTTCATCGGACTTGGCTACCTTGCAAGGATCACCGCAAAAGACATGGGCACTGAAACGCTATTAGGCAGAGACAATGGGTCGAAGGTATTTCCGGTCATCCGGCCATAACTACAATTTAGCTATTTTCGTTCTAAGAACCGAAAGTAATTAACATTAAACCCATAACATAACAACGTACGCTGAGGTTACCTCGGTTTGGTAGCTTTTCCACGCCTTGACATCCTACGGTTGTATAATATAAATATTAAAATTGCATGAAACACTAAGTAATGACGATTCTTAAGTTGAAAAATCCAACTAATATATACCGAATCGATTTAAAAAAAACTAGGAGGGAGCGATGATACCTTGCTCTCAAAGATCTACGGATCAAATCAAAGTTTTCAATGTCCAATATGCCGATTCGTGAGGTAGGGCGGAGTGGAGAGAGAAAAAATCCGAGAGGGGGAAGAAAGAAGAGGAAGAAGGCCCGGGCAAGAAGGTTGGACGCCTGGTTAAAACACAAGCTCGGCGCCGTGGATCTCGGCACCAAGCTCGGCGCCAAGATCCACGGTGCTGAGTTTGGCGTCAAGATCCACGGCGCCGAGCTGGCTACCATATGTCAGCGTCCACGCCGTCAATGTGGCTCCGACCTAGGTGTCAGAATCTATGGCGCTGAGACGTGTAAGCTCGGCACCACCAACGATGACACCAAGCTAATGGTTCAGATTTTAAAATCAATACCTCCAAAGACATATTTATGATTTTTTTTAAAAAAGGGCTAAAAATAAAAAATTCGGATCAGTGGGTGTAAATGACGATCTCTTTCCGAAAAGTGCAGCGTGGAAAAACTGAACACCCACCTTGTTGCATTGGTGATCGAAGTCCAGATGAGACGACGAGCATGAAATGGATAACCTATTTGATGCGAGGAAAGGCCCCGTAGCCTGAGAAGGTGAAATTTGAAGAGGAATGCACCCAGGCCGGAATGATTCCTGGCTATCCTCATATATTGTGGTTGTGGAGGGCAAAAAAGACTCGAGCGACGTGAACTGATCAACTGAGCAGTGATCATCTGATGTGATCCATACCGTCTTACACTATTGCTGGCATTATTGCACCGTCTAAACACTACATGGACAAATTTATAACTCATAGCTAATCAAAATTATGGAGGACAAAAAAGACTCGAGCGACGTGAACTGATCAACTGAGTGGTGATCTTCTGATGTGATCCACACCTTCTTACACTATTTGCATTGCACCGCGCCACCGCCTAAATCCTATATGGACAAATTTATAACTCATAGCTAATAAAAGTTGATCATCTTTATTCTCTGTTTCTTTGCAACAAAATAATATTTAGATACTTTATAATCTCTTTTCAGTTTTGGTAAATTTATACCAATTACTCTAGAGTCCGTTTTGATATAGATATTGGAGGTGCTGGAGTTGAATTGGGTTCAACATCAAATCAGTCTTGGCATTGAATTGGGCACAATACAAATTCTGTTGCTTGGATGTACATTGGATTGAATGTTGGAATCTGGAAGGGGCACTAGGCCGCTGGCAATGGCTAAGGAGAGAGAGAGGGGCACCAGGCCACCGGCCATGGGGAAGAAGGGACACACTGTGTTGGGGCAGAGGAGCATAGGTGGTAGAGGAGTGTCACATGGGCGAAGCCAGCTGCATGGCTACTTGGATCTTTTCTAGTACACAATATGGGTCAAAGTAGTGATGAAAAATAGTTCTTCTCATAGAATTTCGAGAAATTCATCGGGGTCGCTTGACCCCAATGGCGAAGGCTATCTCCGCCCCTGAATGTCAGAAGGTGATTAACGTCAAAAAAAAAATGTCAGAAGGTGATCGAAGTTTTGTTTTAGTGTGTGTGAGACTAACTATGGTGTGAGTATAGAGATCGAAGCTTTGTCAAAAGGTGATTCAAGCTTTGTGACACCTCTAAAGAGATCTTCCGGAATACTTTCTAGATTATTCTAGCCCCCAACAAACCGCATGTCTACCTGGACTTAGGTTAATAATGTCACTCAACATTATCTCTGAACGCATCCACTCACTTTCATCTTCTAGTCGTCCAGGCATCGTGTTGCACATCGTCTAATTAATCCCAGTCCTCAGGGCTCAGGCGGCCGATGGTGCCGGTGAGCGTGACCCCGCATCCCAGCATGCTGCCCCGTAAGGCCGCATAGCCCCCACAGCCCCCACACACAGTGACTGACAGCAGGAGCAGCCCCAACCCTAACCGTAACCGGTATTTCTCTAATTCTTATATTCTATATACATAATCTCTACAATTTTTTAATTCCAAGTTTCCAGCCCTTTGCAGATCGAGCGCAGACTATGGTGCTTTTCGCTACTAAAATTTTGGCTACTCCTGGGTTCGGCACTGCACGGGACACCTCGTGAGGGAACGAAGCGGTCAACAGAGTCTGATTGAGAATTTGAGAAGCCTACGAAGGAAGTTGACATCGGCTAGGATTTGGGGGTGCCATGCTATCACAAAATTACTGTTGTGCTACGGACTCGGAAACAGAGCCCCGGACTAATCCGACTCGATAGATCAGCAGCTTCGTGTTCGGTTCGTGGCTACACGCCTACACCAGAGCAGCGTTACGGCCAATCACAGATTGCCTCCTCCGCTTCCGATGTTCGCCTGTGTCGTTCCCGGTGCGTCGTACCTCGCGGCCGGTAGCGCGCGCGCACCTCGCCGTGGTGGCACACGCACGTCGTCTTCATCCGGGGGTGGTCTCCATCCCGCCCAAGACCAGGACCACCAAGAGCGTGCAGATGACGACGACCGCGCCGCAGCTCCCGGTGCCGTGCCTCATGGTCATGCCTCCGAGGCCGCAGCTCTCCAAGCCTAGCCGTGCCGACGTCGGCGGCGAGACACGGGGCGCGGACATGATCGGAGCGGTCAGCCGCGACGACCGCGAGAACAAGCCTCTTCGCCCGCTGGAAGCCGACGAGCTCGACGACGGCGACGGTGGCAACGAGACCGGGACAGAGAGCAATGAGATGGGCAAGCAGCCACTGCAGGCCACCGTGGACGTCGGGACCGAGCTTCCTCGCCCTAGGCTCGCCGCCGGACCGGTGCAAGCTTGCATTGCCGACGTTCAGGGTCCGCGTCCCGTAGTTGCATCAGGGGCGGGTGCCGTGCCTGATGCTTAGCAATGTTACCTAACACTGAGTATTCGATCCGTTTCAAACATGGGAATTTCGTGTTATTCATATAGGAATCAACTAACAACTTCTTGTTAAGCTTTAAAGTATTCGTGCAAAATTTCTTGTTAAGCTAGAGAGTAATTAACAATTTCTTGTTAGGCTTAAAGTATTTGTCTAAAATTTCTTATTAAGTTAGCAATATATTCTCTCCGTTCCAAAATAAATACACATCTCATTTATCGAGGAGCCAATTTTTTTAAAATTAGATCAAGTACATATAAAAAAGTACTAATATCTATGATGTGCAATAAGTATCGTTATATTGGTTGTGGAATATATATTCCTTGATAAGCGAGATGCACACTTATTTTGGGATAGACGGAGTATGTAAATGTTAGATGTCCATGTATTAATTTGGGCAGCAGCTCCCTATTTGGCTATTTTATCTCTCTTTGATTTGATATTGTATACATGTTTAATATATATTTAGTTGAGACAGTAAAATTTCTCTTTGTTTTTAATATGAAAATCGGTATGTTCACCTTGTACATACATATACGTGGTTTCTATGACGATCAGTGACACACATCACAATGTAGCGCTTGAATTAGTTTTTTCTAAATATTAACTATCGTACAAGTGAGTAATTTATATACATTGGAGACTAGGTTGGGTTTTTTCCTCTAATAAGTAGTACTAGCAAATATGTCCGTGCATTGCATCGGGAGAGAAAAAATATATATCAAATGTTAATGGAAAACGGACAAAAATATTACATATCTATATATGTTTTACCTTTTTCCATAAAATTTAAAAGCTATAATTTTTTTAATACAATGACCATGTTTTACATCTATAATATAAATTAGTATTAGCAATAATATGACAATATCCTATTAAATATATATCAAAAAATACTACTTTGATAGAATTTTTCTCCCATTTTAAGGCACATCGTAACTTTAAAATTCATAATACCTATATGCACGTAGAGTTGAATATCTGAGTTACAGCCATAGTCCATGATTGCATTGATACTTAAGTACAGCTTGGAGATATATTTATTTACATTAGATTTTGGAAAACATGCCAGTACATTGCAACCGGAGAAAAAAGATCAAATATTCATGGAAAACGGAAAAATTGTTACATATTATATATGTTTTACCTTTTATATAAAATTTAAAAGGTATAGTCTATTTTATGGTTACCATGACATCTATAATATAAATTAGTATTAGCCCTCCTCCGTGATTGTACTGGTACTTATGTACAACTTGGAGATATATTTATTTACATTAGATTTTGGATAACAAATTGTTCCAAATTGATTTTATTAATTGGATAATTGGCTGATCCAGGTTCTAATATTATTTATTAATCAAGGATAAGTATATTTATTATTCGAGAAGGACAAAGAAAATGGAAAAAAACCAAAAGGCATGGTTGGGAAACAAAAAATGGCCCCACGCCTTTTTGCTTGCATGCCCATACCATCCCAATGCATATGTGAGCATGCGACGACAATAACAGGCCACGTTGCACATGTTCATCGAGAAAAATAGGCATAGCTGAAACCAAAACTCGTTTCCGTTTGCAGGCCGCGCCGATCAACGATCACAAGTCCATCTATGAATCTATGATAGCAACAAAAGGAACGGACACGGAGTCTTACTCGGAAAGATGAAAAAGGCTATAGAATAAAAACTAAACGAGAGTTGGAAAAAAACACGGAAGTGAATTGAGTCATCGGACAAAAAAAAAACTCTCCTTGATTTTAATATTCAAGAGACGAACTCAGTTGATCAAAAAAAAGGAAAACTCTCTAATTTCTCTTTTATCCTTTTTCTATTTGATTTGGACCTTTTTATTCCACCGGAGACTTGTGCCTCCGCGTGTCCTTTGCCTTGCTTCCTATTCAACTCCAAACTCAAGCAGGCGAGATGGAATTGGACACAAACAAGACAGGAACACGTCCGTAACGGCCTCTGCCTTATTTAGCTCTGGTCCTTGATCGTGAGAACCATCCAATATGAATAGATCACGGATAGAAGTAGCTAGGGAGGGCCAGAGCAAAACAAATGGACAAAAAAGAGGTGGAAATTTTGTCTCTTTATTATTATATATAAATATAGATATAGATTTAACTTATATGCAAATATAAAGGACTATTACTTTAGATTATTCTGAATTTTTGTATTGGCGGAGATGGTATTTAGATGCAAATTGATGGGCATACTTTATATTATTTTTCATAATGATATAGGTGAGTAATTTATATAAAGAATTAGGGTTACTTTAGATTATTTATTATAATGAAAAATATAGATAATTTCGAAAAAATAGAATATATCTAATGCTATTATTATAAATTATGTTTAGAGTATACCGAATTAACGGCAAGATGCTTTGTTTTATTTTATTTAGAATGTTTATGACTTATCTCTTTTTTTTTTGTAGAGATGGTAACAGAAAGATTGCGTTCAGCTTAATCTCAAAAAAAAGATTGTGTTCAGCATAAATGTCGTTTGAAACATTCCTATATATTACAAACATAAATGTTGCTTGAACCGTCTTGCGTTGTAACAAGTAGATTGGTTAATATGAAGTCCAACTCCTCGAGTGTTTCCATTTTGAAGCTGAGTGAAGAAGACCCATCACGAGTTTCCGGTGAATTGCTCGGTCTATATTAACTGAAACAGCACCATTGCCCAAAGCAGGTAACATGCCCGTAGTATCAAACTAAGGCCCCGTTTGCTTGGCTGAATTTTGGTGGAATCTAGATGGTTTGGAGAAATTTATGAGAGAAAAACACGGTTTCGGATGAAAAATAAGCAGATCAAGTCGGGTTTAAGGACACGCCGAATGGGACCTAAAAGAAAGTACAGAAACATGGGGTTTTAATAACGAAGTGCTCCGTATGAAGTAGGCCAACGTCATCCAATTCGTCTACATACATGAAGTTCCGAAATCAATACTCTCGATCGGAGCTAAACATGTACTCGCAGAACAAGAACTCATGAACTATACTGCTAAATATATTGATCTCCTTATTTATTCATGAAAATACAATGTACTTCTTTTTTTGAGAGAGAAAAATACAATGTACTTCTTTCTTTTTTTTGAGAGAGAGAGAAAAATACAATGTACTTCTGGAAACGTGACCGGGGTGCATTGTCGCCACAAGCATAAACAGTACGTTCCCTGAGCCAACTGGGCTGTGCACTAGAGACTTGCAAAATTGGGCTGGACTGTGCAAACTGGTAGGTGGGCTTATATATGTTCACCTTTATACTGGGCCGTGTGGGTACATTAGGACATAAAACAACCCATAGCATTCAATTCGGCCCAGACACTACCACGATGATGAAGGGCCTAGCTCGGGTTAGCATGCTCCTCTCAAAAAAAAAAAAAAAGAGCTCGGGTTAGCATGCCGCATTTAGGATGGCATAAAAAAAAAGCATATATAGCTTGGAACAAAGCATATAGGATGGCATCAAAAAAAGATGATCATTGTTCTGCTCTAGATTTTCCTCCTATGTACACATAACTGATCCCTGAAAACTATTGTGTAATCTGTAAAAGAAATTGACACGCAGTCAACAACGCTAGCAAGAGGATGTTTGGTTGCCAGCCATACTTCTCCCTAGACAAGTTTGATCAAGCTGACAAGTGTTTGGCTAGTAATTAAACTTAGGCAAGTAATTTTCTTTTGTGCTCCAAGTGTTATAGAGTAAAAAAGTATGACAAGATTTCCTTAGTGCGCTGATTCACACATGATTAAGGTGAGTTCGTTTCAGGAACATAACTTCTCTATTCTAAAATGTAAGGTGTTTTAGTTTTGTATTAAGTCAAACTTTGTAGCTTTGACCTTGTTTATTAAAACAAGAGACACCAACACATAGAACATTAAGTTAATTAGTTCTATTAAATCTACCATAACATATATCTTTGGTATAATGCTTTTATTTGGTCTTATAAATGTCAATATATTTCTTCTACAAATTTGGCTAAAATTAGAGAAGTTTAATTTAAGACCAAACTAAACACCTTTTTTTTGAACGGGGAGAGAGCAAATGACAAGAGCACCTTCTCCCTCTCTTGGCCCATGCAAGCACCTCATGTAACCAAAGGAAAGATATGAATTTTGTCAAGGCGGTCCACCGACCAGGACAACAAAGTGTGAAGAGAAGAACGTGTTATCAGGTAACATGACGGCTCCTTTTGCTACCATATCCAAGATTGCACATCGAACCAAGACATTGGCCATGCATCTACACACCTTTTAATTTGGTGCCCACATGCCGCGTGCAGCCCATACTGCATGTACAAAAGCTTTGCATTTTGTTTTCAGGACCAACACGGCCACGTTATCATACATGTTTTCAGCTAAGCCAGAGCCAATGCGCGCAATCCTGAGGCCTGATCTTGAGTCTCTGTCTATCTCACCCAAAAACATTCAATCATTAACGTAACATGCATGCATATGCAATTTCGAGCAATCAGGACCCGGCAGAAATGTAACTTCAGGAAAAAAAAAATTGCACAGTTCCGTTCTTTCTTTGTTGCGGTCCTATACAGATACAAAATTTGAAGCGTTTTTGAAAACTTTGCCGTTGGTCGATCTCATCTGAGTATAGTTAGGTTTGTCTTTGAGAAATATTCTATGAAATTTTAATGTATAGGTACGTATAGAAAGCCTATTGATGGTCAACATTGCATATTGAAAACAACAAAGTGTAAAAACCAGAGCATGTATCGCTTACAAATACATACTCGGACGAAAAAAACTGCACGTCTCATTTCCCGATGAATCAAGTTCTTTTTAGGTTTAACTACATATATAGAAAATATTATCAACATTATTTATTGGGCGTGTCAATAAATTTATTATGGAAAGTATATTACAGGATCAATCTATCGAGGACTTATTACACATTAGAAGTATTTTTTTCATAAATATTTGATCAGACTAAAAAGTTTTGACTTTCTAATGATGCAAAGATGTGCAGTTCTTTTGTGACAGAGGGAATATAACTTTATCATAGGAAGCATCCACATGTGAAAACCTATTGGAGTGTGTATTAGATCCAGGTTTAATGAATCAGCCTCACCTCTCCTTTTCTTATCATTCCACCCTGTATTTTTCTTCCTCATCTTCTACACCACAGCACATTTACGCTTCCCTGCTGCTGCCGGGCTACCAACCTCAGGTGCTTCCTCGATGACCTCCAGCAGCTATCACCACCGTCGCTCATTTTTCCTGACTTTGAGGTGAACGCCCCTAGCCTCCATCACCTCATGCTGGCTTCGGCAGCACTTCGCCGCTAACACTAATTCAAGCCGTCATCTCCCTCTCCATCGGACACCCCGCGCCACCTGCAGCACCCAGCCAACGTTTCCTACCATCCAATTCAACCCCATTGCTGCCTAAACCATAGGCTCGGCAGCCTCCTCTGAAACTCCTTGTAAGGCCGGTCGCTATGGAAACCCACTACTCCTCCCCTGCCGGGAAACCTAAACCCTAAGTCCGGCAAGCTCTTCGTCTTTGGCTACGTCATGAGTTCTTTCCATGCCATCTAGTTCATGCAGCCCACCCACCACCTGTAGTGCCCAATAATCAACCTTTCCCACCATCTAACCTTGCTGTCATTTCAACCACCAGTTCAGCGGCCTCCCCAAAAACCCCGTCCCTCGCGTGGGAAACCCTTGAAGCCCCGAACCCTAACTCTGGCAAGCTACCGCTGAAAGAATAATGTCATTAAATCTTAGAATAAATTCAGGGATTGAACTCGGTTGAACAGGTTGCACCACAAATGAATCTAACCAGCTGAGCTATGCTCAGTTCAATGACAACACACCACTAAAGAAAAACTTAACCGAGGCGTTTGCCTTTTGGCTCCGTTATTGGGTGGCCGGGCAGCCGGCTAAGGAACCGCCTCGGTTAATCCTTAACCGAGGCGAGCAACTTAAAGCGCCCACCTTGGCTAATTGGTTCAAAGGAACCGCCTCGGTTAATCTAAATAACCGAGGTGGGCGTTTTATATGTTGCCCGCCTCCGTTAATCTATTTTTGGAGGCGGGCACACTATAAGACCCGCCACCAAAAATAGTGGCCTAACTCAGAGCCCAGGCAAAGCCCATGCTGTGCTCATATATAAACCAGACTCTAGGGTTTTTCTCAATTCATCCCTCAGCCGAGTTCACTCCCTCTCCTTCCTCCCTCACAGCGGCGGTGCTCCTCCCTCTCCCCATAGTGTGCGTGCCCCTCCGTCTCCCCCTCCTCTCCCTCTTCCCCACAGGCGGCAGCGCCCCTCACTCTCCCTCTCCCCAACAGGCGGCAGAGCCCCTCCCACTCCTCTCCCTCTCCCCCATAGTGGCGCGCGGGGCGGCCCGCACCGGCGGCGGCGGCGCACACCGGCGGCGCGGCACACGAGGCGACGCCGTGTGGGGTGGCCCGCACCGGCGGCCACGGCGCACAAGGTGACCCCCCGGTGGTGGATCTACGGTAGCCGCACCCCTGACGGATCTAGGGCGGCATATCTCAGCAGTTGCGCCTCTCCTTTGAGCACGGCACGACAACCCCTCCCTCTCCTCCGAGCATGGCGCCCCCTCCCTGTCCCCCGTGCGTCGGCCACTAGATCCGGCCTCCAACCGGCCACCGGCGGCGGATCCGACCAACGGAGGCAGCGGGGTGTAGATCCAGTTAGGGATGAAAATGGATCGGATCGATGCGGATAATGCCTTTCCCATATCCTAATCCGCTTTTCTTTTTTGGATTCGGTGCGGAGCGGATAATACACGGATGTGGATGTGGATGCGGTTTTTTCGGATTTCGGAAGTGGTCTGGATATGGAGCGGAACCGGATCGGAGACAGATTTAAATAGTCGAGTAATATGTGCATACATAGAGAATTATAAGCTTGTCAAGAATTGATTTAGTAAAGAACCAAGAACATGCAATAGATAATGAGCTTGCATTGCATTCCATATTGCGGCTATCACACTGATAATTAACACTTAACTTGATATTTTAACAAAAAAATGATAAGTTATTAGCCAATAAATAATAACACCTAGCAAATTCTTAAATTAAAAATTAGAACATCAAACAACCGCATCACAAAATAAGAGTTCTCAACTAAGAAACTTTTTTGAATCCCAAATTATTTAGTCTAGTGAGAGAAACTTTCGGATATCCTATTTTAAACATCGGATAATCCGCATAGAAATTGCGGATAATCCATATCCGCTGGATTTTACCTATTCCGTATCCTATCCCGCATCCGCACAAAATCGGATTTGGATTATCCGTATCCGCATGGATATTAAAAGTTCTTCTCCACATCCTTAAAATTCGGATTCAGATTGGATCGGAGAATTATCCACACCATTTTCACCCCTAGATCCAGTCACCAGCAGCGGTGGGGGCACGAAAATGGCCACCACCGAGCGGATCCAGCCACCGGCGGCTGCGGGGGCGTGGATCCTATCACGGGCAACGACGGCGAGTGGGACCGAGCTCTACCGAGCTCGGTGGGCTTTTTTATTTTGTGAAATTATTTACGGAGGTGGGCTGCTTAACCCAACCGCCTCCGTTAATAGCATTAACCGAGGCGGGCTACTTATGCCGACCATCTCGATTAATCGATTAACAGAGGCGGGCGGCCAACCGCCTCCGTTATAGCTGGATTAACCGTGATCTTTGGATGGAGGCGGACGGTTTGCCCGCCTTGGTTAATCAATTTTGCCCGCCTCGTTTAAAACTACAGTAGTAGTGACGATAGCATGAGACTTAGATGGAATTACACGTGTCCACGATGCTTGCTAGTTCGGAGAAGATGCAGAGATAGATTAGCAGACTGCAACAAGTTGATGTGAAATAGGTAGAGAGAGCTAGAGGTGATATGATGCATACATGCTGTGCAGGTCCCCTGACAACCTCTGACTCTGAGACACGAAGACGATCTCGCACCCATCTTCCATTCAGTTACTGGTCCCAAGCATGAATGACACAGTGACACGACAAGATCATGTTTAGTTCTCACCAAAATCAAAACTTTGACACTATTCAAAAAAAGATTCCCTATCACATCAAACTTGCACATGCATGTGGAGCATTAAATGTAGGTAAAAAAAAAACTAATTGCATAGTTTAGGTTGTAAATCACGAGACGGATCGTTTTGAGTCTAATTAGTCGGCGATTGAACAATAATTCACAAATACAAACGAAGCGCTTACTGATATGATTATTTACAATCTGGCAAGGTGATTTTGGTTGTCCCAAAATCTGGCACAGTGAACTAAACAGGGGCTAGATCATACTCCTACACGGACGTTGCATGCTCACGTGCGTACATCAAGTGGCCGAGAAGGCGAGTAGGCGACAGCCACCGCAGGACCTGATCGAGCGTCGCTGGGCGTGGGCCTGTGATGAGCCTGACAGTACGCGGCAGATGCGCCCAGCCACCACTCCACCAGAGGGCCGCGCGGGCGATCGAGCGCTTGAGGAGGCGGCGGCCCACCACGCCGGCAGCTTGGCACCCTGGCCGATCGATCGACGCCGTCGTCCTCGTCGTCGTCCTCGTCCTCGGCATGCCATTGCCATGCCACACGATGTGTCATTAAGTTCAGGCGGTGTCGTCGTCGCCGCTGACCTGGCCCGGCCCCGGCACCGGCCCCCAAGTGGCACGAATTATTAGCGCGCCTTTTAATTTGGATCTACTTATTACTGCATGCGTCATCTATCCCTGTTGTTCCTGTATCCTCGCTCACTCACCCACCACCGGGCACCCCAATGCAAGAGGACTGGACAAGAGCATGTAATGTACCCGAGCATTGGCACAAACAGCGTCATTCATGCATCACGCATTCAGCAGCTAGCGCGCACGCCGGCCGGCCGGCCTGCGCGTACGTGGCCACGCACGCGCTACAGGACGGCGAAACGGATCGCCACTGTGTGCCGCGCTAGCTGCAGTGGCCCTGGCCGGCTTGCAGTTGCAGGACAAATTTACAGTAGAACTGTGCAAGTGATGTGAGCTCGCCGGTCAGGCCCGGTTGGTGGGCCCGTCGCACTGCGCTATATAAAGAGATGGGGGCGGCGGCTCACGGTACGAGGTTGACCGGTTTTGCCAAAGCACCCCACCGACAAACCATAACCGATCTAAGGGAGCGCAGCAGCGGCGGGAAGCGCCGCCACCGTCCTCCTCGACTCGCAGTCGCTCCTAGACCTCGCCGCGACTCCACTGACCCGGGCCGGCACACCTTCCCCATGGCGACCTCAAGCTCCAGCGCCAAGCCCGCTGATGGTCGGTAACATCCCCCTCTCTCCCTCTCTCCTTTCTCCCTTTAGATTTCTAAGTTTTAGATTCCAGATCTATGTGTTCTATCTCAAATAGAAAAGGTTCCACCCGCTAGATCTAGTCCTAGTTGATCCTAAGATTGCAACATTGGTATCAGATCGCCTACTAGATGGTAGATCTAGATCGGGGCAGCATTTAGAAGGACACGAAAGAATAGGTTTTGGGTGAACCCTAACCCTAACCCTAGAAGGGGAAAGGACGGAGAGGGGGAGGAACCTACCTGGTCCACTCGCCGCTGTAGACACCGCCACCGCGCGGGAGGACATCGCGCCGCCTTTTTACTGGCACATGGGAAGAGACCCGAGCCGCCGCTCGTCGCAGCGCTGACGAGCTCCGACCGAGGGCACCACCACAAGCCCGCTCGACGGCGGCGCGCTCGCCCTCGGGCGAACACGCGCGCCAGCGAGGGGCCTGCGGCAGCGCCGGCCCTCCTTCCTCCGACCGCCTCGGGTGGCCGCCACTGCGTCACTCGTTGCGGTGATGAGAGAGAAGGGGAGGGAGTGAAATGAAGTTAGGGTTCGGGGGAGGCATGGCTGCGCGCGGTTTTGTTCGGCCGATGCGCGCGAACAGCTGTTGGATCGAGATCAACGGCCGGCAGTGCTCGGGCTGGAAGCGGCCCAAGCGGGAAGGAGAAATCTCGGCCTAGGCCCAAGTTGCGGCCTGGGACGCGGGAGAGCGTGCAGCGCGCGCGAATGCTGGGCCGTGCACTGCTGCTGCGTTCTGGGCCGCGGGCCGTTATTTTCGAGCCGGGCCGATTGAGTGCCAGAGAACTATTTTAAGTTTTACTATTTTTCAGAAGCAGTTTTGTTGAATTGTATTAAGTTTTGAAGTTTAATCTCTGCTCAAATTTGAACCAACTGGAGAATTTGTTTATAGTTAAGAACATAGAAATGCTTCTAATAATATTATTTTTAAGATTATTTTTTCATGTTTCCGCTGCTATGTCAATGTTTCATCCTTTAATTAAATTGGAACCAACGGAAAAATTTAATTAGAGGTGTAGTCATATATGTTTAGGTTAAATTATGATATTGTTATTTTTTCTGACCAACGATTGATGATAACAATATTATAAGTTTATTCATGTGCTTTTCCATGCATTAATTCTGTTTTTGTCCAACGGTGATGTAGAATTAATGTAGAAGAATGTTGTTTTTTTATGATATTGCTATTTTCTGACCAAAGTTGATGATAGCAATATTATAAATTTTTTATTAATGAGTTTTATACATTAGTTCTATTTCTGCCCAACGGTGATGTAGAGTTAATGTAGAAGCACATTGTATGTTTTAATTTTGACCAACGTTAAATTACGGCATACAATTATTATGTCAAATATTTCTCACTTTCTCTGATGTTGTTTTCAGGATACAACCCAATGATGCTTATCTCGTCCATTCCGTGTCTCAATGGAAGCAACTATAACGTATGGCAAGAGAAGCTTGAGATAACACTTGCACTGTCCGACAATGATCTAGCACTTATCTCTCTGTGTCCCACTGAGCCTGAGGACCTGGTGAGGGCAGAAAATGAGACTAATGCAGCTTTCACTACTCGGCAGCGTGACTATGCATCAGTGAGAATGAAGTACGACCTTGATCGTGCGAAGTAGGATAGTTCAAACCGCAAGTGTTTGATGGTGATTAAGGGCTCCAATGAGGATCCAATAAGGGGATCAATCCTAGAATGTACTACCGCCACTGAGTATCTCAAGAAGGTGGAGAGTCAGTTTACTGACTCTTCAAAGGCTTATGCAAGCACTCTTATAAAGAAGTTAGTCAATGAGAAATACATTGGCGAAGGGATTAGAGAGTACATATTGAAGATAAGCAACACCGCATCCAAGCTCAAACCAATAGACATGGGGCTCAAGGATGAGTTTCTAGTTCATTTGATTATTGCTTCTTTGCCCAAAGAGTATGAGACTTTTGTTGTTAATTACAACTTATAGCCAGATAAGTGGGACATTGAGAAGCTCATTGCCATGTGTGTGCAAGAAGAGGAGAGGCTTAAGAGCTCACATGGTGACTCCGTCAACCATGTGAAGGAAAATAAAAGGAAGAATTTTAACAACAAGAAAGACAAACCACAAAAGAAACCTCAGTGGGACAATAGCTCCTCTTCTAAGTCGCAAGGAAAGGCCCCCCTAGAAAGATCACCATCAGAAATCCAACCATGTTCAAGTAGACAAGAACACATGCAGATGATGTAAGAAGACTGGACACGACCAGAAAGATTGTCTAGAGTTTCTGAAGCACCTGATGAGAAAAGGGATTCCATACGAGGAGGACCCTACAAAGAGGAGAAAGACACATTAAGGTAGCAAATGGAGTCAAAGCTGAAGTTAAAGCCATTGGAGAACTCTCACTAGAATTAAATGGTGGCTTTGTACTTAAACTTATAGATGTCCTTTATGTATCCTCTTTGCGTAGAAACTTAATAAGTGTCTCACGTTTAGACGATGATGGATATGATTGCCATTTTGGTAATGACCAATGTAAGATTATGTTTAATCATAAGTGTATTGGTCTTGCCTTCCGACAAGACAATGTTTATTTGTTATCACTTTATGAGAATGTGAATGTTGTGAGCACTAATAATGAGAATGCCTCCTCGTCTATGAATGTAAGTAATAAGCGGAAGAAAATTTATGACGTATCATCAAAATTATGGCACTGTCGTTTAGGCCATATTTCGAGGAGGAAGAATAGAACTATTGATTAAGAAATTAATTCTTTCGTCATTAGAATTTTCAGACTTAGAACAATGCATTGATTGCATTAAAGGAAAGTATGTTAAGAAAATAAAGAAAGACGTCAAATGAAGCTCAGGAATTTTGGAAAATAATTCACACAGATATTTGTGGTCCTTTTCCTATGAAAAGTGTGGATGGTTATGATTCATTTATAACATTCACAGATGATTATTCTCGTTATGGCTATATTTGTCCAATTAAAAAAGATCAAAAGCATTGGATAAATTTAAGATATTTAAGGCTGAAGTAGAAAATTAGCATAATTTAAAGATTAATGTAGTAAGATCCGACCGTGGGGGGAGTACTACGATCGACATACCCCATATGGTCAAGTTCCTAGACCTTTTCACAAAGTTCTTACAGGAAAATAGCATAGTTGCCCAGTACTCTACACCGGGCGAGCCTCAGCAGAATGGAGTAGCTAAAAGACGCAACCGTACATTAATGGATATGGTGAGAAGTATGATAAGTTACTCCACTTTACTATTAAGTTTGTGGATGGAGGCGTTAAAAATCGCCATTCATATTCTCAATCGAGTACCAAGCAAATCGATGCTGAAAACATCATATGAGTTGTAGATAGGAAGGAACCCTCACTTAACCATTTACGTGTGTGGGGCTGTCTAGCTGAGGCTAAAGTATTTAACCCAAATATTGGGAAGCTAGACTCCAAGATAGTCAATTGTCATTTCATTGGCTACCTAGATAGTCAAAAGGTTATTATTTCTACTATCTTGACAGACATACGAAGTTTATAGAAACAAGACATGCTGTGTTCTTGAAGGATGATATGGTCAGGGAGAGCATGGTAGCGCGAGAAATTAATTTTGAGGAGAAGTGGGTATACATGCCCACTCCAATGGTTCAGGAGCCATTTTTTCTCGCTACTTGTTGCTGTTGTACCAACAGTATAGGATCACTGTAGTGATAGCACCTGTTGTTAGTTCTCCGTGGCAACAATAAATGAACATGAGGAACATGTCCTTCTGGATCCTATAGAATCTGTTGTCGCACATGAGGAAGAGCAACAACAGCCCCATATGGAACAAGCGTCAACTAATGAGGCCCCAGAAGGTCTCAAAGAGCCAGAAAATCAGCCATTCCTAATGACTACGAAGTCTATGAATGTGAAGAATTTCAAATGGAGGGTGATCCCACCTCGTTTGAAGAAGCCATGAGAAGCGCTCACTCGTCGAAGTGGCTCGAAGCCATGCAAGATGAAATGAGATCAATGAGTACCAACGATGTTTGGGACTCAGAAAAAATTCCTAAAGGAGCCAAGACAGTAGGCTGTAAATGGATCTACAAAACTAAGTATAACTTCAAAAGAAATGTGGAAAGATTTAAAGCGCGACTTGTGGCGAAAGGCTTCACACAAAGAGAAAGAATAAATTACAATTAGATATTTTCTCCAACATGTAAGGATTCTTTTAGAATCATAATGGCGTTAGTGACACACTACGATTTAGAATTACATCAGATGGATGTAAAGACATCTTTCCTTAACGTGGATTTGGATGAAAATGTTTATATGGCACAACCAAAAGGCTTTGTCGTAAAAGAAAAAGAACGTATGGGATGCCGCCTGAAAAATCCATTTTGGATTAAAACAAGCCTCAAGACAGTGATATTTAAAGTTTGATGGAACGAGAAGGAAGTTTGGGTTTAAAGAGAATGTAGAGGACAATTGTATTTATACAAAGTTCAAGAATGGGAAATTTATTTTCCTAATCTTGTATGTAGATGACATCTTTCTCGCTAGTAGTGATGTTAATCTATTACTGGAGACGAAGAAGTTCTTATCCTCAAATTTTGATATGAAAGATCTCGGTGAAGCTTCATTTGTTTTAGGAATAGAGATTCATCGAGATAGAAGAAATGGGGTTTTAGGATTATCGCAATATGCATATTTAGAAAATGTTCTAAAGAAATACAATATGAATGCGTGTAAGCCTTCACTTGCTCCTATAGTCAAGGGCGATAGTTTTGAGGAATTCCAATGTTCCAGGAACCAATATGAGATCGATTGAATGAAAGTGGTTCGATATACTTCAGCTGTCGAAAGCTTACAGTATGCTCAAGTATGTGCACGCTCTGACTTAGCTTTTGTTATCGGGATACTTGGCAGATATCCGAGTAATCTAGGAATAAAACACTAAAGAATGGTAAAGAAAGATTTGCGTTATTTGTAAGGCATAAAAGGTCTCATGCTAATGTACAGAAGATATGATTCCCTTCATATAGAGGGCTATTCAAATGCAAATTTCACGGGAGATGTAGATGATAGAAAATCCACATCAGGCTATGTATTTACTCTCGTAGGGGGCTATATTGTGGAAAAGCTCAAAGAAACCGTCACTGCATCGTCCACGATGTATGCCGAGTTTGTAGCATGTTATGAGGCCACGGGGCAGGTGAACTAGCTAAAGAAATTTATGTCCGGCTTAAAAGTGGTCGACGACATTCATAGGCCACTCAATTGTACTGCGACAATGAGCCAGCAATATGTTATGCTCACAACAATAAGTCAAGTGGTGTTGCCAAACATATTGACATAAAGTTTTATGTTGTGAAAGACAAAGTCCGGGTTCATTCTATTAGTCTCGAGCATATAAGTACAAAGAAAATGTTTGTGGATCCGCTTACAAAAGACATACCGACCAATGTGTTCAGAGAACACTTAGCCGGCATAGGTTTACGGGAAAGCCTATGATCCCTGGACAATAAGGGCCTAGTTGAGAATCTGTTTCAAAACAGAGAGGTATATTATAGCTGTTAATCTAACGGTACTAACCGTTGTGATGAGACACGCTCTATGCTCTAGTCTGTGATGGAATGGGAAAAGAGATAAGTATTTTAAGTTTAAGTCATAAGTTGAGATCAAGGGGGAGAATGTTAGGTTGATCTCCTCCGACTCGGTTCAACGACCGAGTTGGGCCTTGACCCCGCGCCCTGATTGGGGGCACCCAACCAAATCATGGTTGGTGGGCCCACGTCGTACTGTGCTATATAAAGATGTGGGGGCCGGTGGGACACGATACGAGGTAGACCGGTTTTGCCAAAGCACCCCACCGACAAACCCTAACCGATCTAAGGGAGCGCAGCAGCGGCGGGAAGCGCCGCCACCGTCCTCCTCGACTCACCGTCGCTCCTGGACCTCGCCGCGACTCCACCGACCCGGGCCGCCACACCTTCCCCATGGCGACCTTGAGCTCCAGCGCCAAGCCTGCTGATGATCGGTAAGATCCTCCCTCTCTCCTTTCTCCCTTTAGATTTCTAAGTTTTAGATTCCAGATCTGTGTGTTCTATGTGCTTGTTTAGTTTCCAAAATTTTGTAATTTTTTTAAGATTCTCCATCACATCGAATCTTTAGACGCATGCATGAAGCATTAAATATAAATAAAAAATAAAACTAATTACATAGTTTAGACGAAATTCATGAGATGAATCTTTTAAGCCTAATTAGACTATGATCGGACACTAATTACCAAATAACAATGAAAATGCTACAGTACCATTTTCCTAAAAAATTCACCAACTAAACATAGTCTGTCTAAGGCCTATCTCAGATAGAAAAGATTCCCCCGCTAGATCACTCCTGGCTGATCATAAGGTTGTACTCCCTCCGTCCCAAAATAAAAGACGTTCTCGCTTCCTGAGAAACGACTGCCGGCAATTATATATTAAAATATATAAATATTTATGCTAAGTAATTAGTATCATCGAAAAGATCTTTTTGTCTAGTTTTTTAACAAATTTATTTGAAGATATAAATATTACACGTATTTTCTACAAATCGAGTCAAACTTGTGACACGAAAACCCAAAACATCTTTTATTTTGGGACAGAGGGAGTAACAGGCATGCCCATACATCACCTCACCTCACATCATATAAAAAGAATGACGTTACGCGTCCGTCGTTGTCGTCGTCGTCCTTGCACCCTGCAGCTTGGCATGGCATGCACACGCTGTTCCACCCGAGCACTACTGTGTCTCCGTGTGCGCCGGCCGGAGAGGTAGCTAGCCATGACGACTACAGGGCATACGTACATGCCTGTTGTGATTGACTTGTGTGTATATATGTAGAAGCTGCGCGTACGCACGTACAATGCCAAAAGCAGTGAAGCAAAGACGAGAAAGACAGGCAGCACATGCATGCCATACGTACGTACATGGTCAGAAGCAAGGCAGGTAGCGTACATACATCACGGGCACTCGACCTGTCTGTGTCAAACGTGTGATAACGATCGCATGTAGTAGGATCGAGTGTTAGCCTGTTAGGTACGTACGTCGTGCACTGTGGATGCATGACTACTCCTGGAGAGCACGCACGCGTCAACCCGCGGGAACCTTTCCTGCTGTCTTCCTTCCCCGGCCCACGCGCCCATCACGGGCGACGTACGGCGGGGCTCGCTATCGGCGACGGCGAGGGAGCGATCGAGTCCGCCCATGCATGCTACCAGCGTAGATTGCTGAGCGCCGGCCGGCCGGTACGGTGGGCCTGCCCCTAGAGTCTGGACCGGCCGGCCGGAGGGACCGCGCTCGTGCCGGTGCACGCTAGCGGCCGCCGCGCCGGGGCCCGGCTGCAGGTGGTGCGCGCGCACGCGACGCGCCTAACACCGCCGCGGCGCGGTGGGGGTGGGGGGATCAATTAACTGGATCTTGCAACTGGTCGTCGGCTCCTCATCAGTCACTAACTGGATCTTGCAGGAAGACGGAGAGGAGGCGAGAGACATAGGGCTGATCCGTTTATGCAGTCCGGGCTCTGATCAACACGTCGCTTCGGCACCCGTGGAGTGATGGCGTTGCCTCGGCCTAGGCGCCGCCCCCGCATTATCGGTCTCCATTCACTCTCCGCGTCCGCGGCGGCATCCTGCTCCGTGCCTCTGCTTCATCTCCGTACGTAGGCACTAGGCAGCAACCTTTGGACACTCGGGCCTAAAGAGCTAGCAGCAGGGGAGCCCGGCCAGTGTCCCAGGGTGGCCGGGCCTTGGCTCCGCCACTGCCCCACACACACACACTCCTCTTGCTACTGCCTACAGTCGCGCACACCGTCACTGCTCTCACTGCCACTTACTATTACTGTTTTCTCATGGCGCTGTTCATTCTTCGTTCACGCTTAGCCAGACGCTTGCTCGCTTTTCAGTGACTCCTTTCCGGTCGTGCAGGTGCAGGTGCAGTGCAGACCAGCCGATCGAGCTGCCTCCACTGTAGTATACCGTACCAGACTGCAAGGTGAATAAACCAGGCTCTTGCTTCCACTTTGTAAAACTCTGTCACCTTTGGCTCCTGGTAGGTGGGTCAGACTGTTGAGTTCATGTTCATCATCAGCACCTTTAACTCTAGTAAAAGGCTGTAAAACTCTGTCACCTTTGGCTCCTGGTAAATAAACCAGGCTCTTGCTTCCACTTTGTCTCCCTCCTCCACTGTCGTCCGTGTCTGCTCCTCCAGACCTGACACCTCCACTCCCTCCCCAAAAGCGGCCTTTTCACGCTGACACAAAAGCGGACGGACGGGCCGGGCCACATACCATCACCAATACACTCTCGTCCAGGGTCTAGGCCGAAATTAGGCGCCGTAGTATTTTTGTTTATATTTAGATTTACGTCTAACTAAGCTCAAAAGATTCGTCTTGTAATTTACAATCAAACTGTGTAATTAGTTATTTTTTTTATCTATATTTAATATTCCATATATGTGTCTAAAGATTTGATGTGATAGAAAGAGAGTGAAAAAACTTAGAATCTAAACAAGGCCTAGGCCAAATTCGGCGCCGCTAGATTTACTATGCGCACTGCACTGTAGCATTTTGTTTGTATTTGATAATAATTGTTCAATCGTTGACTAATTAGGCTCAAAACGTTCGTCTCGCAAAGTACAACCTAACTATGAAATTAGTTTTTGATTTCGTCTTACATAATGCCAAAATTAGAAGTTAGGAGCAACTAAACAAGGCGCAGTACCACACCACACCAGCATGACACCATGCATGCATGCATGCTTGCATGTCGTCCCTGCCTCCCTGGCCTGCCGAGGCCCAAATTGAAGGACTCACAAAACACGCCAGTTCCTGCCTGCTGCTTCTCTCTCTCTCGCTGTCCATCATCATCGCCATCAATCTCCCCCTGGCCTTCTCTATCACGTCACGCCGCTGTCCGTCCGTGTCCAGTGGCAAGAGGAAGCACGCTCCACCAATCTGGTGGTGGCGACGACGACGACATCATCGTCTGCTTGCACTGCAGCAGCTTCAGGCAGGCACGCACTGTGGCACTGTGCTGTGCCTGTGCGCCTCCTCACCCTTCCAACTTCCAAGGCGGCCGGCCTTGGGGTGCCGTGGTTCACTACGCATGCACGCATTCTCGGCCCCGGTCGGTCGCAGAGAGGATCGATCTGCCCAAAAGATCACGAGTTTTTTGCGCCCGCGGTGCAGAAATTTAGGCAGCTGCGCACAATACGACACCACCATGCGAAATCATGCATGGAGTGGGACTTGGAGCTGCTTCGGCTACACAAGGCGCTGGCGCCAGCTCCCAGCCCCCACCTGAGCCGCTGAGCCCTGGTGGCCCTGCTACTACTAGCCTCCTGCATTCACACAGCACTTCCATGATCATGCCACCTAACCCAATTGCTAGTACTAGAAGCAAAGTTTTCATGACAAGGACCTGCAGTAGTTTATTTATATTAGTATTAAGGCAAAATTGGTTGCTTCAAGTTACTTTGTGTAAGGTTGAGATGGTGTAATAGAGATGGGTGAATAGTTATTTCTAAAATTAATCGCGTCGGCTAATCGAAACAAGTATGGAATTAAAATTATCGGTCTAGGCAAGACTATACCCTTTATTTATGTTCTCTAGCACCTTCCAAAGATACTAATTAAGCAACAAAGGTGCCGGGCTAGTTAGAGCTCACCTAACCAATTTTAGAAGCAAGATCACACAAATCTATGCTACTAGTACTTCAAGCAACAAGAGAACTCCTACACAAGCTAGTAAGCAAAAGCACAAAGCCAACTAAGCTCACTAGCAATGCTCAATAATAAGACAACCAATGCTAAATTAGAGAGCGTAAATACTTAGCTACACAAATTAAGCAATGTGACTACAAGGTTACACAAACTAAATTAACTATGCAATGGAGCTACTTCTATGCTACACAAGCAAGAATGTAACTAGTAAGCTACACAAGCTAACTAATTACAAGAGCAACTACACAAGCACAATGTATATAAAATGTAAATATAAGCTTGTGTAACGAGGATGCAAACCAATAGGAAGAACAAGGTTGACACGGTGATTTTTCTCTCGAGGTTCACGTGCTTACCAACACGCTAGTCCCCATTATGTCGACCGCTCATTTGGTGGTTCGGCGGCTAATTGGCATCACCCGCCAAGCCCGCACATCGGGCACCGCAAGAACCTACCCCGAAAGTGATGGTGGCTCAATGACACGCTTTACTAGAGTTGCTCTTCGCGGCTCCCGCGGGGCGAGCACAATGCCCCACATAAAGCTCTTCTCCGGAGCACCGCACAAGCTTCTTGCGGGCTTCGACGGAGACCACCACCAAGCCGTCTAGTAGGTGGCAACCTCCAAGAGTAACAAGCACCACCGGCTTGCAACACGACCACCTAGTGCCACTCGATGCAACCTCACGATGCAATCGCACTAGAATTACTCACTCACACAATCGGATGATCACTATCAAGCATATGTGAGTTCGAGGGCTCCCAAGCACCACCACATAAACCATCAAGGCTCTAGTGTGCTCAGCTGCCGGGCCAAGGCTGACCATGGCTTCTATTTATAATCCTCACGAACAAATAGAGCCGTTACCCCTTCACTGGGCAAAAATCGGGCCGACCGGACGCTCCGGTCATGTTGACCGGACGCTGGACCTCAGCGTCCGGTCGCTCGATGACAACCACGTGTCACCTGCTTCAAATACAGTACGCCACACAAGCATGCATATTGAATTTGAAAACTTATGCAATGTAAGCAAGCACATGAATATGCACATATCAAATGCATTCAATCAAAGTTCATGAGCTTGCTCCCCCTACTTATGTACTTCTCTTGTCCAAGAATTTTGATCCATCTCTTTTCTTCAATGTTGCTCCCTCTTTGTCCATGTCCATGTCCAACCTCTATTTCTTTGAGCTTTTATATCTTATCTCTCCCCCTTGTACAATCTCAATCTCAAAGCTTTCATATCTTTGTACAATCTCTCCTCCTTTGTCATCAATTTCCATAAAAGGTGTGCTTCTTATTGATGCAAAGGTATCGTTTCGGGGTAGATGGTTGAGGCTTGAATCTTGTATTTTTTATGGACATCACTTGATTGTTGGAATGACACCACTTGTAGATACCACTTGTAACTTGTGCCACTTGTATCTTGTGTAGGGCTTCTTGCGATACCACACATAGGATCTTTGATCTTGATATCAATTTGTGTGACACCTCCCCCTATGTGATAGCATGGGTCATGCATTTGATACACTTGAGCTTTTGTGGGTGAGGGATGTATTCTTCATTTGATGATCACTTAAAGTTGAGGATCACTTGTGGAACCACCGTCTTGCATGATTGATGCCATGTGTAGATGTGATACCACTTGAAAGAATCTTCTAGTATGGAACCACTTGTTGGATTTATCAATAAAAACTATTTCTTAAACATTTGCTATCTTCATGAGTACCACTTATAGGATATCACTTGTGAGTTGATCTAGACATCACTTGTAGATTCTTCATGAAATACTTGAGTCTAGATATCACTTGAAACAAACAAAATAGATATTCATTTGCATTGTTGTCTTGTGCTTGTACTCTTATCATTATCATGAGCTTCTATGGTTGACTTGAACTAAATTGATTTGCCTAAGCTTTCAAGTCCGGTTTGAACCAATGACAAGCTTCTTCACACCTCTTGCAAAGGTTATCTTGCCAATGTTTTACTTGTCACTTGTTAGCAATTCAAATTAGATCAAGTATTTGGGATCACTAGCTCATGAACAAATTCATATACTAACCACTAGATCAAGTAATAATTCAAGCAATAGTGGTAGGTTATGAATTTAAACATTTCATTTGTTATGCATGATCCTATGAAGCATGTACTATATACACTAATCGCATACTAGTAAGGGATGAAATGATCATGCACATTATAATGATACCTTTGCTATGTTGTAGTAGAGGATAGTCACATAGATTCTAATTCATTACTCCAATAGCAATGTAAAGTCCAATTATAAGCTTAGTGAAGACCAATAGATACTATTTTGAATTCCATTCTTCACCCATATGGAATGAATACCACTTATGATCAAGTGCACTTTCTTGTTGTGGTAGGCTTGCTTCTTCTTTTCATCTTTACTTGCGTGAGAGCATCAATTTGAGAATACTACTTGAAATATCATGACTAGCTCTCTTTTGGGTGTTGCTTAATTTTCTTGGTCAATCCTTTTGATTGCTTCAGTTAAGCATTTCAAATGTCCCTCGGATCACCACTTCCATGTTAGCCTTCCAAGTACAACACTTGGTTTACCTACATATAGGCGATAAGCCCCTACACTAGGGAGAAGTGACCTCTCTCCAAAGAACCATTCTTGATACTCACTTGAAATAGTTTGATTGATTGATCCAAGTGATGGACTTAACTTGATGAGTAAGTAACCTTGATTTCTTCTTTAAGTCCTTTTCTTTCTATTTGTTTAAGTCATTTTCTTTCTACCAAATGATCTCCAATCATATCTAGAACTTAAACTTCATCTTCAACATGATTTTGATCTTGATCTTCATCTTGAGTACCAAAAGTGTGCAAAATACACTCCACAATCAAATGTTCTTGTACTCTTTGCTTGTCATGCTTCTAGATCATCTCAAAACCAAACTTAGGTACCTTTACCACTTGTAAACATGTTTCCAACTTGAGAACCTTTAAATCAAAGTGACTCTAGATTAATCTAATATTTATCACTTTTCTAGCAGATTCTGTACCCTTGAAAGAAATAAGCATATCTCCCGAAGTACAAATCCAAATACCACGAAATTTGGTGGAGATGTGCTTCACTTAGTTATCTAGCAGCTGTAAAAATTTGAGCTTCATTTGACTTCTATATTGCTACCAAATTTCAACTATTCCACCACTGCTACATGCCAAAAACTGCAGCACTATAGCTGACAAGTTTCACTCCAAAACTAAGGCATCTCTTATCCAATTCTCATGAAATTTCTACATCTCATAACATAAGTCTAGAGCATGTACACCAATTTTCATGCCAATCCAATAAGTTTGGTCACTCAAACATGGCTAAGATCACAGCTAGCTCAGATTTTCAATATAGGACAGATTTCAATCACTTGAGCTATACTTCATCAAGTATGAATCAAACTTGAAACCAACTTGTTTGAATACTTTCACAAGATATAAATCCATTCAATCCACATACTAAATTCCATCTCATGAATTTATCCAACACAAATCAATCCAAACTTTATTACTAAGCAATTATCCATTCAATCAACTTATAGCAAGCAACATTGCATATTTATTCAATTCAATCAACTCATATGCACCCAAATGAAATGATCAACAAGAGATATACCTTGGTTAGCTCATGATCATCCAATTAGCAAGTTTCAACTCAAATATTTTTGCAAGCCATCAAATATTCTAATAAATCACCCCAACTTGAATATGACACTTGTATGTTGATAGCACTTGGATTTCACTCAATTTTCACTTGGCATTGGGTTTGGATGTGCACTAGGCTTCATATCTTGACGCAACATCTGATCAATATGAAATCAATTGAATCAAGTCTCCAATGCTAATAGTACCTACAATCAATCATCCACTTTTTGATGGTACCCAAACAATTTTGGGTCCTCTCAAGTTAGCAGCGACATACATAGGCAAAGCCTTAGTATGAGTAGCGGGATGTTTTGCAATAACAACCATAGAGGTACCATTATCATCCTTCCTAAGTATAGAATCATCATCAATTGAAATAGGCTTAGGAGTGTGAAAGGTCGAGATGGCGGACTAGAGGGGGGTGAATAGTCTTTTCTAAAATTAATCGCGTCGGCTAACCGATATAAATGCGGAATTAAAACAATCGGTCTAGCCAAGACTACACCCCTCTATATATGTTCACTAGCACCTTGCAAAGATACTAATAAAGCAACTAAGGTGCCGGGCTAGCTAGAGCTCTCCTAAACAATTCTAGGAGCAAGGTCACACAAACCTATGCCACTAGTACTTTAAGTAACAAGGGAGCTCCTACACATGCTAGTAAGCAAAAGCACAAAGCTAACTAAGCTCACTAGCAATGCTCAATAACAAGACAACCAACGCCTAATTAGAGAGCGCAAATACTTAGCTACACAAACTAAGCAATGTGACTAACAAGGTTACTAAAACCAAATTAGCCACGCAAGGGAGCTACTTCTATGCTACACAAGCAAGAAGGTAATTAGCTAGCTACACAAGCTATCTAATTACAAGAGCAACTACATAAGCTTAAGATATATATATAAGTAATTGCAAGCTTGTGTAATAGGGATGCAAACCAACGGGAAGAACAAGGTTGACACGATGATTTTTCTCCCGAGGTTCACGTGTTTACCAACACGCTAGTCCCTGTTGTGTCGACCGCTCACTTGGTGGTTCGCGGCTAATTAGCATCACCCTTAAGCTTAAGCATCGCACGTCGGCGCCAAGCTAAAAGAACCTACCCCTTGAGTGAGGGTAGCTCAATGACACGCTTTACTAGAGTTGCTCTTGGCGGCTTCATGCAGATTTCGACCGGACGCATGAGCACAATGCCCCTCACAAGCACTTCTCGGGAGCGCCGCACAAGCTTCTTGCTGCGCTTTGACGGAGACCACCACCAAGCCGTCTAGGAGGTGGCAACCTCCAAGAGTAACAAGCACCACCGGCTTGCAACACGACCACCTAGTGCCACTCGATGCAACCTCACGATGCAATCGCACTAGAATCGCTCACTCACACAATCGAATGATCACTATCAAGTATATGTGTGATGGAGGGCTCCCAAGCACTCACAAGCATGGACACTAAGTCCCTTGAGGTGCTCAAGCACCAGCCATGGCCGAGGGCCACTTCTATTTATAGCCCCAAAGGGCTAAACTAGCCGTTACCCCTTCTTTGTGGCAGCGGTCGGGCCGACTGTGGGGACGCTTAGTCGTGTGGTTGATCTTGAGTGGACGCCATGGACCTTCGGTCGCCTACGACGCCACGTGTCCTGGTTCCAACGGTTGACTTTTCCGATGCTTTCTCTTGCTTTTCCACCCCTTCTAGTTTTCCTTCCTTTATCATCAAATCACGGTCGTTTCAATGTGGCTTTACCGAAATCACAATTTTATCTTCTTGAGCTTGATCGGTCACATTTCCGTCCCGCGTTATCAGTCATCCGTCGGATGACGGGGTATCTTCTTCACTTTCTTTCTTTATTTAGCCCCGATGCATTTAGATCCGGTCAATAGTTTCTTAAGTCAATATGGCTTGATGTGACTTTTGAGCTAGCAGCTTATTGTTCTTTCTAAGGTTTGTTTCACACTTCTAACTTCATCATCCCTTGCTCCAATGTGCTAACCACAAGAACTTGCATCCAGCGCAATAGAAATGTTCTTCACAAGAGTTCTTTAGAAATGAGTTTTTATTTTCTAATATAGGCATTCTATTTTCCCGAAAGCCGAATCCCATTGAATCAAGCAAGCTCGTTTCATGGCGGAGAGAGAGAGGGACCCAAACCCATCTCACCCACCAAGTGTGCAAACACCACCTCCTTTGTAAATGTGCCAACACCACCAAGTGTACACCACCATGTATGTGTGTTAGCATTTTCACAATCATTTCCCAAAGGATGTTAGCCACTCAACTTTCCACACCACTCGATCCTAGCGACAATGCAAAGTTAGATCACTTTCGAGTGGCACTAGATGACCGATATGCAAACAAGTTTGCCCCTCTTGATTACGGCCATCTATCCTAAACCCGGTCATAAAATTCTCTACACACCTATGACGGTGAAATGAAATACCCTAGGTTATACCTTTGCCTTGCGCATTCCATTTCATCTCCTTCAATGTCGATGCAACACATGCACCAACACGATCAACAATGATATGATCCACTTCATATCATCACATGATCATATTGGTTCATCGATCTTGACTCACGGTGATTTTTTTTCGAGGTTCACGTGCTTGCCAACACGCTAGTCCCCGCTACGGTCCTTGGTGTTATGACTACATACTTCATGATGCCACTTTGCTTTCTTCACCATTGCCATCGTCCATCGGCGCCAAGTCTTGCTCAAGCTTCACCGCCACGCGGTCCATCACTCCAAAGCCTTTGACTTGCCCTTCACGCTTGCAACCGGTCCATCAAGCCAAGGCTTGTCTTGATCTTCTCCACCTTGATCACATGACTCAATGTCATGTCTCATGTGCAATAAGCTCCTTCATCATCACATGTGTGAGCTTTGCAACATCTCCAAGCCATTTTCACCTATATGTTGCTCATACACATGTACCTGTGGACTAATCACCTGTGTATCTCACATAAACACAATTAGTCCACCTAGGTTGTCACTCAATTACCAAAACCAACAAGGACCTTTCAGAGTGTTACCTAGGGGACATGAATGTGCCATGTGACCCCTTTCCAGGCATGAGTAGCATTTTCTCTTTGCTTGAGCCTTTTCTTCCTTGCTTATGTTGTGCTTCGCATTGCCTTGCTTCTCCTTGTTTGCTTGAGCCTTCTTCTCAAGCTTGTTTGGATAACCCGAAGCTAGGTGGCCCAATGTGTCACAACTATAGCATCTCATGTGAGCAATCTTCTCCATTTTCTCTTCTTTGTTCTTGCTCATTTGCTTTGCATCTTGATTCATCCTTGAACGCAATGCTCTTTCTCTTGCTTTTCCACCCCTTCTAGTTTTCTTCTTCTTTATCATCAAATCACCATCTTCATGTTGATCTTGATTTGCTCTTGGGGTGTCTTCTCTTGCTCAACTTGTGGCTTTGGTTGAGACTCTTCTAGTTGCTTCACAAATTGCTTGGTTGGACACATTGAGGTAAGGGGTCCCCAAGTGCGGCACTTGAAGCACTTCACATGCTTGAGCCTCTCTTCTTCTTTTATCTTCTTGAGCTTCTCAATGTTAGGGCAACCATTTGCAAGATGTCCCGCTTTTATGACACCGGTAGCACATGGTATGAGAGAGCTTTCTTTGTTGTATCTTCTTCATCTTTCTTTCTCTCTTTATTTCGCCCTTTGTCATCTTCTTCTTGAAGCCAAGGCCATACTTGTCACCATAGTTTCTTTAAGTCTTCAATATGTGCTCAAATGTGACTTTTGAGTTGTAGCACCTCTCTAGCTTGTTGCTCAATTTTTTCACTTGTTCATTGAGCTTATTGTTCTCCTTCAAAAGGTTTGTTTCACAAGACATAGAAGTAGAACAAGCATCTATATGTGAAGAACATGGCATATCTAAAAAATCATCACAAGAGGTGGATACATACTTCTTGCCTACATCACATGGGTTAGCAACAATTTGTGATTTATCATTTGATCCATGTGATGAGCACTCATCATTTTTAAGTTCCTTTGTTAGGTTTGGGCTGGCGACAACTTGTTAGGTTCTTGCTAGGGTTCCAATGGATATGATATGATATCACACACACAATTCACAGTCTTGTTGTGCTGTGTGGTTAGGCTCCATGTTGCCCGTCAACTAGCACACGATGCTAGGTTTGGTCAAAGTTTGGGCCTGCTGTGACGATGAGGTCCGCTCCGTGTTTTGACCGAGGGATAATTCTTACACTAAGTCTGTGTACATATAACTACTAGAAAATCTATTGCACATGCAGCGCCATTACTATGAAAGGGAGACCGAGAGTCGGTGATTCTAAGGAAGAGAGATGGGAGTGTCTGTGAGGCGACGGCAAGCTCGAACTCTGCTCTCGGCAGATCGCAGAACGCTGCGGCTCTGACGGCAGCGGCATGCCGCTAGGGACAGCGGTCAGCCATCAGCCTGATGGCAGTGTGAGAACGCAACCTTAGAGAGGGCGTGGGTGGTGGGGCTTCTTCTTGGTCGTCGGTGGTAGGAGATGTAAAGGAGGGGAGATCTTGGGCGCAGGGGAAAGCGCTTGCTTGCGGCTCGGTTGAGGAGGAGGAACCCATTGCCGTTGACTTTGTAGCTTTTGGCAACAGCTCAAGCTCTACCTTCCTCCACCCCTGTTTTTTCTTACTTCTCTCTCCTCTCTCTCTGTGTTGGCCTCACCAAGGCAAGTCATGCACTGACTGGAGGAATTGGAATCTACAATATTTTTCCATGACTTCTTGTGCGTGTTTGGTGAGATTTACTATGCTTGATTTAGTGGTAACTCTCAAAGAAATGCATGACTTATTTCTTTATGTGCTCTATATGCTTGTGGTCATGTGAGAGATTAATTTTATTGCAAATTTTAACTTTAAATGAAGCCTCATCTCTTGTCGCTACTACGTCATTTGCTCTAAAGCAACCCAAGCAGATTTCTTGGATGGGTGATATTTGTTAATCACGTTTCTAAACATGAGTACTAGTAGTGAAATACCTAGTTAGTGACGATCGGGATGTATTTTTGGACTTCTGGTGTCTGTTTTTGTGCTCTTGTCAATTGTAGCATTTACACATTCTCTATGATTGTTGCTTCTGGACTGCTGTAGGGAGGTGCTAGCCTGCTCCTGATGTTGGACTGCTACCTTGCTGTAGCATTAGCTATCTGTTAGAAAAAAAAGAGCATGCTGCACTCTTATGGAAAACTATTAGAAAACCTTAGAAAAGTAGGTAGTCAGCCAATGCAAGTAGATATGGAGCTACACCTCTGCTTCCTTTTGAGTGAATTCACATTGCAAGTTTATTTTGATTTGCTCTTTTTTGCGAACACACGCCAAGGAAAGGAATGTCCCTTTGTTTCAGTCTGTAGTGAAGACTGAAGTTGACATACCTAGCCTATTAGCTCACTTTGTTACTTGTATTATTATCTAGACGATGTCTTGATTTGTCAAATGGTTTCTTGTTACTTGTAGATCTCTCCAGCACCATTTAGAGTTGGGGAAGGTGAACCTCCGCCTTCTTGGGATCCGGTACCAACTCCAAAAGCTTCTATATGACTATAAGTTTATATATGCTTCTATAAGACGACTATAATCTTTATTACAGCTTCTATATGACATGGTCAATAATACAAATTCTATATGATATGGTTAATAATATTTAGCTTCTATATGACTATAAAATTGTATGCTTCAGTCCTGCAATGTGTCTCTCACTACGAGATCGTATTAGAAAGAAGAGGGAGGAAGAAGATGATGACATGATGCTATTTATTTTCCCCACCTTATATCTTATAAGTTCTGCTAGAGGAGGGGAAAAGAAGAAACGTCATACTTCGAAAGAAACAGGCGAGGTTAAAGTTTGTAGACTCCTCGAGGGACATGTCAAGAACTGTCAAGTTGCATTTAGGATGGAACCACGCATCTTTAGAGAATTGGCAAATTATCTTAGAAGCAAAAGGCTTGTTGTTGATACTAGGATAACTGTGGACGAGAAGTTGGGTTTCTTCCTATACATGTTAAGTCACAACGCCTCGTATGAGGATCTCCAAGTGTTCTTTGGGCACAACAATGACACCTTCCATCATCACATCAACCACTTCTTCAAGGTAGTCATTCCTACACTCTCTCGCAGTTACCTTCAAGCTCCTGATCCTAATCAAGTGCATAAAAAAATCCAAGACAATCCTAGATTCTATCCATTTTTCAAGAATTGTCTAGGTGCCATTGATGGAACTCATATTCCTATTTCCATAGCCTCTGAGAAAGCTTCTCCTTTTAGAAATAGGAAGGGCACACTAAGCATTAATGTGATGGTGGCATGTGATTTCAATCTCAACTTCACTTTCATTTCTAGTGGATGGGAGGGATCGGCTACACATTCCAGAGTGCTACGATCAGCTATGAGCAAGGGCTTCCAAGTACCTCTAGGCAAATTCTATCTGGTTGATGGAGGGTATGCAAATACTCCATCTTTTCTTGCTCCATATCGAGGAGTTCGATACCATTTGAAAGAATTTGGGGCTGGACATCGAAGGCCGCAGAACCCAAAGGAGCCCTTTAACCACTGCCACGCACTACTGAGGAACCATGTGGAAAGGGCTTTGGGGGTGCTTAAGAAGCGCTTTCCCATTCTGAAAGTTGCCACATTCCACATGTTGGAAAATCAAGTAAAGATACCTATAGCTGCTTCCATCTTCCATAATCTAATCCGATTACTTCATGGAGATAAGGAATGGTTAGATCATCAGCCGGATAATATCCCTCCAAGAAACTTTGTTGCTGTACCAAGTGGTGATCAAATGAATGACCTAAATGTGGGTTCAGTACAAGGCAATGCTTTAAGAGACACCATCGCCCAAGAAATGTGGGTTCAGTACCAGCAACATTTAAATTAGTCTTTGAATAGGCTGTAATAAGTTAATAAGCTTGTAATAAGTATGGATTGTAATTAAGCAGAGACTTCTTTTTTGTCTTTAAATTAGTCTTTGAATAGGTTGTAATAAGATTTTGTCATGAATAAGCTTGTAATAATTGAATAAGCTTGTAATAAGTGAATAGGCTTGTGTCATATTTGATAGCGATGGTTGGAAAAGGCTCCCCAAAGCTCAATATGATTGCAAGGGTGTCACCAAAGTTGCACCGGTTCTTGGGTACAACAAGTGGTATTAAAAAGAAGGCTTCTCCTAAATGCAGTAGGGCAAAGAAGACCGGAGGTTCTCCGAGAGGTATGGTGTTTAATTCTCTGCTATTATTGTTGTTATTTCTCTGCTATTATTGTTGTTATTTCTTTGCAGCTGTTTGCTACTAAAAAGAACTTTCTTGAAGTAATTCTCTTCTATACAGTTTATTCCACCATGTGCTATTATAGTAGTTTTAGTAAACCTGTAACCTGTAAACTGGTATTTCTTTACTGTTATTTTTATTTGTTGATTTTTGGTAACTTGATGTCAGACCATGGTTTACGTAGTAGTAAAGCAAAGAGCGGACTAGAATCCGGCCCTTGAGAAGTCCCTGGTAGACATTCTCCATGAGTATAAAGATAGTGGCTACAGAGGTGACAACGGATGGACCCCTGAAGGGTGGAATAAAATGGTGAAGGAGTTCCATCTGAGGAACAAGTATGTCAACTACACAAAGAGTCAGATTCAAGACAAAGAAGGACAGCTAAAGAAAGACTACAGGATGCTCAAAGAGGCAAGGAGGCAGAGTGGGGCCACCTGGAATGAAGATAGGCATATGGTTGAAGGATCGCCATCTATGTGGGATAACCTTGAAATTGTAAGTTGATTTCTTGAAGTAATTCTATGGATATCCTCATAGTGATAACCTCATATTTGATCAATGGTTCTCTTTAAATGTGCAGACATTCCCTAAAATTAGGAAGTTCCGCAACAGTAAGGCAAGATTTCCACTATTTGATGCTTTGGGAGAGCTTTATGATGGTAGGTTCACTTTCTATAGTTGCAAACGGTGCCAATCAATATATTCTTTCTACTTCTCACTTTAGTATTTGTTTGTTTCTATCTTGCTGCTCTATATTATCCTGTGATTCACTTGACTTGTCTAGTAGTCATTGATCAAGTATTTTTATAGTGCTGATGACTAAGCAACAATATGCTAGTTACAGTAATGCTTTTCTACTAGTGCTGATGACTAAGCAACAATATGCTAGTTTTATAGAGTTAGGTTATATGCTTCTACTTATCATAATTTATAGATGTCAGAACAGCAACTCTACATCCATGTTCTCATCTGTACTGTGATGAGTTTTCTTCAGTTCTGCACTACTAGTTGCTCTGCACGATATTTTCCCCCAATTAACTCCTTCTAGTTGTCATAACTATATTGGTTCTCTTTATACTTGAATTTCATGAGGAAAGACCACTTTCTATAACTATTTCCTTATTATCGTGTAGGTGATTTGGCTAAAGGTACTTACAATCTGACTTCTCTTGAGCCACCACAAGAGGAAGCACCACTTCGACAAATTCATGATGTAGATGACTTGGACAACATTGAGGTTCATGAGGTACTAGATGAAGATGATTCAATCACTGAGATACAAGAGGAAGCAAGTGAGGTTGTAGCTATTGAAAGAAATGGACAACGAGGTTCTCTGTCATGAGATGAAGAAAATGAGGCCGTAGCTGTTGAAAGAAGCAGGCAGCGAAGAACTACTACTACTGCATCAAGCAAAAAACATGAAAAGAAAGAAAAGAGACCTAAGAAGGGTGAAATGATTGAAGAAATGATGGGGAGATACCTAGATATGAGGACTAAGCAAGTACAAGATGAGTCTGCAGATCTAGCCAAAGAAAAGGAGGTTGTTCAAGGTAATGACTTCTGTATCAAAAGGTGTATATCCGTTTTGAGCACAATGGAAGTGACAAAGGAAGAAAAGGCAAAGGCATTTGCAGTGTTCATCAAGAGCAAAGGAAATAGAGAGGCCTTCCTAAGTGGTTGTGAACTAGATCGAGAAGCAACTTTGGTTTGGCTCAAAAATGCGATGGTCTAACAGGTCAGTCTACTTAATTGCTAAAAACTTGATTTTGCTGCACTATTTGTTTAGGAGCTGCTTGCTTACTTATCAATCTTGCTATCTACTTTGTTGCTTGATTTCTGGCTATCATGGTTCCTATCTTACTTTCCTGAAATGAATCTGTTTCAGTCTTGTAACTGGAGCTGTACATGTTCCTTTTGAAGATAGTGAGTTAGTGACTATGCAGATCATTTAGTAGATTGATAATAGTGCTTGTACAATTTTCTTTTTCTCTTTTTTTGCCAAAGGATTTTTTATAAGTTGCCGAAGGATACATGCAAGTTTAAAAGGATGTCAAACTTTTAATAGCATCTTAGTTCTTGTATTTGATGAAATCCTTCTCTTGACATCTAGCTGCAGTCTTTCTAGTAGGCAGAAATACCAGAACAATACCATCAAAGTGAAGGATGTACTGTACCTTCATAGCATGTTTCATTAATTGCTTCTGTTAATGTTTCTGTAATGGTAGTAGAGGCCCACTCAACATGTTTTTTTTGCAAGAGATAGGATAGAGCATGTGAAGGCACCGACTAGTTTCATAACTAATCAAAGCTTTTAAATTGACATATTGATTCAATTATGTTTTGGTTGACTACATCGTGAGTCATTTTCGTTCAATTATTTGTAAAAGAAAGCTTGCTGTCATTTTCAGGGAGGAGACAGTGATCAAGAAACATTGGATTGGACAAAGTGCCTGGACACTTGAGTAGGCTTAGATGAGTTATCTACTGGTTTAAATTATGAAGATTGTAATTCCATGAGTGGATCATGGCAGCCTTTTGGTGCACCTTTTTGTCACTTTTGGCGGTAGCTAGCATGTCCTTTATATGTGGTTGCACATTATCTGTGATACTCTGTTATTGTTGCTGCCCATTGTCTCTACATGTATGAGAGCATGATGAGAGACTTGTAGATAAAAGAACTCTAAAACATGGAAGATTTTATCTATTTTATTTTGCTGCAATGTATGAGAGCCTGTTTTTGCTGTAATGTATTTCATGAGATGTATTTGTAGTACTCCAACACTTGTTCAGTACCACAGGCAAACGAACGTGGCCTAGAGAGATCAGTCATGTTCCTGTTCCTGGACTGTCA
This sequence comes from Miscanthus lutarioriparius, assembly GCA_904845875.1. NCBI lineage: Eukaryota > Viridiplantae > Streptophyta > Magnoliopsida > Poales > Poaceae > Miscanthus > Miscanthus lutarioriparius. The sequence continues at coordinate 70,119,894 of CAJGYO010000014.1, read as the reverse complement.
GCGACGGCGCTGTCTAACCGAACAGGCAGGGAACGATTACAGGCAGGGAAGGAGTGACAAGCAGGAATCCACTCATTCCTGGGTGGAACAAATCAGCTCCAGGATTGGATCCTGAGCAAACGAACGAGGTTTTTCCAAATCCGGACCCTCATCATTCCGGGGTGGAGCTGCCATCGAGTAACCATCATCACTTTTTCTTGACACAAAAGATTCCATCGCAAAACCGCCAACGTGGACTCGGTCGTGCATGCATCATACGCCCTGGAGAGTGGAGATGCTAAACATGGACCAATACTTTACTCCAAGCATATGCATACAGTGTATATGTATGTATGCAATTAACTAGTGTCACTAGTACTACTCTCTAAGCACACCAATCACTAGCATAGTACGTGTAGCTAGTGGCTGCGCAAGGGGGCATCGTTTAATTGCTGACTTGTGTTTTATTGCGTGCTACTAGTAGTAATCTCTACAGGCACGCAGGAAGAAAGCGTAGAATAATTTCTAGGGATCGATAGGGGACGGATAGGTGCAGTGCAGGCACGCCATGAGGATCAGGCTATCCTAAAAGCCATGAGGAAGGACCAGATGATGTTGTAGTTACGCGCACACCACCTGATTCGCCAACTTGTTGGAAATTGGAGAAGAGGGGGCGTGGGGAGATCTCTGGCGCAGGTCAAATCTTGATCTTGGCATTTGGGAACTTGGAGCCTCAGCGACAGCAAGGCAGCAGCAGGACGCAACAGGTAATGCCAAGGCCACGTGAGGTGTGGTATAAATCCTACACGCACTTCCTATCTTTTTTCCCCCTTCCTTCCTGCAGGCGAAAAGGTTATTTGTACAGCAGAAAGAAATACTTATGAGTACCCTGCCTGGTTATTACCGGTGTCTGATTAAGCAAGTGACCACCAGCTGCTGTTCTTCTTTGTTTGTTTGAGAAAACTGATCACCAACCAAATGCATGTTGCTAAACCAGATGCAATGCAATGCAATGAGATGAGATGAAGGGGAAGGTAGCGATTAGTTATTCGGTCGAGATCCGTTCCGTTAGCGCACCGTTATGATTGGATTCCGGGCAGTACAGTACACACTAGCATCTGATGATATATAAACGCAGCACGCAGCACGCAGCACTACTCCCCTCTCGGCCCCTCCGGTTTCTCCAAAGGCTGACATGACAGGCTGAATAATGCCCAAACAAAACATAAGCACGCATTAGCGCGAGAACAATGCATCTAACCCACGCAGGGGTTCAGAAAATCAGAACCATGTGACGGAATACCTGTCTCCAAAGAAGCAAGCAAAGCGACACCGGCGATTTCATATCCCCAGTAGTTTACGGAATCTGATACAGATCTGCCATTTGAAAATGCTAAATGCATGGCACGGACAGATCATCTGGTGCCCTGTTGCCCAATCTTTCAACAACAGGAGGTGCCTCCCAAATGCCTGATTAACAACCGCTAATTATATATATAATATAATCCTCCAATGCCAATGCCAACCACGGGCAGAGGTAGCAGGAGGGGCAGGCACAGTCGTCGCTTTGCCCCCACGCAAGCCTCGATGGGCACCATGTTGAAGGCTCGGCTCCCAGTCCCAGCAGTGCAGCGTCCGGACCAGGGGCAGGTCAGGTGACTCAGGTCGTCGTCCTGCACCCATGGTTTGAATGGGAATAATGCAGCAGCGTTGCAGTGCAGCAGGGCAAATTCATGGCCTCAATAGTCATGGGGGTGGACAGCCAGGCCTTCAGTGGTTAGGGTTGCAATCCAACCAAAAGCCAGCTCCCTCGCTCACAAGTCTTGTCCTCTCAAGAGGAAGGGGGTGGACAGCCAGGCCTTCAATGGGACTGACCGAGCCCCTTGATGGTGTTGAATCTGAGACCAAAAACAAGTGGCTGGTTCAGTACAAGCTGCTGGTGCATGATAATTGCACACTACTACTACTACTACTAGCTCAGAGCCCATGCAACGCAATGCATGCAGTACACCTCAAATGTCACATATACTTATCTCACATGACAAGGCCCACTACGGCGCTCATGAGTCATGGCATGAACAAGTTATTGCTCACCAGCTCCTCACTCAACTAATCCAAGTGGCCACTACTCTACTGCAGGGATGAAGATGAACTGAACTGAACTGAACTGCTGCTGCCTCTGCCTGGTAGTAGTAGAGGCAGACAAGGCCAGCAAAACATGTCAATCCACACATCAGTTCAGGTTAATCCATTCGGTTCCAGTCCACCCGCCTGAGATAGGCTGTGTCTAGTTCCCAAAAAGTGCTACAGTAGCTATCACATCGAATTTTACGATACGTGCATGGAGCATTAAATGTAGACGAAAAAAAACTAATTGTACAGTTTGGTTAGAAATCACGAGATGAACGTTTTGAGCCTAATTAGTTCATGATTGAACACTAATTGCTAAATAAAAACGAAAGTACTACGGTAGCCAAATTTTTAAATTTCGTGAACTAAACACAGCCATAGTAACAAGGACAAGAAACGCAAGAGACAGGGCCGTATGGGAAATTGTGATGGTAACCTGGAGTGTCCAGGACTCGCTTTCTTGCACCTTCCCAAAGCCAAAGGCCATGTTTAGTTCCTCATTTTCTAAAATTTAGCACTATGAAAAAGAAGATTTTTCGTCACATTAAATTTGCGGTGCATGCCTGGAGTACTAAATGTTGACGAAATCAAAAACTAATTGCACAGTTTGGTTGTACTTTGCGAGACGAACGTTTTGAGCCTAATTAGTCAACGATTGGACAATTATTACCAAATACAAACAAAACGTTACAGTGTCGCTACAGTGTCACTGAATTCGGGCGGCGCCAAATCTGTGCCCAACTAAACATGGCCCAAATGGGAACTGAGTGGCCTGAAACACTAGGAACCTGGACCTCTCTATTCTACTGCAAGCAAGCAAGAAAAGAAGGTTAGAAAAGAAAAGGAGAGAAACAAACATTAAGGGAAGGGAGTTCATCAGGACAGTGGTCATGCATGCGATGCAATGCATAGCATAGGCCCAGGGACGAAGTAGAAAAAAATTATGAGAGGTTAAACAACGGCAATTAGCAAAAAAAAGGGTTCAGCAAATCTCAGTCGGTCCTATCTGTATATCTACAGCTGAAATCTCAGACGACGGCTCTACGGGGCTTCAATTGCTCGCGAGCGGTAGGGGGGCTGGGGCCCCTCCGCTGGCTCCGTGCCTGCATAGGCCCCAACCACCCCTCGCACATGGAAAGGCATGGTAGGGTGGGCCTGCCGTGTCCCGGCCCCCGGCCTGGATGGTTGTGATTAGGCCACAATGGCCAGGCGCCAACTTTTTAAGTGCCACCACCTGATCATTCCTCAGCGGCTACACTGGGGGGCTAACCTCACCACCTTTGAAGCCCTTCCTTCACTTCGATTCTTCCTGTCTACCTAGGTTAAAATAATAATATACTAGCTGTACTCTCATCTCTCTCTCTCAAGATCAAATGCACCTGCACCAAAGACCACCTAAGCAGCAAAAGTCTCCTACTCATCATGCATGTACATGTACTCCTACCATGGAAATAATTATAATTATACTAGGAAAATATCGTGCAACGGAAACACATAATACCACAATAACATAGGTATAAGCGTGTATTATATTGTTATCTAAAATAGATACCACAATCATAATATTCCAATCAATATTACATAAGTCTTTCACGAAAGATGGATGGTTAAAATATAATTCTAAATTTGAATGCAAAACTAAAACATCAACTTCAATTATCGCATCACTTCATGCCTACGATACGCAAAAGATAAGCTTACACTTCTTTATGAATCAAGTGCTACGGAAAAATAATCATAACAAGTTTGTGTTTCACAATACATGTTTTAGAATCTATTCTACAATTAAAAATCTAATCTCTCAATAGTTCGACTAAGAGAACGTGCTTTACATGAATACCAAGCTGCAGTTGGTCACCAATCAATAATGATCCAGAAGATTTTCTAGTCCAAGATACGACGTCTGACTTCTTGTAGCTGAAGCATGCAGATGGCTGAAGCTGTAGTTAGAAGTATCATGCATATAAATTGTTTGTTAATTTTTAAAGTTAAAGTACCATTTGATATCTAAAAAAATATGTATCGACATATGATGCATTACCTCTTTTATGGAGTTAGAACCTCTTTATATATGATATTCTTTGTGAATATATCCTTTGTCGCTTTCCCCTTCCCCTTCCATTTTTCTTTTCCTTTCCCCTTGTTCACGTCCTTCTTAGCAGCCGGCACGGCTAGGATCCTAATGTTCGATCTTGTCGTAGCTCTTGATAGCGTCACATACAATTGGTCGTGCGAGAACACTGGTTTCGGCAAGTATCTCCCGATGTTAGGGATAGTCTGCCCCTGCGACTTGTTAACGGTCATCGCGAAGCTGAGCCGGATAGGGAACTGCTTTCGCTTAAATTGGAAAGGGAACATCTCATCGTCCGACGGGCATAAGGGTATATGAGGCAGAAAAACCCGCTTTCCAGCGTGTTGTCCCAACACAATTTCCACGTCTATGGTATTCTTTTCAAACCCCCGTATGATAAGCCTGGTACCATTACAAAGTTCGTTTGTAGGGTCAATGTTCCTAAGCAATATGACCAGACAACCAATCTTCAGCTTTAACACATATAGAGGTAGACCATTGGGTGTCAAAGTGTTAAGGAATTTCTCAGGGTAGTAGTTGTGCGGATAATCCACCGCACAATCAAAACTATGGTACACCATCTCTTTCCCGTGGAAACGACCTATCATCTTCATATTAATCATATCAACCTAGCCGTTCCGCGTAGATAAAATCGCTCGAGAGGTGATATAATCTTTGCTTGACATATTCGCATTGAGGTTAGAGAATATGCAGTCAATTAGAGTATCAAGGTCACTATCTTCCCCGGTGTGCAGTATGCATATATCATGAGGAAGACGGATTTCATCATCAACAGTCGCCTCCTCAGATCCTCCACCGATGCGCAACAAGTATTCTGCAAACAATGGGTCGCTCTTTTCCCTCATGTTGCGCACCAGTTTTAGATGTCGCATGGAACCCCAAAGGTACGACATACGCAGCGAGGCACCAACCACCTGAGCCCTCGACCCTCTCCGAACAATGGGAAGAACCTGTCTAAAATCTCCACCGAACACCACGGTCTTCCCACCGAACGTCAGCTCTGGTCGGTCCATTATATCACAGAGACTGTTGTCCAACGCCTCGACAGACTGCCTCTTTGTCATGCTAGCATCGTCCCAAATAATAAGAGATGATGCTCGAAGCAGCTTGGCAGTACCACTCTATTTTGTGAAGGTACAAAAGGCCCCATTATCAATGGTGAGGGGAATCTTGAAGCACGAGTGGGCGGTTCTACCACCAGGCATTATTGAGGCTGACACCAGATGTAGTTGTTGCCACAACAATCTTTTTCTGACCGCGTATAGTAGCGACAAGTGCTCTATATAGATAAGTCTTTCCGGTCCCGCCAGGACCATCCACAAAGAAGAGACCCCCATCCTCGGTATCAACCGAGGACATGATCTCATCATATGCAGCCCGCTGCTCCTCGTTAAGGGTGTCTGACAGAGCCACACCATCCTCGTTAGCCTCAATGCTAGCCTCCTAAAAAATCTCTCTAGAAATATCACGAGAGGCATCATATGTGTCGTCGATATTAGGAAGTGGGTACATCTTTATATCCTTCTACATTGATTGTAGCAATTTTCGAATATCCATGAGGACCATCTGCTCTACCATGAAGGTGGATTGATTATTGCGCCTGTAGTCCTCCGACATTGCCTCCTTGTGTTTCTCCCACAATCCAAACACATCACTGGCCTCACAAAATACCAATATTGTTGCAAAGAGCCTTCGCAGCTCATATGGCATCATCCACCCGGTTGCCTCAGCGAGACTCTCGTTCAGCGTGTTGTCCTCTTCGATTAAGCCCCTTCTTTCTGTAGCTTCACGGAAGGTCGATAGGATTTTGCCATCCACGGTCCTTAGACACTCAAAGGAGGTTGCACCTGCCACGTGGTTCAAGAGAACCCTAAGATAGTAACGCTCACCCTCGGCTGGATTGGCAGACACGATTCTTCCAATCTGTCGTAATGTATCACGATGTACCCTATTTTGCCAAACTTTGCCCTGTATATGCCACGTATAGAACTCAGGAAAGTCCTGGTACAATATACCTCGAGCTGTTTCATCTGTCTTGTTCTTCTCGAAGTACGCTGTAAGCATTGACTTGTCAGCACCTGAACGATCAAGCACTCGTTGAATCCCCTGGCGCCGATGAAATGACACCATGTGCATGTCTGGAAGGTGTAGCTGTAAGGACAAAACAGAAGGGTACCACTATCATCAAATAGTGGTGTCATTGGTGCATCTGATGTAGGCTGAGGGCTAGGTCCTGTCCTTTCTGATAATCATGTAATGACCATGGTTGAGTTAGGTATAATATGGTATACAATATAGGTCACCTAAATGGGGTCATGAGGCATTAGTATTTACCATTATTGGTCAGGACTGATTGAGGCAAGGGTGTGTTATCATTCGGGTATTCTTCAGCCATGCATTCACAATCATCAAACAGTGGTGCCGTCGGTGTGGATGATGTAGCCTGAATGTTGGGTCCTACCCTTTCTGTTAATCACGGAATTACCATGGATCAGTTAGGTATAATATGGTATATAGGTCCCCTAAATGGGATAATGAGGCATCAGTATATACCTTTGTTGGTCATGACTGATTGAGGCAAGGGTGTGTTAGCACCCACTCGGTCTTCAGCCATGCAGTCACCATCTTTATTAGATGCCCATGTGTTCTAACCAATGCGACGCTCAAACATCGTGTTACGACACGTTAACAACGCATGTCTTTGTCTAGATGGAACATATGATCTTTGTGTCATATAGCCAGACAACAACTCATCGCATCCTTCATCATCGGCCTCCTCATGAGGTGGACACCAATAAAGAGGTGTTGCACTGGACTCTGGGATAACCCAATCATTGGATTTCACCATGGATCCATGAGCTCCAGATGCGCTTACAGTGTGCCACACAAGCTCAGGAACAAATAATGGGTTCTCCATGGTGATAGAATCCCGGTGTAGGGTGTCCTTTTGCACCTCCCTTCGTCTTTTATTACCCACTACTTTGACCTCCTTTCGTTCAGGCGCCCTATAACTTTTTCGTTGTTGTTCGCGTCTAGCCTCCCTCTGTTCTGGTGTCATATTTACATATCGTTCCCTAAAGTACTGTTGACAGGATTTATCAAAAGTAGCAGGGGTACCACAATCATGACTCAAATTGGTGTCCACACAGTCTTTTGTACATGGTGTTTTATTCAAGTCAATGATGCTACTGTTATCTACACTCATCACCGAGCATTCACGTACATAAGAAATCTTGTTCAATATTATGAGGTGACACCATTATCCTTGACAACACACACACACACACGCACACACATATATATAGCAATATTGTGTTCTCCTTACCAATTCGCACATGTTGGTACGACTGGTTAATATGGAGCCAATCATTATTCTCAGTGTCAACTGTGTTTTCAATGTCAGTTGCAACGTCACCATCTACAAACAAGTTGCATGCTATTTTAGATTATTAATATTAAGCACATGGGCATTACAGGTAGTGTGACATAATAAAGCTAAGAATGTCACCTATAGATAGTTTATAGTTTTTAGAATTGTGATATGCTTCACGTCGCTTTCTATTAATTTCGCTCTGTTGTTCTTCAGTCATTGCCGCACGACGCTCTGCAAGCCTTGCTCTGTCCCTTTGCCTTTTAAGTTCGCGAGGATCGGAGACTTGTGTAAGTGGATTAGATCCACTTTCAACGCCTGCTTTTTTTAGAAGACAGACTTAACATCATTAATTATCAGATGTTAAAATTTTCACATACATATACACATCGACATCAGTATTTACGTTCATTTATCTGGTTTGACAAGTCTCTCAATGGCATGCGACAACTGTGATTTTCATTAGGCTCCATGCAGGAAAGAGGTCTAAAAATACATGAAGATAGTTTTTTTAAAAGAAAATAGTCTTTTAGATATAGAAATAATGAACTTCTAAAAATATGATCATTCTTACAGTTGTAAACAATAAACTGAGAAACCAAAGCGGCTATAAATTATTTCATGCTAGCAAGTTAAACAAAATTATGACATATTTTCTCAAACGATAAACAAAATGATGATATACCCTATTTTGCTAAATTAGAAATAATATTTTATGCATGTACCTATGCACTCATATGTACATGTGATCAGTCCAAGAATTGTCTAATACTCATAGGTTTAATACTGTACCTCTACACATTTGAAACACGTAATTTCTGATTCCGGTTAGATTGAAAGAAAGTAGGTAAAAGTATAAATATGTGCAGTTATTACATTAAAATGGTCAAAAGACAAATGATCATATATCGAGAACCTTTTTTTTATCTTCAGTATAAACTCCATGTGTTTCTTAGGTTTAGGAGGGTTAGGGGCAGAGAATTGAACTTCCTTGTCTTCGAAACAAAGTAACTTTAGTACCTGAAAAAGTTGACAAAAAATTGATGATCTAAACAACATCATAGATTTCAAACCTACCCATCCCCAACCATAGAAAAGCATGGCTGAATCTTTTGTTTTTAAAGGTGGTTGCAACAGCCGAGGCAGATGAGTTATATTAACAACTACCAATTTGCCAGTGATCACAAGTTTGGATTAAAATCAATTTCAGCAGAGAAGACTTATTGCAGTCATCGGAGCCTTTCCCTAAGGGGAGGCCTCAACAACCAGTTTCCTATCGTGCTTCGATCATTAGGTGCTGTTTGTGGCCGCTGTCCCAACGGACCTATTAAGATGACACGAACGATCCGTATTTGCATATCATCAAGGCAACTCTATGAACTTGCAAGTAAATAGCAACAGGTGTTCAGGAAAAAAAGTTTTATTCCACTTAGTTTTTTCATGCCCAATACCTATGTACGAGCAAATTTTGCGGGCAAAAGAAATGAAATGTGGTTTTCATGGCAGGATGAGGACTGAATTGGCGATCATCAGGTAGTGCAAAAAGCTCAAAATTCCAACCAAAATGGATGGACTAAAACCAAACAAACTCACCGCAAATTACCCAAACAGCACGACATATGTTCCTGTTCAAGCAAATGAGCTCACTCTGAACTATCCAAAATGCACTAAATCTAAAGCTTTGCCATATTGCAGAGATAGAAAAAAAAGAAAAGGAGCACATTTAGCTTCCAGTTGAGTAGTTGACCATGGTGTAATGAAAAATGTAATTATAAACATTATGGTCTCGATAACCGATCATGCAAAGGGAGACTATTCAAGTTTTATAAACATCCTCGGAAAATTGTCAACAACTAACATGATGTTTATTAGAATGTCCATATAAAAAACAAAACACTGACAGGTCCATGAACCATGGATCGGCGGTGTGGTGTGTGAGCGGTCCACCATGGACCGAGTCCATGCTGAAGGATATGGGTCCTTGTATTTCCAATGTATTTCCTCTTTTATTCTTTTGAAGGAAAACGGCAAGAAAGTGTGGACATATCATCCTGATGTCATCAATCTAACAAGCTAGGAACGCTCGTGCAAAGTAGAGCACGGAACAGAGCACGACCGGTGCTCGGAGGCCATTTCCTAGCAACGCGAGCTTGCGATTGCGCAGCGTGCCTTGTGTGCACGCGCGTGCATGGAGAAGGAGCACAGGGGTGCGGGGAAGCTCACCTGCAGCTTACCAAGGGCGGAGGAGCAAGGCCGGGACTGGCTGTTCCCCGGAGCGAGCTCACGCCTGGCAATGGCGGTGCGGCGCAGGAGTTCGCGGGCGTGATGCTTGTGCTGCCCAGCTGATAGTGGTGGGCTGGTGGTTCACGCTAAGGAGCTCGGCCGCTCGCCATGATCACCGATCTATTGCAGGCTCCGCAGACTGCAGGTGGCGAGATCAGCGATCTGTTGCAACAGACATCGGAGCGGCGTCCTGATTCCGTGTGCCTGGAGTGTGTCAGTGGCGGTGGAGACCTAACCCGCGGCGGCGCAAAGTAGCAGCGTCAGTGGGGAGGGCGCGGCGCCACGGAGACTTGAGCGGGGCGATTCGGCGATGGCTCCACTGGTTGTCGTCGTCCGTGTGCTTCTGCTAGGATTAGCCGTGGTCATCTTCGCCCATGTGCTGCTATTAGGATTTGGGTTTGGGTGTTCTGTTTCGCATAGCTGGAAGGGAAGACAGATGGGGGTATAGGGTCCTGGTGACGTACCTGATGGGTGCTCGTCGCTAGCTCAGCGTCGTGACAAGGTACGCCAGCGTCAACAAGCAGGGCGGCGAGGCGACGAGCGCTCCAGTGGCGTCAAGGCGACGGGGACAAGACGGGGCGTCAGACGGGCCAGTACGGGGCAGGACGTGGACAGGGTGCGATTGAACGATGGCGTTGATCGGCGGACGACGTGTGCGATGGCGAAGGTGGCGCGAGGGCCAGGCATGATGAGGTGAGGACACGATGCCGTGCGACTGCACAGTGCCAGTGAGGTCGCGGTGCAGGTGACGGCGCGGTCTCGCGTGATTGGCGGCGTGGGGTGATCATGGAATTGATCACGATTGTTACGGGAATTGATTTTTGCCTTTCTGATTTGCTACGACTGTTATGGGGACTGAGCTGATCGCATGGAGCGAGTGCACATTGTCTTCCTGATCTGATCGTATGGAGCGGCTTTGGTGTCGCGCTTTAGACGGAATAGTTATGAATATTTTAGTCGTAGAGATATTAATAGTACAGTACATGTACAGGCCTCCCTGACCATCTAGAGATTCTTCTGCTACTGCTACTTGGGAGGCTGGCTATAAATGGCTGGCCATGACATATGCATGCCTCCCTCAACACAGCACACCACCACCACCACCACCACTCTCCCTCTCCTCGCTGCCAATCTTTTGGCAAGAACCTCTCTTTCTTTCTTCCACGGTTCCACCTCTAGTAGTTAGCAGCTTTAGCATTCCTCCACACCAACAAGGCAAGAATGGCTACGCACCATCTCGCCCAGGGGCACCCCCAGGCGTGGCCGTGGGGGATGGCCATGTACACCAACCTGCACTACCACCACCAGTACGAGAGGGAGCACCTGTTCGAGAAGCCGCTCACGCCCAGCGACGTGGGAAAGCTCAACCGCCTGGTGATCCCCAAGCAGCACGCGGAGAGGTACTTCCCCCTCGGCGGCGGGGGAGACGGCAGCGAGAAGGGCCTGCTGCTGGCCTTCGAGGACGAGGCCGGCAAGCCGTGGCGGTTCCGGTACTCGTACTGGGCCAGCAGCCAGAGCTACGTGCTCACCAAGGGCTGGAGCCGCTACGTCAAGGAGAAGCGCCTCGACGCCGGCGACGTCGTGCGCTTCGAGCGGGTGCGCGGTGGCCTCGGCGCCGGCGACCGCCTCTTCATCTGCTGCAGGCGTCGTGGCGAGAGCGCGGCACCACCGGCACCGACGCCGCCACCGCCCGTGCGCGCCCCGGCGCCCGCGCTGAACGCCGCTGGTGAGCAGCAGCCGTGGAGCCCCATGTGCTACAGCACGTCGGGATCGTCGTACCCGACCAGCCCCGCCAGCCCCTACGCCTACCACAACGATACGCCACACGCAGGTAAGAAAAGCATCCAAGAACAGAACAACACACTTTTTTATTTATGATTGATGCGATGCTAACAAAGGTAGAAAAGAGCAGAGATTATGTCAGCTCACGCCATTTCCGGTCGATGACTGCAGGTGAGGCAGACGCCAAGAGCAGCGGCACGCCTACGGCGCCGTCGAGGAAGCTCCGGCTGTTCGGCGTCAACCTCGATTGCGGCCCGGAGCCGGAGCCAGAGACGCCGACGGCAATGTACGGCTACATGCACCAGAGTCCCTACGCAGCAGTGTCCGCCGTTCCCAGTTACTGGTAAGTAGTATTACAAACATCACCGAGATCAGTTGCAATACACTACTACTAGTTGAAGCTGATAGAATTTAATTAATGAAAATGAATAAGTATAAGCAAAGCATCAGTTTTTCTGCTCAACTTGTATAGGAGTAATTATGTTTTGTGTTTCTTTGTCAACAGGGGCAGTTCATAAGACAGAGGAGAGGAGGAAGGAGATCTGAGGCCATGCTCTGCGCAGCAGCCTAACAACCAGCAATGAAGAAACTAGCTACCACTACTACTGTTCTCTACTCTGTCTGTACTGAGCGACAGGTTTGAATTGACCAGCGGAATGAAAAGGAACGGGGGTGAAAGAGATCCCTTGTTTCCCGGGCAATCTTCCTTCCATCACCGCAGACCCCAGACTCGCCCTTTTTCTCCCCATGTTGCCTTCCAGAAACCCTACGTGCAGTACGGGGTCCGGCCGGGCCGGCCCCCTTGCGGCCGCAGCAGCAGGTAGCAGTAGCTAGGAGGTTTCAGGAAACATCAGGTTGAAAAGGATGGGTAGCTAGAGAGACAGAGAGGGAGTGACGGATGGTGACACGTGCAAAAAAACAAAAGGACATGCTTGAAAGCATGTACCGTATGTGCGTGTCATCTGTGGTAGGAGGACTGTGGAAGTATGTGAGATGTGGGTGGGTCCAAGAATGGACTGTGATGCATGAAGCTGATGTATCTAGCTATCATCTCCCTCCCCTGCTCCTTCAAGGAACAGAGAAATGTCCTCAGTGGGATTTTGTTCTTCTCTCCCTGACTCCCTTCTTCTGTTCTTTTTTCTAGTGTTATGGTCTTTATGCACTCATTTTTTCAACTTTCTAAGACAGAGGTTTAGATTAGACAGAGAGTTAAATGATCTAATCCCAGTCCATGGATATGAATTGTCATTTAAGTAAGGAAAAAAGGTACATAATGAGAGGTCAGGAGAGCAAAAGAAAGATAACTGTAAATGGCCAAAGGCTGAAGCAGTCATTGCTTCAATGCTTTCTACTCTTATCTGTCTACTTCATACAACCAATCCTTTCACCTCTGATGACGGTAGATGTGCAATGGCATTGTCAGCCTTCTCCAAACAACCAAACCAAACAACATGATAAAAACCATCAGACGCCCATACATTAATTAAAGAAGCGGCGATGCCGACATCTGGGGATTTCCATGTCCCGATCCCTCACTAGAGTAGCAGTACTAGACTATCCTCAGTGGCAGTGGGCGGTTCTCCATCTTTTTGTTCCCTCGGGAAGGAAAGGCTCAGCAAAAGTTTCAGTGTCCAAGTGGGCTCAATTTGCCCTAATAGGATACTCAGAAAAAAAGGTCTGGCTGGCCAAGCTGACGGTCTTACTTAGGGCACCTGCAAATGGCTGACTCATCAGCTAGCTCAAAGAAATAGAAAAACTAGCTCTTGATCGAGAGCCAGTCTCATACACACATTCCAAGGTCATGTGAGAGTGTCATGTAGGCCTTATTTAATTATAAGACATTGCTAAGAGCTAACACTATTAGAAAGATTGGCTTAGAGCTACTAACTTATACCATTACGGGTGCCCTTAGAGGCAGGTTTCAGACAGGAGAGGGGGCAAGATTCCCCGCAGCACGTATCAAAAGATGGACGCAGATCTGGCTGGCTGACCCTTTTCTTGCCTGAGCCTGACTGCCTACTCCTACATCGGAAAGTCTCGTAGCACGAGGCTAAACTGATCGTTTGGCCCAGGGCCAGCCATCCGGCCGGCCACCGGTCAAATAATTCAGAGCAGTGGTATGGCAGATGCCTGGAGAAACCTGACCTAACCAAGCTGACGCGGCGCAATCAGCCTGGAGTATATAATTAATTGTTAAGGGAGGCTGTAGCTAGCTAGCTGTAATACTAACACAGTTGCATTGCCTTCGTGTCCACTTGTGTGAAGCACAAGGGAGCTTAAACAAAGTGCATGAAGAATCTAGAGTGGCAGCCTCTTACCTTAGGTCACCTAATTGGGTATGGAGGCGCATCTCGCGGTGTAAAGACTCTCCAGCCGCAAGTAGCCTGAGAGAGAGAAGATACATACTGCATCGGTTCTTTTCAGAAAAGAATGCAATGTTATGTTTGGCCAGAACTTAGATTTAACTGAATTCTTAGGAAATAACATTTAAAACTCCAAATAGGTATATTATCACAATATATATATATATATTCTACGATAAATATAATGATACTCATTTAGTATGATAAACGTTAATATCTTTTAAAATAAACTTAGTCCAACTTAAGGTAGTTTGACTAAACACTATTAGAAATTGTATTCTTTTTTGGATGGAGGGAGTATATATAGCATATGTGGTACAATGCTACATGTGCAAGATGACCGCGATAAACTGTATCAGAACATAAACAAGATCCTAGAATACTGTGCTGATTAGGGAAAAAAAATAACTGGGATGCAGGTTTCACATTCATCTGAATGTAGCAGCAGCAACTGTGGGAACAAAGATTAAACATAAACGTTAACTACCGTATCAACAGCAGGATTTGCTGTCTGCTGCCAATCGAGAACAGGAGCCATGTGCAGGAGCGGGAGGCCTTCCCTAATGACCAGGCATGAACCTTATCCGAGGTACTCCAGGGTGACATGATTAACTCCTTTGAACATCAGATAATACTATCTTAAATGCTACGAGTAAAGCATCATGTGAGGGCCATAATGGTAAACTTGACTCTCGCCTACTATATATGTTCAACATATACCGAGGAAAGGAAGTGTTTCTTTCATGCAAAAGAAGAGTTGTCTGTTGCTCGCTGAATTCTTACTCTTGGTAGTAGTAGAATTTTTACCCTCATCGAGAGAGGATGACGCTTGGAGTTGGGGCAATTTTCTGATTTATTTCCAAATGCCATGCTAACCTAAGGGGTTGGGGATATATATTTATAGGCTGCTAGCCAGCCAAGCATATGCCAAGATGCTAGTTCTAGATGCTAAGGTGTTGTCCTAGATGCTAGTCTTAGATGCTGTCCTAGCTGTAGCCCCACAAAGACCAGCCAACACAGAGACTTATCCATCATTTCTCCCCCTAAGTCTTGTGCATCGTCTTGTGGGAAAGCTGAACCATCTCGGTCCTGGAGCAGAGCTCAAGGAACTTGATCCTCCCAAGAGGCTTGGTAAGCAGGTCTGCAAGCTGGTCCTTGGTGTTGATGTAGCTCGCCTTGATGCTCCTTTCCTCCAAACAGCCTCGGATGAAGTGGTACCTCACCAGGATGTGCTTACTCCGTTTATGAAAAACGGGGTTCTTTGCCAGGGCCAGAGCGGACTTGCTGCCCATCCTGAGCTCCACCGCTCTAGTGTCTCTGCCGAGGAGATCATCAAGCAGTCGAGCGAGCCAGAGCGCCTGAGTCGAAGCGGTGAAGGCCGCTATGTACTCGGCCTCGTAGCAGGACAGGGCCACCACCTGCTGTTTGACCGACTGCCAGCTAACGAGGCACTTGCCGAGGAGGAAGAGGATCCCGCTCGTGCTCTTGCTTTGGTGTCGATGTCGCCCGGCGTGGTCATTGTCGTTGTGCCGACGGCGAAGTGTGCCGCCTGTGGCACCTAGGGTAGTAGAGGCCGTGGTCAAGAGTCCCCGCAACGAAGCGGATGATCCTCTTCACGACCTGGCTGGTGCTCTCGTCGTCGGTCATTTGCATGAACCGACTAACGAGCCGACGGAGAATGCCAAGTCCGGCCGTGTGTGGGCGAGGTAGCGAAGGCTCCCCACAAGACGCCGCAGATCTGCGAAGCGCCCACCTCCTCCGTCGTGCTATCGCGGCTCGGACCACCTCTCCTCCATCGGAGTGAGAGCTGGGTTGCGATCGATGAGCCCAGCCTAGCTCAACGACGCGCTTGGCGAGGGCGGTGCGTCAAGCGTGATCCCGAGTCATCCCGGTGCACCTCGATTCCCAGGTAGAAGGAGAGAGGCCCCAGGTCACTCATCTAGAAGGTGGCCTTCATCTCTTCCTTGAATGCCGCCACCTCCGCATCCTTGGTGCTGGTGATCACCAAGTCATCGACGTAGACACCCACCAACAGAGCATTTCCTCCACTGCCCCGTCGGTAGATGGCCGCCTCGTGCGGGCTTTGCTCGAAGCCCATCCCCTTTAGCATGGAATCCAACTTGGCATTACACGTCCTCGGTGCCTGCCGCAAGCCATAGAGGGCCTTGCGCAGGCGGAGCACCTTGCCCTCCTTGCCGGGGATCGCAAATCCCGACGGTTGGTGCACGTAGACCTCCTCCTTCAAGTCGCCGTTAAGGAACGCCGACTTGACGTCCATGTGATAAACACGCCAGCCCTCCTGGGCAGCTAGCGCAGGAGGAGTCGCACGGACTCCATCCGTGCCACGGGAGCAAAGGCGTCGTCGAAGTCGACCCCCTCCTGCTACACGAAACCTCGTGCCACCAAACGAGCCTTGTACTTGACGGTGGCGCCGGCTTCATCCCTCTTCAGCTTGTACACCCACTTAAGGGTGATCGCGCGGTGACCACGAGGAAGGTCAGTAAGCTCCCAGGTGCGGTTCTTCTCAACCGCATCCATCTCCAATTGCATCGCGGCGCGCCATGCCGCTTGTCTCTCGGCCTCTATAAACAACCGAGGCTCGCCGTCGTCACACGCAAGGTGCAACTGCGCCTCCAGGTCGTGAGGCACCAATCCTAGCACCGGCTGGTCACCGAGAAGGTTCTCCATCGTACGGTACCGCAACAGCTCGCCGTCGTGGTACGCGTCGATGCGCTCCTCGTCGTGAGAGAGCGGAGTAGCGAGCTCAACCGGGTTGTGCTCGACACGAGCTGGTGTTGGAGTATACGTGCCCGAAGAGGTGCCTGTCGGTGCTAGAGTGCGTGGCGGTGCCGACTGTGGTGGAGTCGGCGAAGAACTCATCGCAGCCAAGGTCCTGGCTGGAGAGCGTGGTGCTGTCGAAGTAGCAGGCGCCGGGGTCGGTGGAGGCTCGGGGACTAGGGTAGACGCGCTCGTCGAAGAAGAGTTGCCTACTCCCCCAGCTCCCTCGAAGTGGACGTATTTGATAGTGAAGTCGTCGTACGTCGGAGCCGAGCCGTCGTCCACCGCTTAGTCCCACGCCCATCCTCGTCCTTCGTCAAACACAACGTCGCGCGCCGTGCGCACACGCTGTGTCTTCGAGTCGAGGATACGGTAGGCCTTCGAGCCCTCCGCGTAGCCGATGAACACTCCCAGAGTGCTCCTGTCGTCGAGTTTGCTGATGTGGCCAAACTCCTTGGTGAACACGAGGCAACCGAAGACCCGTAAGTGGGAGACCGCCGGCTTACGCCCATGCCAAGCCTCGTACGGCGTCCTGCCGTCGAGCGCCTTGGTAGGCGAGCGATTGAGGATGTAGACAGCCAACACCACCGCCTCTCCCCAGAAGACAGCCGACATCCCTCTCTGCTTGAGAAGGGCCCGAGCCATTCCCACAACCGTCTGGTTGCGCCGCTCAATGACGACGTTCTGCTGCGGGCTATACGACGCGGAGTAGTGGCGCTGAATGCCCTCATCAGCGCAGTACGACGCGAATTCAGCCGTCGTGAATTCAACGCCGTTGTCGGTGCGCAGCACGCGCAGCTTGCGGCCGCACTCCGCCTCCGCAGCAGCCTGCGAGCGCTTGATGGCGTCCGCAACCTCTCCCTTGCTGCCGAGGACCATCACCCACATGTAGCGGGAGAGGTCGTCGACGAGCAGCAGGAAGTAGCGTCGTCCTCCCGGTGTGGCCGGTGTCACCGGGCCACATAAGTCCCCTTGCACAAGCTCGAGCCTCTCCTTAGCTCGAAAGCTCGCCTGCTAGGGAAAGGGGAGTCGCCTCTGCTTCGTCAACACGCAGACGTCGCAGAGCTGCTCCACGGTAGGCCTCGCACCATCTCCGTGGCACTGAGCCGCTTCAGGGCCTCGAAGCGAAGGTGCCCGAAGCGCTCGTGCCACTGCCACGCCTCGTCATCCCGACGAGCAGCGAGACAGAGGGGTTGTGCCACCTGCACGTTAAGGACGTAGAGTCGATTTGCGCTTCTAGATACCTTGGCAAGAAGGCGGCGACGGCGATCCCAAATCCTCATGACTCCATCCTCAACCACCACGCGCGAACCGTTCTCATCTAGCTGTCCCAAGCTGATGATGGAGTTCCTCAACGCGGGGATGGAGTTCCTCAACGCGGGGATGGAGTAGACTCCGGTGAGCAGCCTGTGCTCACCAGACACGGCGGTGAAGATGACGGAGCCGACACCCTTGATCTCCACGTCGGAGACATCCCCAAACTTGACGGAGCCTCGGACGCTAGAGTCAAGCTCGGTAAAGAACTCCTGTCGACCGGTCATGTGATGGGTGGCGCCGGTGTCGAGGCACCACCCGTCAGTCTTGTCATTGCCGGAGCCATCGCCAAGGAGGGCGTGTGCTTTTGGCTCGTCAAGGTGGAGGAAAGCCGCTGCGGCCAGTGCCGCTGTAGGTAGCTCGATGCTTGCATGTGCCATGAACAGAGCCGGCTCCTCCTCCCCAGGCGACATGGGCTGGCCGCGCGTCGTGGTTGTCGACGATCCTTGGCCCAATGGTTAAGGTTGCGCCGATTGCGGCGGCAGTGTCGTCTCGTCGCCGGCTTGTGCTTGGCGGCGTCGTCGCCTGGGCTTCGCTGGCATCACCCTCGCAGACGTCCTCGTGCCCGGCCTGGCGTCTCTCAGACGCCTGCGCGGCTTGCCACGCTTATGCGGCGCTTTGTCGCGGAAGAAGGCTTCCCTTCTTCCGCTCACCTTGGCGGGCAGCCCATCGCTCCCCCAAGTGAGAAAGAAGCTTCCGCCCGATGGTGATGGGCCCAGAGAGAGGCGTGGCTCATCGCTATCGACGACCTTGAGGCGACCTATCACCTCCTCGATCGACATCGTGGAGAGATCCAGCAGGGACTCGATTGAGCGAGCCATCTGTTTGTACTTCTCGGGGACGCAGCAGAAGAGCTTTGCGACAGCTCTCTCCTCGTCGTAGGTGTCATCGCCGAACTGCACCATCTTCTGCAACAGAGTGTTGAGACGGAGAGGAAAGTCATCAACGTCCTCACCTGGCTAGAAGGCCAGGTTCTCCCACTCCTCGCGGCGCCCGCAGTGTGGACTTTGCGCGCTGATGTCGTTGCCCGCGCGTGCCGCAGCGATGGCGCCCCAAGCCTCCTTGGCGATCCGCTTGTTGGTAAGCGAGCGCATCTCGACGGGGCTGCAGCGATGAGGGCATCCAGCGCCCGTCGATCCTGGTCGTAGTCGATGTCGCCGTACCGGACTGCCTCCCACATGTGCCGCACCTGGAGCTTTACCCTCATCACCGTAGCCCACTCGACGTAGTTGGTCTTAGTGAGGGTAGGCCACCCACCGCCGGGGCCTACGTCCCTGACAACAGCCTGGAGCCCTTGGTAACCACGGTACCGATCCGGGGAGAGAGAGCCACGCTGCCTGTGAAGGCCATGCTCTCCATCGACCCATCCGCCATCGTTGCCGTGCGCGCCTCCTCCTGGAGCGCCACCGCCGTGCGCGCCTCCTCCAGGGGCGCCACCGTCGTGCGCGCCTCCTCCAGGAGCGCCGCCGACGCGTCGCGCTGTTATGCGGCGGCTGGCTGCGGCGCGCGTGGCGTCGTGGCGCATCATGCGCGCCCGCCCGCGCTTCGCTGCCCCCTCCAACAGCTCGAGGACCGCGTCGCGTATTGCTGTCGCCAGCAGAAAACTGCGCGATCTTTGTCGCGTGAGCCTCGACTCGCCGCTGCGCCGACGCGCCGTGCATCGCGCCGTTGCCATTGCTTCCACCTCGCTCTGGCTCTGTTTTGCCAGCTCCGCCATTACCGGACCTCAACGCCCTTGCCGCCGCCGCAGCGGTCTCTGCCGCCGCTCGCTCATGTTCCTCTGCCGCGGCAAGTTCGGCCTCCTACCGACGCCGCGTGCTCGAGGTGACCAAGCGCTGAGACTGCCCTGCGGACATGACGCGCTACCGGGGGGCTGCTGCGTGGGGAGAGGGATGCTTCAGACGAGTTGCTGCTCGTCTGCGCAGAGGGAGAGGAGTGAGCAGGAGCGGCCGGAGCTGCTGCTGCTCCCAGCTGGGGCTGTTGCGCGGCTGGGAAAGGAGATGAGCAGGAGATGCTCAGGCTACAGGATAGTACGGCTCTGATACCACTTGTTAGTCGCTGAATTCTTACTCTCATCGAGAGAGAATGACACAAGGAGTTGGGGCAATTTTCTGGTTTATTTCCAAATGTCGTGCCAACCTGAGGGGTTGGGTATACATATTTATAGGCTGCTAGCCAGCCAAGCATATGCCAAGGTGCTAGTCCTAGATGCTAAGGTGCTGTCCTAGATGCTGTCCTAGATGCTAGTCCTAGATGCTGTACTAGATGCTAGTCCTAGATGCTAAGATGTTGTTGTCCTAGCTGCAGCCCCACGAAGACTAGCCAACACAGAGACTTAACAATCATTGTCAAAGGATAGAAACTATTATTCCAAAGTACAAATTAAACTAACCACATCATTCAAGTAAAGGTACGGTCCAGCTAAATATGCATTTTTTTTCTTGTCTGCGAACAAAGTAATAAACCCTTTCTCTAATAATCACCTTGAAAAGTTCAATTTCAATGTCACTCTCTAGGATAAATATATGTATGACTGTGGGTGATCAGCAAGAGCAAGGAAAACCAAGAATTACTCCGACAATGTCTGATCTGATGGAAAGCAGACAATGATGACCACTACTAGCCGAGAATCCGACAGTCCGAGATGAATGTGCATGATGCCTCACGCACATGAGTAAACGAGTCCCAGCCTCCCAGGATAATTGAGGTACCAGAGGCCTGGCCCAAGAAACTGGTCGGGCCTACAATATGCTATGACTGAAACCCATCAGGCATCAGCCACATGAGGCTGATGACAAACCAAAATATGGTTGGCCCACAAGAAATGGCTAACCTGATGAATAGTCAATGATCTCTAGTGTCTATTATTTGCCCTTTCCTCAGTACCTGCTAGTGGCTCTAGACGCCAGCTTTTTGTACGCACGCAGTACATTTCCGGAGAGACAGATGTAAACATGGGCAGATGGTGGACCAGCCGAGGTTCTGTAGGACCTAAGATATGTCAGGTTGTACCAAACTATGCACAGCTAAGTTGGCAAAGATGATCAGATGACGAGTATTTTCACTTTATTGGCACTTCATATGTTACACTGTATAGTGCAGAGAGTTGAAAAGATCTCAAAACTGCTATCAGAAAAGCAAAAAGATGGCAATGTACTAGACTAACTAGTAATTGGAATGGGTACAAGCCATCAAAGCCACAAGATGGTAATGTACTATATAAATGTTTCATTGTTAGTGCTAGGAAACAATGGCTTATGATGTATGATGACAAAAGCACAGTACAAGGTATGCTTTTGTAGGTCACACTACCTACTCTTATAATTAACATTCAAATGATAGTGTTGATGTTACACCAGATGGGGCCAGGAGCATGACATTAACATTATTGACTTCAATGACAATGTTAACAGTAGAAGTGCTGACATTTACCTTCTGTGCATCGTTCCACTGCCACTACCACAAGGCAATAATTTAATATATGATGAGAGTGTACGAGTGTTGGAGAGTCACAGATAAATGCTTGTTATTCCTCATTTAGTCCTCAATTACCAGAAGTCCCCATAAGAACATGGGCCATGCTTAAAATTCTGAGATTGTTTGATCTCTCTGACCATGGGCAATGCTGATTGTAACCTCCATTAGTGAATGTCTGCACAAACAGCTCCTCTTTTTGCTTACAACCAAAAATATGAGAATTACCCTTTGCCTAGATCCAACTTGAGCCCATATCTTTCCTTGCACCAGTGTCATTCAAATACTTCCTTACCAACACAGCATTTTCCCAGCTTCCGCTGGCAGCATATACATCCGAAAGCAAAGCATGGTTCCCACCATTTTCTGGTTCAAGTTTGAAAAGCTGTTCAGCTGCTAGTCTGGCTATTCCAACATTCCTGTACTTACGGCATGAACCAAGCAAAGATCCCCACATAGAAGGAGTTGGTTCAAATGGCATTTGTTGTATCAGTTCCCAAGCCTCACCAGTCTTCCCAGATCGCCCCAAAACATCAACCATGCAAGAATAGTGAAGGACATTAGGTTCAACAGTCTGATCAGAAATCAGCAGGCCAAAGTAGCATCGGGCCTCTTCAACTAAACCGGCATGACCACACACGGACATCATTGAGACATAAGTAACTTCATTCGGAGATATCCCTGACTGCTGCATTTTCTCAAAGAGAATCATTGCTTCCCAAGATTTGCCATGCCTAGTAAAACTAGCGATCATTACATTCCACAGGAAAACATTCTTGTGTTTCATATCAGCAAATACTAGATAGGCTTCCTCAATCTGCCCACACCTTGCATAAACATCCACAAGAGATGATGCCACAAACAAATTACCATTAAATCCATACTTGATAATAACTGCATGCAGCTGAATTCCTTCAATCATCAATGCTAGGCTTGCACGTGTACTGAGTATAGCAGAAAGAGTGAATTCAGTCAATTGTATTCCTTCCCTTTGTGAACTCTGGAATAGACGCAATGTGTCTTCGTGAAGATCATTTTGCACGAGTCCTGCAAACAATGTACTCCATGTAACTGCAGTTTTCTCAGGAATCTTCTGAAAAACCAAACAAGCATCATTAATCATATTACACTTTGCATAAACATCAAGAACTGCAGTTCCAACAAAACTATTAGAGTCCAATGCAAGCTTGATTGCGAAAGTATGTAATTGTCTGCATTCTATAGTAGCATGTTCTGCAGCACATGCACATAGGGTGCTGGACAGGGTAAATTCACTGATCTGTGTCCCTTCTTTGTGCATCTTTGAAAAAAGCTTCAGAGCCTGTAAACCATCTCCATTGCAGGTATACCCAGCAATCATGGTATTCCATGAGACTATGCTTCTGAAAGACATTGCGTCAAAAACATCGCGAGCGTAATCATTCCTGCCACATTTTGTGTATAAGTTGATAAGAATATTGCATGTGATAGTATCAGTGGCCAAACCCAAATGGATGGCTAAACCATGGCAGCCTTTCCCAACCAAGAGGGACCTCTTCTTTGTACACTGTTGCAAAAGTTCATGTAGTGCAAACATGGCAATCAAATCCCTGTCAAACCTAATAAGGCTTCTATCCTTTAGGGCAATTCCATGGTTTAGCTTGTTACAAAAAGAACGAGCACCAAAATGAATTCCCGAGAATACAGCAATAAGAGAATTGGCACACTGTTTCATAGCATGATGGTTAAACCAAATGTCCATCCAAGCAAGGCAGCTGCCCCAAGCTCTCTCAGTTTTATTTGAAGGCAAACTTCACAAAATGGAATTTGTACTCACAAAAAGGAAATTTAAAAGGAAAATCATTTGGATCTTTGCTTCATGCTAAGAGCAGATAAAAATTCTCTGCAGGCTTAACTGTGAATGTTTCAGCTTGTTTGTCCACCTTCAGAAACTTAATAGACCATTGCATTGCATCGCCAAAAGAAATAGCAAGTTAATACAAGTAACAACCTTGTGATACTCATCACAGTTTGGTGTATCTTCTGCTATCAAATTTAATTAATCCTGAGAAATAAGATCCCATCAAAAAGGAACACAAGTTTAAATGAAATCAAAATGAGAAAATACATTGGAATTTCATTAAAAGCTGTACAAATGGTTGAAAATGAAAAAAAAAACAATTGAAAAAACAAATCAGGAACTAAACTAATGGAGCTGCTGGTTTAAAACCTTGGGGCTGAACGACCAGAATTCAGCATGGCGCTTATACTGTGGCACTGAACACTAGTATTCCAGTGACAATAACCCCATGTTTCATATCAATTTTTCAGTCTTGTAGAATTTATTTACCGAATAGAATTGATAGATAACTATAAAATCAGAGGGGATAGGTCACGACCATTTGGAATGACAGAACAACAGTATTGAAGGATGAAATGATTTGGTGCTTTGGCCAAAAGCTACAGACAGTAATTCTTTTGAAGCTAACTAATGTGAACACTAATTTAATACAGGGCTTTTTTTTTTTTGTTTCCAGAAGAGGTCACCCTGAATCAGGATGGTGTTAAACAGTGTTCCACAAAACTCAAGTTACTTAGGGCTTATCTCAACTAGGCTTCTACAAAAAGGGGGAAAAATAACAGGTCCAATTCCCATCGCGAAATGAAACCACAGGGACTATGATCATATCATGCAGAAACTCAGAGGCAATAAGTTGTAAAAGGGGAATGACAGAGATACGGAGCACCCAAAACTATACTCTACATGCAGCAGCAGGACATATTTCAGTCCAACCAGCAGCAGGGCATATTTTCGGTCCAACCCTACGTAGCACTGACACTATAGCACATCAAATCATCAACTTCGATAATGGAGAAAAAAAATACGGTCAGAGAAGATACGCTGACTACCTCGCCCAGTGTGGGGCATTCCGTCGAACACCCTCGCCGCAGTAGCAGATGTAACCCCACACCCACCGAGTCAGCACCCGCTGCGCGCGTCTGGGGAGCGGTGGGATGACAAGGAGGGGTCTGGAGCTCGGAGGGGAACGAGAATCGACGGACGCCGAGATAGCTAGGAAGCTGTCGATCGGAACCAGGCTGCAACACCAACACAGTGGCAAAATCGCCGCGGCGCCGAGGCGCTAGAGGCGAGCGACGAGAGGAAATTGCGAAAGCAAATCGAGCGCGCGGGCTGGTGTGGGAAACTCCGGACGGCGACATATGGCCCAAAAGAGAGCGAGGATTAGCAGCCCAATAGCCTGGAGTTTCTTCCTTAAAGGCCGAGCACTCCTGGCACGTTTCGGCCCATTGCCTGCACCTATCGCAGTGTGTTTTGTGTTCTTCGGCTTATGATCTCAAAAAAGAAGAAGGAAATCTCAAACAATCTCCAGTTTAATCAAATATATGCAAGAAAAATTATTAATATTTATGATGTGCAGTTAAAATTAATAGATAACCATGAAGTATGTTTTCATGACAAACCTAGTTGAAGATACAAATGTCGATATTATTTTCTGCAAACCTGTTCAAACTTAAAATGCTTTGACTCCTCTCGAAGCGAGACTTCCATTCTTTTTGGATGGAGGGAATATTTAGGTGTGGGCATTCAAGTCACCCAAAAAGTTTGGGTCAAGTAATTTGGATTTTTTAAAAAAAATCAGGCTTTTAAATTGATACCTGGTTTTTTTCTTGAGAACTAAATAATGATAAAATGCACTGTATATGTTCCTAAATTACCTAGTTCTACCAATGTTCAATTGAAAAAAAAACATAAATGCCATGTGTCACCAAGTAAACCATGTTTATATGTATACGTTGGCGATTAATGTATACATTTAGAGTTTATCGGTGGTGAGAAAATGTTCCCTCTACCACAATAATTTTTGTAAGTTATTACTTTATATACATTTTACTAAAACATTATGGCATACCAAAATTGGTACCCAATTGTGAAAACTCCACTTTTTATAAAACAGTATTACTATACATATGATTCTTTGATAGAGTAATTCAACATTTTGAGTGTTGTGGTGCAGATTGAAACTATTGTTATGTCATCGTAATATCTAAGAATATAATGTATGATCTATAGAATCTATTTTAACATAATATAATTGGAAATTTTGAATAAAAAGATATAATAAGCAGTAGAGTCTAAATTGAATGTGTGGATAAAAAATGTGACATCCAATAAAATGAAGTTAAAATTTGAAAAACAAATATAGATTTGTGATGTCTTAAAAAGATGTACCAAGAACCGATATAACTTAGGATAAGGTTTCAGCAAAGTACATATTAAAAACCAACGGATATGTACGACGAAAACGTATAAAGTATCTAAATGTTATTGTGTTAGACAACAAAGAGAGAAAAAGATAATCAATTTTGATTAGCTATGAGTTATAAATTTGTCCATGTAGTGTTTAGACGGTGCAATAATGCCTGCAGTAGTGTAAGAAGGTATGGATCACATCAGATGATCACTGCTCAGTTGATCAGTTCACGTCGCTCGAGTCTTTTTTGCCCTCCACAACCACAATATATGAGGATAGCCAGGAATCATTCCGGCCTGGGTGCATTCCTCTTCAAATTTCACCTTCTCAGGCTACGGCGCCTTTCCTCGCATCAAATAGGTTATCCATTTCATGCTCGTCGTCTCATCTGGACTTCACCAATGCAACAAGCAGGTGGGTGTTCAGTTTTTCCACGCTGCACTTTTCGGAAAGAGATGGTCATTTACACCCACCGATCCATGTCGCTGAGTGCGTGCTGAAACTCTTTTATAATAAACCACCTTTTTAACACTGAGACTTGGTACGATACGCCCACGCGTAAGTCGTCATTTTCAACGCGAACACCTGAGGAGTTGCACTATATCCTATCAGGTTCGTTTATTGTTCCATGAAGTGAAACCTAGGTATCATGGCCAAATCTTTTGTTCCCTACAGGTCAAATATATGAAAAGATTCGAAGCAGGCAAAGTACAACCAGTTTTCTTCCTACCGAAGAATACAACGAGCGCACTTTCTATTTCTTTGTGAGGAGCAGTGAGCAGAGACTTGAAGTAACAACTAATTAATTATACTGTGTAAACAGAGAGATTATTTTCTTTATGCAGAAAGATACTGTAGAAACATAGTAGATCAGCCTGAATGCCTGTTTCAGCAAACCACCTAGTTCAAGTAAAATTGCCACATAATACCTTGTTTCAGCAAACCACCTAGTTCAAGTAAAATTGCCACATAATACCTTGTTTCAGCAAACCACCTAGCTCAAGTACTTACCTTTGTATTTCTCTCTTGTTTGTTCTGTAACATTCACTGCATGGGGCATGGAAGAATCTCTAAAGCTATATGTAAACTGCTACAAATTAAGTCCAAAAGGCACCCCCAAGAAAAGAAAAATAATCATCAGCTGCATTTGATTGTGCACAGTCGTTCAACAGTATCTAGCAGGGTATCTCTGAAGGGCAAAGCGTAGTGCAGTGGAAGTGGAACACATATGCCGGCACTCACTAACTGCCATCAGCACTGTTGGCCCCGGGATCTCTCGCACGGGTGAGCCGACTGCTCACTGACGTTGCTGACCACACGCTATGGCTAGAGGTAAAAGAAGAGAGGGAGAACAGAGCGCGCACACACAACACCTGCACCAGCATTAGCCGGAGCTCTGCAGAGGAGATAGCAAAACTGAACTCGCTCTCTTTACTGAGTTGCAGTGGAAAGCTATATATACAACTATACCCATCTAATCCTAATGTATAGACATGTCAGGTTGCCATACTGCTACAGTAACTAAATGTGATAGCATGTCTGACTTTGTCGCATGCCTATGCTGTGGCTACAGTACGGCAGGGGAGTCTTTCGGCGCCTGCCCCTGCAGCGGCTACAGTGCAGCAGCATGGAAGCTCTTTCGGCGCCTGCTCGTGCCGCGCGTACATAGAAGAGCAGCAGATTACTTAACGAGCACCACTATTGCATTGCCTAAGCAGGCCACAGGATTTGGTCTAAAGAAAAACAAATGCACCCATTGCCCATATATAAGATATAAAAAGGCGATGAACACTTGCCTGAAATGGAAGCAAACGACGCTCACCATTCTCCTTTGTCAAATGCCCGGATCAGATATTATAAACCTCTGAAAAGAAGTGTCGGCAAATGGTGCCTACAGCCTACGGGACTGAAATTCTGTGAACCAGATAGAACGACCTGTGTGCCGTTGCTCTCACTCTCAGGCTGCATTCCACTCTCAGTGTTTTCAGTTGGGTGGTGAATCGATGGCGGTGGAAGAAAACTTTCTTGCTTGCAGCCGCCCTCTGCTCCTGAGTGGATAAAGGATTTGATTCTCGCACTGATAGATCGTTTCGGAGACATAGAGAATGAGTTATCTTGACATCTGGAGATTTCGCTTTTTCTGAAAGCACAAAGCAGGTTCACTAATTAAAGGAAATTTACAGGTTTGTAAGATGCAACCAACTAATGCCACTCTTAAGTACGTACGTATTAACAAAAGCAATTCTAAAACGTGACAGTATCGATGTACAGAAAACAAAATGTCTGTCAGCATCAAACAGGCCATACGTACGTACAAGGAAAACGATAGATGTCTGTTATATTTTGTTTCGATATATACACTGTCAGATGTCACACTCGTTTCCATTTATTAATTGCGACTGATCGAGGTGATAAAGCCATTTGATGTGAACGAGAAATGCAAAAGGAAGTCCACAAGGTTGAAAAAACTAAAAAATATTCAGAACTTTTTATCGAAACATGTACTACAGTGGGTAGCACAAACAAAAATAAAGATGCATGTCTGGGGGGCGAATTATTGCCACCAGCTGGGCCAACATTATTTCCATCCCATCAAAAGATAACTTCAATTATGCTCTTCGATCAATCCTCATCAGTCATCACCCAACCCAAAGCCTGCTATCTTGAGTTGTTTCTATGGATGAAAAATATTCAGAGAGCAAAAGCACCAGATATATATGGGACTAACACAGAACAGTCAGCAGCAAGCATTAGCACGCAGTGGCATCACATCCGAATTGAAGTAGTGGCAATTCTCCATTCGCTTCTTGATCCTATTTTTTCCTACCTACCAGATGAAAGGTTGCCTGTCTGTGCATGCCCTCACCTTCAATATCAAGCACATTCATACACACACACACACACACACACACACACACACACACACATTCTTCCAAACAGACAGACATTTCTAGACACACAATGTGGGATATATATAATCTGCGGTGTAGTAAGACAGTGATGCGAGAACGGCAATCCACCCTTTTCCTTTTCCATTTCCACGAGCAAATTTTTCAGGTGCGGATCGGAGCAGATTTTCCACAAGTCCTTTTAGGCAGCAGAATCCAACTGAAAAGAAAAGGAGAAGAGAAAAAAAGCAGGTGGCTGATCCATCGATCTCCTGCTGGTAGTAGGGTGTAGGGTTCACAAGGCCGGAGCCGGAGTGGGCGCCGCCGGCGTGCGACCAATGGAGCGCTAGCTGCGTCCCTGCATGCATGTTCTGAAAGATTAATAATGGAGGTCGCCATCTGCTGGTGGCGAATGTGCAGGGTTCGCGGCGGCGCGATCGTGGGGATTTGGATTTGTGCCGATCTCGGGAGGGGACGCCATTGCACTGCCGGCTGCCCAAGTGGAGATGCAATCCAGGTGCGCGGAAGGACCGGAGGTACATACTCGTGTGCTTTCTTCTCCGGTTGTGGAGTGGAGAACGCTAGCTCGGTTGTTTGATGGCGTCGGTCCATGTGCTGAGATAGTAGCATTTATAACTTTGAGAACATGTACATGAGCGAGCCTACGTGATGTTCAGCATGTTTGCTCGTTGATTTCGGCCAGGGCTTATTAGCCAGTCAACAGTGTCTTTCTCTCATAACGAACCAGCAGCAGCCGAACTTATCAACCCAGAAACCAACCAACAAACAGGCCGGTTATTGCTCATGTGACATGTGTCACGTGTGTAGTCAAGAGCCTGCTTAGGCCCTCATTGGCAGGCTTCATCCAGCTTCGCTACTGTTCACGCTGTAGATACTGTAACCATGAGCTGGTGAGAGCTCCAAAACTCCACTCTGGCTCGCCAGCTTCAGTTTGTATCTAGTTCATTTTGCTGCAAATGGTTTCAACGGCTTCACGCTAAAGTACTCAACAGGGAGACTACAGTGGATTTGACAGAAACTGAAGCTGTTTTGTGGTGTGGCAAAGAGGCCCTTAGTACGCTTCGCCGGAGTTGCCTGGCACATAGTGAGCGTCTCAGGTGTTTGATGTCGAGTGCCACAGGCTGAAATCGCTGCTCCTCGGAAACGCTCGATCATAAAAAGTTGGCCTTTCAATATTTTATACTATTGAGTTATAGGTAAATTATCCACCTCTCTTCGTTAGAGCATCTTTAGGAGTTTGGTAAAATAACTCCCTATCTTAATTTTTTTAGTAAAAAGAGAAAAAAGTATACCCTAACAGTTTGGTAAAAGCGCTCCTTAAAAATGAAAGGTGGTCAAAAATCCTCCTCAACTCATAGATTTTCAAAGCCAGAGAATTCCCTATCTCTCCTCCACGGGCCTGTTTTCACGGTACTTCTCGTGCAAGAGTTTGCTTTTGCCGTGAGATATATTGTTGGCTTGATCTATTTCGCCGCCGCCCATCGGTCTGACCGCCGATGCCCTCCCACTTCGACACCGCTGGTAGGTACCTGTCCTCCACCCTTGCAGCCTTGTTTCCATGGTTGAGTGCCTGACGGTGGCATGGAGCAATGCATGGCCTGGCACCCAGGCCATTGCTGAGGCTGCTCTGTGGTTGTAGCGGGTGCTGGTCTGCGGTGCTAGGTGATGGTCGCCGGCGCCCGACACAGCACTCACACACGGAGGGGCGAAAAGGGCGGTGGCAGTGTGCACGGATTAGCTCCAAACCGTCCCTGCGGACGGACTAAGTGTGGTAGTTGAGTGAACGGGCTATCAAAAAGCTCTCGATTTGTTGCGAGCTCCTTTCAAGATAGTCAAGTAAGAAAATAAACCATAAGCCATCCTTTATCTTGTAGCCTGTCTAAGAGAGGAACAATAATCCAAAAATAAATCAGACGTGGACCCTATTTTAGATTTTAGAAAATATAGAAAACTGTTGGAGAAGGACAAAATATAAGATTGCTATTTTTTTTTTTTACTTGCTAAATCGATTAGTTTAGCAACTAAATTATACCAAACTCCTGGATATGCTCTTAGCTTAAGCTTTTAGGTTGAACTAATCAATACATGACTACATGTATATATGACTCATGTAGGGACCAAAATAAAAATAACTATTTTTTTTTTTTAAAAAGGCAACTGAATTGGCTTAGATTTTTTGCTTTTGGCTCTGATGAACTAATATTGACCGGACAGCATACTTAAAAGCATTTCCAGCAGGCTACCTAAACCCACTACCTATCCTATATTTAAGTAGTGGAGAGCAAAAAAACATACTCCAGCAGGCTACCTACTTGACTACCTATTTTTGTTGGCCCAACAAATTCTCCCCTCCACTACCTACATTGGTTGGGCCAACAAATCTTGCTACCTATTTTTCCTTCGTCTCTCTCCTTCCGACGCCCACAGAAACGCCCGACACCGCCCACACCCGCGCCTTGCCCTCGCTTGCGCCGGCCCTCGCGGCGGCCCTCCCCAGCGGCAGCCCTTCCCGGCGGCCTCCCGCTGCCGTGGCCTCGTGCGGTGGCCACCCCATCGCACGGAGGATCCCGGTCCACCACCTCCACACCGTAGGGGAGCCACGCGGCCTTCACCGGACGCCGCAGGAAGCCGTACACCCCACAGGGAAGCCGTGCAATGGCGTGGCAGCGCCGCTCCTCCGGCTCCCCTCTCCTCCCCTCCCCTCCCGACGGCGCGTGGGCTCCCAGGCGTGGTGGCCGCGCGGCAACACCGTTACTCCGCTCCCCTCCCCTCCCACCTGCGCGCGGGCTCGCAGGCGCGATGCCCCCGCCGGCAACTCCGCTCCCGATGGTCGAGTTCGTCGATGGCGACAAGGAAGAGGATGACACGTGGATCCCCTATGTTATAGATTGCTAAAATAAATTTAGGAGCCATGATTTAGGTAGAACCGCTGGAGTTGGAGGTAAAATATAGGTAGTACAAAAATAGGTGGCTACCTAAATAGATATTTAGCTAGTTTGTTTTAGGTAGTATATTGCTGGAGATGCTCTTAAGGTATATTACATGATAGAGCCCACATAACATGATTTAGTGTCTTTATGACATTGTACTCCCTCAATCCAAATTATAAATTGTTTTGCTTTTTTAGATATATACGGCATGTTCGGCTGGTAAAGTGCACAATAGATTTCGGATGATTCAATAGTGTTCTGTGAGAGAGAATAAGCTAAAACAAGCTAGAATTTTACCAGTCGAACACGCCGATAGACTTTTCTATATATTTAGACATGCATATATTTAGATGTATGACAAAAAAAACTACCACGTATCTATCTAGAAAAGCTAAAGCGACTTATTTGGAACGGAGGAAGTAGCAAACAAGGGATTCGTTGTTTTCTCTCAGCAACATCATCAACTAACTTAAGGGCATGACTGTGGTTTTTACGAGGTGGTGCCCACAGTCAATCGACCGATCCTGTTTTGAATTTCCCACAGCATCACAACATTTTCGAAGTAAGTCCATAGGATTATATGCATCTATCCTTCCTTCCTTAGCATATTCATTTTTCATTTTTGCAAAGTTAGAATACATATCTCAGCCTTTGTTTTTGTACATTTCCTTCGGGTTGTATATATGATTATATATCACCCACCCTTGTTAGATTCTTTTCTGTGCTCTCGTCAGCATTAATAACGTGTCAAAAATAACAAGTGAGCCACACCGGGATTAGTTCTCTCTATGACGTCATCCAGACACCCCTACTAGGGCACTACTACACCGTGCACGCTTCGTCCTGCACCTTGCCGCCGTCGACGTCGAGCCGCCCGCTCTCCTCGGCGTCGTAGCTGGCGTGCACGCTGTAGAGCGCGTACACGAGCAGCGCGGAGGCCGAGAAGATTGCGAAGCGGACGTAGGAGGGGCGGTCGAGCGACCCCAGCAGGAAGACGTTGAGGAAGACGGACGCGGCGGGCACCCAGGGCATCCCGGGGACGCCCCACAGCTCGGGCGTCCGCGCCTGCGGCACCAGCGCCTGGAACGCGGCGACCGCGGCCACCGCCAGCGCCGCGCACGCCGCCAGGAGCCCCGCACGCACGCCCCGCGGCTCGGGCGGCGCCAGCTTCCACGCCAACGTGAAGGCGAGCGCGGCCAGGGAGAAGACCAGGAGGAACGCGAGCGTCGGCCATCTCGCGCCGCAGCTGCCGCGGGCGGCGGGCTCGGAGACGGAGCCGACGTAGCGGCGGTACACGACGGCGTTGGCCACCATGTAGAAGACGAAGAGCGTGCCGATGCAGACGAGGTTCAGCAGGATGTCCAGCTCCGTGAACAGCGCCAGCACCGCCGTGAAGACGCCTGCGTGCGATGCGATGCAAGCAAGTCAGCCGCCGCCCGCCCGCCGGCGTCAGAATGTCAAATTGAAGAGCTGGAACGGACGGAACCGCATACGCACCGAGGAAGGCGGATGCGTTGACAGGGGTGGCGGTGCGCGGGTTGACCCGGGCGAGCCACGCCGGCATGACGCCGGAGCGGCCGATGACGCACAGGTACCGCGCCTGCCCCAGCATGGCCACCATGAGCGAGGTGAGGATGCCGAGGCTGGCACCGGCGCCGATGACGTTGGACACCCACGCGCACCGCTCCCGCCCCTTGAACGCCCCCGAGAACGGCGCCTCCGGGTCAATCTGCACATGATCAGCAAACGAAAAAAAAGAGAAACATTCAGACAATCAGACCAGGTGGTGAGAAAGAACTGTCGCAGATCGATTCTACGCAGCTTGACTGAGGATTACTCCTACTGGCTGTCACTGTTATTCGTGGTCGCAGGTAGTACGCTGTGGAAGAGAACCACACGATCGAAAAAGCTAGTGAAAAATCTCAGTGCTTTTGCTTCTGTTAATATTTACAGAGAGTGGATTCGATTCGATTCGATTCGAGGCCGTCGGTCCAGGAGCGATTGGGACGGCAGATTCATCCCAAGTCGCGCCACCAACATCCCAGAAAAAAGCTGAGGGGGACATGGAACAAACAGAAGCGGGTGCCAAGAATCAGATGCAGTGGCTGCCTGGTGCCTGGCACCAACTCCTCTACTAGTAGTAGTACTGAACTAGCCCAATTGACCATATATTCCCCTGAGGTGAGGTAACCTACGCAACCAAAGATGAGCTCTAAATATAGGCTATTCCACAACAAGAAGGAAATGGAAGGCCTCCAAGGTCTCCGTGTACTGTAAATCGTACTGGCAGCATCAATCGTGTCGTCTGCAACTATAGCCACCCAATCGGCCTTTAGAGAGCATATCCCCATTGTTATCCCAAGAATTTCCCTAGACCTCTCTCTCTGTCTCTCTCTGATTCTCAAATGCTGTTATGTTAGATGGAATCTTGAACTAGGCAGAATTTTGGCATCTTCAGAGTTTCATAGACTGATCAGTGAGCAGAACAAGAGGCCATGCTAATGACGCATGGGCCAGGCAGCGTCAGAGCAGAGGAGCGCACGCAGGCACGTACCGCGTCGTAGGGGAGGAGCATGGACATGGAGGCGGCCATGAGGCAGTAGAGCACGGTGACGACGACGACGGATCCCGAGACGCCGACGGGGATGTCGCGCGCGGGCCGCTGCACCTCCTCGGCCATGGTGGACACGGCGTCGTAGCCGATGTAGCTCAGGTACACCATGGCCGCGCCGTTGAACACGCCCACGGCGCCGTGCGGGAAGAACCCGCCGGGGTTGTGGGACGGGTCCGCCGGCCGCGTCAGGTTGCGCGCGTCGCCGTGCCGGAACCCCATGCCGACGATGAACAGGATGAACGCCACGTGCACCGCCGTCAGCACCATGTTCACCACCGAGCTCTCCTTGGTGCTGTGTGCGATTGATCGCAGAAGAGCAGGAAAAGAGGGAAACTTGTCAGAACAGGTTTATGTTTTGTAGCAAAATTTACTGTTTAGACAACACAATCTCTCTCAGTCATTCAGGATCGACGCTGCTCCAATCCTAATTTCCGCGGCTGTGCTACACAAGGATTTGTGTGGTTCTTGAACGATATGAGGTGTAAAGAAAGGTACGAGAATTCCCCAGCATTTGCTCCAATCAGTCGCTAGACTAGCAACTACTAGCTTTTGATTTGATCCTCATCTTTCGACAAAGTTCACCAGCATTTGGTGCAATAAAAACATTCGACCACGTAACCAAAAGGAGGGTACTCCAACACTGGAAAAACAGAGACCGACAAGATTCCTTGCCACGGAACGGAACAAAATCTCCATTTGATCGACCCTGCTTTGTCTGAACCTTAGGAATATTTCCGGAGAAGAACCATGGAGTACTGCATGCAACCACAAGGCAGCAAAATGAGGACAGGACACGAGAGTGTCGTGCAGTTGCTTTCGAGTGCACAGAAACCAGGTGTTCCTTTCCTTCTCATCGTGTCACTGCCCACTAACGCAGAGCAGAGGCAGGGAGGCAGCCAACGGAGTGACACACGAAGAGGCACGTTCGCTTCAACTTATCAGCCGGCTTAGCCATAATCTATGATATTTTTTCTCACAGCAAAACAATTTCAGTCGACTTATCAGCCGGCTTTAATACAAGACGACTTATCCTTTTCACAACCACGATAAAATCTTTTTTATAAAACAAAAAAAAAAAAAACTGAGTGCTACGGTGACACATGATCGAGCCTGACATCACGAGACGAGAGATTCAGAAGGAGAGGAGGGAGCGCGCGGCGTACGCGTACCTGTAGCAGATGCAGACGGAGACGAGGAGGATGACGCCGACGGCGACGAGGTCCACCTGGTTGAACCCCTCTGGCAGGCCGTGCACGGTGATCCGCCACTGGCTGGGCGCGTCCACGCCGACCGCCGTGCCGAGGTAGGCCGTGAAGCTGCGCGCCACGGCGGCGTTGGAGAAGACGTAGTCCATGATCAGGTTCGCCCCTGTCAGGAACGCCGCCAGCTCCCCTGCAGTGCAGACGACGATGCATCAGCTTCACCCTGTTCACTCGATCGTAAACGATCGTAGATTATAAGTCATAACAATATTTTTCTCCACATCAAACCAGCCAGTAATAATTAATAATCCACTATCGTTTGAGCCGACGCTAACAGGCCGGAGGTCACCGGAATAAATAAAGTACAGCTCTCCGAGTCTCCGGTGTGCTTTTGGAAGAAAAAAAACATGCGAATCTGCACGGCAAATGCAGGATGGTTTACTGACGGAGGAAACGGTGGCTGCGAGCCTGCGAAAATGACCGTGACCCTTTGTCCTTCAATCAAAAAAAAAAAAACAGGTCTTGCTTGGGTCGGTCTCCGTCTCATGCGGATGTGGGCGAAAAGGGCAAGCGGTTTGTGTTTGGGCCCGTGATAATTTCTGTTGGACGTCGCCGTCGTCGTCCCAGTACTTTTTTTAAACCGTTCGTGCCAGGTATAAATAGCAACCAATTGACAAACCCCCCTCCTCTCATGCGGATTTTATTAGGTCGTGTTCCTCTGTACTTTTATGTTTGATTTGGAAGTGCTTTATTACGATGATTTCGTGCTGTTGAGACAAGAAAAAAAAAGAAACTGAATTAACTGCCGACGACAAAGTGAAAGGCAAATCTTTTCGTAGGGTGGTAAAGGATAAAACAAATCTTACTTTTTAAGAAGAAAAAAATAAGGAGTCAAGGAATCCATGAAAGGAAAGAAAACATCGCCAAGACGACGAGAGGCACTTCAATTCCTTGATCACAAATACAGTGATCTTTTTGGATAAAAAATGGTCAAATTGGCATTGTCTCGTGCCGGTTCGTTCGAGAAACACCGATTTGCAGTTCGTATCCAAAATAAATTTGCATGCCAAATACGAACAAACATGGGTCCAGCTTGATGAGCAGCGGGCATCAAGAGCAGCATGCCGCGCGCCTCGTAGCAATTTGACAAACCCAAGGAAGGGGAAAGATAGTACACTACTACTAGAAAGTACACATGCAACAAGATATGCATATACTCCTACGCCATGAGTTTATTATTTCAAGAAAAAGGTGTTTCATGAAAAAAAAGGAAAAAGGGCATTTTTTTTAATCGATCGACGTGTGTGTGCATGTCATCACTCATGACAGCTCACAAGCAGCTAGCGGCACCGCAATGCCGCGAACCGCGCAGGAACGGAAGAAACGGGACGAAACCAAGCGACGGTGCGGGGCGGCCACGGCCCACGACAAACGACTCAGGACTCACCGAAGGTGACGCGGAGGTAGCTGAAGGCGCCGCCGGCGACGGGCAAGTCGACGGCGAACTCGGTGTAGCAGAAGGCGGAGAGCAGCGCGCAGAGCCCCGCAATGGCGTAGGAAACCACGACGCCGGGCCCCGCGTAGAGCCGCGCGGCGCGGCCCGTGGTGACGAAGACGCCCGCGCCCACCATGCCGCCCAGGCCCAGCCCGACGAGGTCCCACCACCGCAGCGCGCGCGCCATGTCGGCGCCCGACCGCGCACGCACCCGGCTCATCTCCTCCCCGGGCGCCGTCGCGGCAATCGCGCGGCGCGACAGGCGGCGTGGGGTCTGCGCTAGCGCGCGCCCGTACGCGCGCCAGCTCGCGAACGACGACGAGGAGGAGGACCCCGCGCCGACGCCGATTGCGCTCGCGGTGACCCCCGAAGGGTGGCCTTGGTGGACGTCGTCGGACGACGCTAGCGCCAAGCCCTTGTCCATGGCCGCCGCCGCCAAGCACACGCACGCGCCCACGCCCTTGGGTTGGTTGCTGGTGGAGCGGTGGCGGCGGCGGGAGTGATCAGGAGGATTTGGAGAAGAGGAGCGGGACGGAGGAGATGTGTGGGCGTGTGGCGAGCTGGCGAGGGCGAGGTGGTGCGGTATATAAAGGGGCGGGGCGGCGGGAGGGGGAAATCTCAGGGATTCGATTTCGATCGATCTCATGGAAATTACTCCTGCCTGTTGTGGTTTCGGCAGTTACCGCCGGAGTAATAGGAGGAGTGTATATACTAGGCTGTGGCGAAGCTGATCGAAACCGTGTATTGTACAGCATGCATGCATATCGAATCGAAACAGTGGAATTGGAGGGCCAAGATCGACCAAATCGCCGTGGATCCATATGCATGCATATATCCAAAACAAGATCACTAGAGACAGATGGGTGCAGTGCAGGCAGGCCACGTATAAAGCTACACTCGTACTAGTACTAGTTAGCCCAACCA
The DNA here is from genome assembly GCA_904845875.1 of Miscanthus lutarioriparius. Lineage (NCBI taxonomy): Eukaryota > Viridiplantae > Streptophyta > Magnoliopsida > Poales > Poaceae > Miscanthus > Miscanthus lutarioriparius. Next base: position 70,082,002 of record CAJGYO010000014.1, on the reverse strand, counting down.
GAATTATTCGAGCAAAAGGTATTTGGGGCCAGTTTGGATGTTAAAATTTTTGACAAAACGTTACCGTAGTGTTTTCGTTGTTATTTGATAATTAGTGTCCAATCATAGTCTAATTAGGTTTAAAAGATTCGTCTCGAAGATTTCGTCTAAACTATGTAATTAGTTTTATTTTTTATTTATATTTAATGCTTTATGCATGCGTCAAAGATTCGATGTGATATGGAATCTTGAAAAATTTGACATTTTGGGCCGCACGTACTGGCGCTACGTGCACACCCCCGCCGGTGCTTTTTGCTGGCCACGTCCGGCGGCGGCGCCACAGTTACTCCGTAAGCGGCAAGAACCGGCGTCACGTCACGGGTGCGGCGAGGAAATCCATCGGGGCAGGACTCACGTGTGAGTGTGACGCCGACGACACGGATCCTACCACCTGCTAGTTTATTACTGCACCTGCCACGATCGTACGAGTACTGTACTTGGGGTTGCATCTGGGGCTGGGCTGTGGGCTCGATCGCCGGGACCGGGTGCTGCTGACCTCCGGAGCTTAATAACAATAAAATCTTCAAGCGCGGCTAGCAGGCAAGCAAATACCGAAGGTTTTCCACTGATCTAGCGTCTGATTGGGAGGGGGTGTTAGCCGGAAACCAGATAACTGATCTGATGGTGTACACGCACACCCGTGAGACATGCAGAAAGGCGCAACTTGAAGCTTTTGCTTTTGTCGTTTTGGACAGAAAAAAGAAGCCGCCAAGTTGGAGATCGATCGCTGCTCACGCACGTACAGTGGTACATAACTGTCTCTCCAATGGCGTTCCTGTGAAGCGCTGGCGTCTGGTTTCTTCTTTTACGCCTTGCAAAGTTGCAACTTCTGTCGTTGTCGATCGATCCTTCGACATGGGCGGATTTAGGGGTATTCCCCCGTATTTCAAGGAATACCCAATTATTTTGGTACACTTTTACGTAGATATGTGTATATACTTATATATATAAGTGTATAATGCTATAATCAATAGTATTTTCGCACATTTCAGCTCGAAATAGGTAAAAAAACTGGCGTTTCAATTAGAAGACTAGATTCTAGAAAGCAAATATTGGTTTAAAGTTGCTGATTTGCAGTGCTATTGGCTATATTTTAAGCCTATGGATTTGATTTTTTTATGACGTGGAAGTAGAAATACCCAAGTTTTAAATCGTAGCTCCACCGATCCTCCTACAAATGGATCGTATAGGCATCCACGTAATGCATGACCGACAGGAAAAAAAAATACTACTCCTACAAATGGAGTATACTAGAGTCCAAAGACCAAACCCATATTATTGGGTCTACTCCTATATTTAAACCTAAACTTGATGCATGTCGTTCTCCCTACATTTCTGGACACAATGTTACTATTGTCTGTGTTTAGAAAACACAACTGACTATTTATGGCTTCATCTCCTTATTTTGTCTTAGAAGTGGGTAGTTCAAATGCAAAATTATGGAGTTGCTTTAGATTATCTTTTTGTAGTGGCATATATGCAATGGAACTCCTTTAGTTTTTTTATTTGAATGATGGTAGATATAACTAATTAATTTAGAGAGTAACTTTAATTATATTTTTATAATAGCATAGACAGGTAATTTAGAATAAGTATTTTTTGGGTTAACTTAGATTATTACCCATAATGGCATTTGTGGGCAATTTAGTTTTATGATTTATTTTTTTCTAGACGTCACCGTAACGTTAGCACGGGCAATATACTGGTATAAATATATTGCCCAGGTGGATAATTCACAGATCTAGATGTAGATTTAGTGGGTTGTTAGATTTAGTGGGTTATTTATCTTACTACTATTATGAATTGAAAGCCTCCATATCAATACCAATCAGATGTGTTAGGGAAAAAAATACAAAATCTAGGAATTGTCACAAAAATTAGAAAGATATGGCCATCATTTTTCTAGACTCTGAACACAATTAACAACAAAAGCCACTGGCCGGATTTATTGTACTGTTGTTTTCTTATCACAATATACACATTTTTTACATTATGGAAACAACATAAATGTCCTATAAATTATTTACATCTAAATTATCCACCTATTATGCACAATCTAAAATAGACCTGTAAAGCTGCATAAAAAATACCTACATCGCCATTATGATAGGTAATTTAAGTAACCGGGTGAATTTGTACCAAAATTACCCACCTGACATTAATTGATAATCTAAGAAACTCCGAGAAGGTTCGTGTGGACCAAAGTTGGCTACAATCACTCTGGTACTGATATTCTTTTGCAGTAACAAGTGATTATTAGAAATTCTCCTCAGGTTAGCTCCCATGATCACTCCCTAGATCTCACCTCAAAATCTCCTGTCGGACAATAACAAATCTAGGAATATATTTTAGCAGTGCCTCCTCCTCCTTAGTTTCTACATTTTTCCATTCTTCTAAACTTTCATGGATATAAATGTGTATGTGGACTTAGGAGGGACTTCATGCTTTTCGGTTGTGGCATGAGGGGTTCAAGCCCTGACCGCCCCCAAGATGTTGGATCCACCCCTGGATCTGGGAGTACTATGGTGCATGTTTAAACAACGTAATTCAGTGTGTAGTATGCTACCTAAAATACTTGTTTTAATAAAATGCACAATGAGAGTTTTGAATAAAGCTACCCTAACCAAAAAAAAAAAGTTAATACGAGGATAAATATTTGTAACAACTAATAACATCAAATTTAAAAATGAAATTTGATATGGAGAATAGATTCCAAATTGTTTTTGAGTCGTCGATTCCAAATCCAAACCTGCGAAGTTTTATTGCCCCCATGTTTGTGGGGGAATCGAAGATGCGCGTGAAAGGCAGTGCCTCATGGCGGGATCGCATTGGGCTTGATGATTGCTCGAGCGTTCGGCTAGTATAGTTCCAGCTTTCAGCTTATTCCCTCTCTCAAAATACTATTCTAAGCCTTCAAAACCATCCCAAAACACTGTTCACCGGACCATCCACCCCATCCAATCTGTTTATCCAGACTGACGGACGTCGGCGCCATTAATGAGGCACCCATACCCATTGCTAGAACGGTCACCAACAACATTACCTAAAATACAAGACTCATTCCATGTTTAGGTAACGCTACAGATAAAATATACGGTATCTATTTTTTGTCTTCTTCAACAACATAACTCAAAAGAGAACCCTTTCTACAAATAAATTTTCAGAAGAGAGAGTAAGCATATTTAGGTTGTGACTCTGCTGTAACCTAAAATAGATCTCGCATATAGATACTCTGTTGGAGACTGATATAGTACCATCCGATACCTATTTTAGGTTTGGGTTCTCGTATGGGTTAGAGCAACCGCAATGTTTGCCATAAGGTAGTCCATAAGATTAAAATATTTGTTATCAGATAGCTGGAACATTGTGAGACCAGTCCATAACAAAAGGTACCCATAAGCTTATGGACTACTCATAAGAAATAAAAAATATTACTTTTTCTCACTCCTCCCTCTCTCTTTCTTGATTTTGCACAGGATTGTAAAGAGAGAATTTTTTATCTCATAAATAGAGAATTTTTTATCTCATATGGGACCCATCTTATAGACTACTTGTTGGCTGAAATATTGTGGAGACAACCATAGCTATAGTCTACTGACACAAAAACTATCCATACGGACTACTTAGTCCATATACATTGTGGTTGCTCTTATAGGTTGGAGATAGGCATGCATTACACAACTGGAGTGCCGCTGTGACCTGCTTTGGATGAAAAGTGGACCTCCGACGGCGACTAGCTACCTGTAGACCGTAGCGAGCGCTCGAGCGGTGTGCTCATAGCCCCATGCTCATTCGCCGTTGCTTGGTGGTTGCTTGCCGAAAACGCCCTCCTATCTTGCGCGAAAACCCGTGCGTTGCCCCTGCGATAGGCCAACTCAGGCGTTGTTTAGTCCCTATCTCACGTTGGATGTTGGATGTATGCATGGAGTCCTATCACCCGTGCGTTGCCGGCAGCGGCGCGTGCGACGAGACGTGACGGCCGACAGCCACAGTGGCACAGTGTGGCGGGGCGGCGCCATATCTTTGGCCTCTCTTGCTTTGCTTGCTTGTCCCGCACCGCACTCCTTGGTGCCTTGTGCTTACCATTGGCTCTCAGCTCTCTGCTGTCTGACATGACGGCTCACTGCCTGCGAGGTGGGCCAGCTGGTCGGCGAGCTTGGCGGAACGAGATCCCCTGCAGTCGACCTGGCTGACTGCTGTCTCTACGGTCGAGAGATCTACGCCCTCCGTTCTGTCGAAAGGCCATCTCACGGTCCTCGTCTAGCCGGATCTACGAGAAAGATGGCGGTGGAGTTGAAGGACCGAGTCGTCCACGGAGTGCTCCGCCAACGGCGGCCTTGGCGAAGAACCGAAGATGCGCCCCGTGTCATGAAGTACCGTAGACGTCGAAGGGAACGCGGCGAGCGACGCGGCGAGCATGGAGGGTGTCATCAGGTCAAAAGAGATGCGAAAGCGACTTCGCGACACGATGGATGCGCGAGCTTCAGTGACGCTTGACGGAGTGGCGCTTTATGAGACGGGCGCGCCCTGCAGCGTCGCTGCGAGCTACTGGCTGGCGTCAATCCGTCGACCCGTGCATGGATGCGAGTGGTCATGCACGCAGCAAGGTTCGTGGGCGGCGGCGGTGGCAACGATGCGGGAAGAGTAAATTGCATGCGTGCCACGACGCGCAGCTGGAAGAAGCAAGCGCGACGCGCTCCTGTTTCTCTGCCTGCAGCGGGGCGTTGACTTGCAGGATCGGGAAGAGGCGAGGCGGCGGAAGGCTGGCCACCGTGGTCTCGTCACTGGAGCCCAGCGGCAGCGCGGCGGCAAGGTCGAGCGAGTTCGCGAGGCAGGCGACTGTGGCAGCGGTGACATGGCTTCCCTGCTCGTCGGTGAGATGCATGTGCTCGCGGGAGAGATGGCGACGGAGGGGAAGGACCGAGTGGCGACTGCGGCGGACAAGACTGACCGAGTTGCATACTGCACGGTCCTATTTGGGCCTATGTCGTACATCCTGCTACACGAGGACCGTGAGATGCCATTTGGCTGGAACGGACGGCGTAGATCCCTCGACTGGAGAGAGCAGTCAGCCAGATCGACTGCAGAGGATCTCGCTCCAGCTTGGCCGCGCAGACCGCAGAGGGACCACCGGTACCCCGGCCGCCTTGCACGCCTGTCGAGGAGAAGCCACCGCCCTGTCCGCCTGCCTGGACTCGCCGTAAACGGAATCACATCCTAGTTGCAGGAGTACCGTAGAAAAGAAGGGAACGCGGCGAGCGACGTGTGCATGGAGTACTCATCAGGTCAAAAGAGATGCGAAAGCAAGGGAATGGGTACTTGCCGGTAGGGTTCCATTGCATGCGCGCCCTGCAGCGTCGTACTACTGGCTTGGTCAATCGTCGACCCGTGTATGGATGGAGTAAATTGCATTTTTTTAGATAAAAAAGATGGAGTAAATTGCATGCGTGCCAAGGAGCTAGTACTCTACTTTCTGCCTGCAGTCGTCGTTGACTTGCAGCTAGATTGCACGTCTGGCTCACTACCGGAATCCTCAAATTTATCGAGTGTTTTTATGTTTGCCGAGTGTATTTCCACGGGCACTCGGCGAACAGATTCTTTGCCGAGTGTCAAAAAAAAAATGCTCGGCAAAAAAAAAACACTCGGCAAAGATGGGATTTGCCGAGTGTCAAAAGTAAAATACTCGGCAAAGATAAAGTTTGCCGAGTGTAAAAAAAACACTCGGCAAAGAAATAAAATATTTTTTCTGGAAAAGAAGGAGAAGAAAAAAAAAACTTTGCCGAATGCTCAGATCTAGAACACACGGCAAAGAAATAAAAAAAATTTCTGGAAAAGAATGAGAAAAAAAATATAAAAAAATACTTTGCCGAGTGTCCAGATAGGACACTCGGCAAACAAAAAATATCTTCTTTAACCCACCCAGCGCCCCACCCTCCCCTCCGTGCCCCCATATATACTCTCACCTTCTTCCTCGGTCGGACTACTACCCTGGCGCCCTCCGCTTTCTTCCCGGCCCCAGGCCCCCCTCCTCCCCGCCGACGCCCTCCCTCCTCCTCTCCTCTCTTCACCTTTCTGGCCCTCCTCTCCCTCTCTTCTGGATCCGGCGAGGTGCCCCCCTCTCTCCTCTCTTCCCGGATTGGCCTCCCCTCCTCTCCTCTCTTCACCGGCGTGGACCGGACCAAGGGCAAACATTTCTCCACTGACGTAGCTGGGGGCACGACCCTCTCCACTCCCGCGTGCTCCAGCTAGCTAGATCTGTCCCCTCCCTCACCCGAAAGCACCTCCACCACCGCCCCCCCGGGCTGGTTTCGGTGGAGGGAGGCTGGATCCGGTGGAGGGCGGCCGGATCCATGGCGGGACCACCCTCCGGCAGCGGATCCTAGGCCGGCGAGGCCGGATCCGGCAGAGGGGAGGCGGATTCGACGGGCGAGGCGGCGCTCCTCCTCCGACGAGAAAAGCATTTGGCGGGCTGCTGGCGCTCCTCCTTCTCCTTCTTCGTCGGCTCCAGTGACTGGTGGCGGATCCGGTGGCGGGAGGCCGGATCTGGCGCGAAGCTGGCGGGCGGTGGCGTGGTGGTGGTGGTGTGGGCGGCCGTGAAGCCGCGGAGCGGAGGCGAGACGGGAGGGCGTGAAGTGGGCCGCGCAGTGAGGGAAGGAAGCGCCGCCGAGGAGACTGATGGCGGCCGGCAGAGACCGGCTGGTGGTGGCTTTTTTTCGAAAAAAATATTTGCCGAGTGTATTTTGGACAGTGTCCGACAAAAAACACTCGGCAAACTAGCGTTTGCCGAGTGTTGTTTTTATCGAGTGTAACACTCGGCAAACCCTTTGCCGAATGTTTTTTGGGCTTCGCCGAGTGCTCCTGACACTCGGCAAATCTTCTGTATCCGGTAGTGGCTCGTCCATTCGTACGCGTGTGTTCTGTTCAACAATAATAATGCAATACAACTGCTGGGGTTTTAGGTTATATTACACTATTATATATAGAGTGATACGATATGGACGCCGGCAGAACAAGTTGACGCATGCAGCCAAAAAGAAGGGAAAAAGAAGATCAACACGGTCGTGCGCGTGCAGTTTGTTGTGATCCTCCGATCCTCAGCTCGACCGGCGGGGTGGTGGTGGTGCAGCATGCTGCATGCGGTGGCCGGAAAATGACGATCTAGTAGGTACTCCTGCTCTGGATTCGGCCGGCGATGAGACTAGATGTACGGGATGATGGCCGGACCCGGATGGGGTAATTGGGTACGTCGCGCTTGCCGCTTCTAGTAGTCCTGCCTTCCTGACCTGACCTCCTTTTCTCGACCGAACCACTGTGGCTGTGTTTAGTTCGCGAATTCTGAGAATTTGACTACTGTAGTGTTTTCGTTTTTATTTGATAATTAGTGATCAATTATGGATTAATTAGGTTCAAAACGCTCGTCTCGTAATTTCCAACCAAACTGTGTAATTAGTTTTTTTTCGTCTACATTTAATGCTCCATGCACGTATCGTAAGATTCGATGTAATGGCTACTGTAGCACTTTTTGGAAAACTTTTTAAGAACTAAACAAGCACAGTGTTGTGCCCACGTACAGTACGGCAAGTTCAAAGCAACCATGCATACATATCGCTACGCGGCGTTGTGTTCCGACTTCCGACCACGACACTGCCCGCTGCACTGCATTTATTAATTATTATATTACCACTCCTACATGCATTTATTACCACTCCTACATGCACTTTCTCCCTGCATATACTACTCCTAGTCTTCCTACAAATTATACTACGGAGTACACCAATAAAGAACAAGGCGAGTTGAAAAGGAGTTGTCACGTACTGTCTCACTGACACGTGGGCCAAGATAAAAAAATGTGTCCTTTTGAACTTTGACCTTCCGTGTCTACAGGAGTATGCACCAACCAACCATGCATAATACAGCACAATGATAATATTGCATCCTCTTGTTTTTGTTTTAATGTACATGTTACTTAATACGGAGTACATATCTAGGTATACATACACCCAAACTTATTGTTACGGACTACTACCAAATATCTTCAGTATTGTTTTCGTGTGATGAGTTTAGACGTACGTACGCCACCTTTCTGTATGGATATACTCCGTATATAGGATCGGAGGTCCCGGTTCTTATTTTTTTTTTTCTTAAATAAAAAGACCAGGAAACATTTCTCATGACGGATCTGGACTACTAACGAAGTATTGCTAGCTAGATCTGCCCCTAGGAGAAAGGTCCTCAAACATGCGATAGAGAATTCCTATAAAATTTCTCTTGGAATTGTTTCTACACGCTTTACATTGACAATAATAGCCCCTAGGAGCCCAATACAAAATCTAAAGGCTAAAGGCCATCCATAGGAAGCAAAGAAATTCATTGCTCTGGCCTCTAGAAGCTGGCATGCCGAAATTAACTAATCCGGCCTTATGGTCATCAGTGCGCTGCAACAGAGCCTAAGATCGAAGCTAGTGTGCCCCCCCTGAAAAGTACCTGTAAAAAAGTTTTTGTTTGGCCATTATTAAACACAAAATCATTCCAGCTAAACAGTAAACTGCTGCAGCTCCTATCAATAACAAAGATCTCTAAGACTCTGACCCCTCTTTTTTACACCAAGAATTAAACAAATTATTTGTATTCTTTGGAGGTTCAATCCCTAATACATAGTGCACAGCTTGCCACAGGGCTTTGGCATAATGACATTCAAAGAAAAGGTGTTGGATAGTCTCTAACATGCACAAAAGCAGCAAACTTTACTACCATTCCAATTTTTCCTAGCTAAATTATCCTTGGTAAGAAAAGGCTAACAACTTTTGGGTCACCAACCTAATAATAGGATTGTGTCTAGATAGTAATAACTACTGCTATATAACCCCATGCTAATGATTCATGCCTATGAATTTTAAAATTTTCTTTGATTTAGCGAGTCAAAAGAGAAGACGAAATAAAGTGTGTAACTAAACTAGTGCCATCCACATCAAATGGTACGTCGAAATCTTGTTTATATATAGCAGCTTGGCATATATATAGACTAGTGATGGACCACCACAGAAGCCGATCTTCCACCTAATCGCCATTATTGTCAAATGGTACGTGAAGGAAAAGAAGGACCCGTCGACGTTCCCCTCTTTTCCATTCGTTGTAACCCCTGCTTTCCCTTGGCCTATAAAAGGAAAAGCAGAGCGTCCCATTAAGGGGCATCGCACAGCATCGGACTCACATCGAACAACCGGATCCCGCATCCGAACACATCCGAGCTTGGCTCAAATCCGAACCGATCAGAACTCATCGCAACACACCACTAGAGACTTGGGACCCGTCCCTCTCTCGACCGTTTGTAACCCCTACTACGAACTTTCAGTGCTAGTACCACGAGCAGCAGCAACGAACTGGATGTAGCGACATTCTACCCGAACTAGTATAAATCTCATGTCCTCTTAGCACACCATCCAGGCCAGACGCGCAATAATACAAATTTACTTGTTGGTGGTAACTCGAAACACCGACAGACAGCTAACAAATCATGCATGCACATTGATCGAGCTAAATGGATGGACTAAACTTTAGCCCCTAAACGTTAGTCCTGCTGGGCTATTTGATTCATGGGCTAAACTTTAGCCCTTAATCCTACAATGACTGATTTGCCCCTCAATATAAGCTGCGGCGGTGGTTGCAGTTGGGTGAATGGGGGTACGGGGTGTCCAGTGCACTTTTAGCTCCCTCCAACGTCGTCCAACCTCCATGTGGAAGCAGCAAATTAAAAGCATCCCATAAATTGATGGAGCCCCACAAGGGTTTTGGTTTTGGAGCTGGAGGCTGGAGCCATCCACCGCCGCAAACAGCCGATCATCTTTGCCGCGCGCGAATGCATGCATGGTCCAGGGCACGTATGTACGGGACCAGCAGCTGACAGCAATCACCAGTAGCTGCCTATATATATCCCTCCCCAAATGATTAGGCTGCGGGCATTTGCAATCAGACACATAGGCTTGCATCACTACAGGAAACCGGGACTTTGCCCAGTGCTGGAATCTTTGCCGAGTGTCAAATATCGGGTACTCGGCAAAGGCCACCTTTGCCGAGTGCCGCACTCGGCGAAACTTGGCACTCGGCAAAGGCTAACTTAGAAACATGTGATGATGTCCTGGTTTGTGAACACCATACGTGATGACGCCCTCCAAACGTTTTCAAATTTTTACCACCGCATATGCATTTGATATTACGACATCTCGCCAAGTTTCATGATTTTCGGGATTCGTTTGAATTTTATAGAATTAAATAACCACTCGCACGCAAGTTCGCGACTTTGCCCCGTGAGCACGTTGATCGAAATTCGGAGACAGCCGATCATCTTTTCCTCGCGCTAATGCATGCATGGTCCAGGGCACGTATGTACGGGACCAGCAGCTGACAGCAATCACCAGTAGCTGCCTATATATATCCCTGCCCAAATGATTAGGCTGCGGGCATTTGCAATCAGACACATAGGCTTGCATGGTTGGAACCGCACAACCCTAGCTAGCAGCTACCTTGTCCACCGGCCTGCTGGTGCTGGGGGTCCATCTCCATTCGTGAGCTGCATTTGTATACTCCTACTCCGGAGTAGTATATGTGGTGCAGTCAACTTGCATGGCATTGCATCACAACTGGATTCAGGTTCTTTGCCGAGTGCCTGAGGAACTTGGCAAAGGCCTAATTGCACTCGACAATGTCTTTGCCGAGTGCGATACTCGGCAAAGAACACACGGTAAAAAATTAATCGGCAAAGACCTCTTTGCCGAGTGTCTTTTATTGGGCACTCGGCAAAGGCTTTGCCGAGAGTCCCGGTGGCACTCGGCAAAGAAAAGCGACCGTGACGGCGCCGAATTCGTTGACGATGGCTTTGCCGAGTGCCAACCCTGCAGGCACTCGGCAAAGATTTTTTATTTTTTTTTAAAAAAAATTCTTTGCCGAGTTCTCATTGGCCGGCGCTCGGCAAAGTTTGATTTTTTTTAAACTCTGGCAGGCACTCGGCAAAGTTTGAATTTTTTTAATAAAAAATTATTTGCCGAGTGCCCTCTCGCCGGCACTCGGCAAAGTTTGAATTTTTTTTTTAAAATACTTCTTGCTTTAACCTGCAAATGAACCAAACAGCACAAAAGAAAATAAGTAGCCAATAATGAACTAAAAGAAAATAAGTACCAAGTAATGAGCTTAAATAGATCTAACAATACCTAGGCTAACAAAAGCTCTAATTAGCATTTGAAAATCCACTAAGCTCCAAAACTATAAACTGCTAGCTCTTGAAACCAAACTGCAAGTACATGCAAAGCCATTTCAACTATTTCGTTCTGCCTTCACTGAAAAGCATGTACTGAAACTGAGGTAATTTTGCAATTACAGAGACAAGCTAACTACCGACACAACCTGAGAAGTGAGAAGCACAAGAACTGATGGACCAACACAACCTGAGAAGCACAAGAACTGATGGATTTGCACCTGTCCTCACCGAGTTCCAAAACCCAAATCCAAGCAAATGAAATAAAATAAGTTTCTGAACAGGCCATTTGACATTGCTAACAACCTTGCAAGTGAATCATACATATTCGAATCACATTGTTATATGGCAATAAAATAAGTTTAAATTTACCAAATGCAAGCAGTCAGTTCTTACTACTGACTTTATAGTTTACAGTCCTATCACTAACGTCTACTTTCAATGCAATTCAGAGGCAAGGATAATGCTTGTTTAGGTCACAGTTTGAGGAGATATCAGTCAAGATTTGTTGTCTTTGCAAACCTTGAAGGATTTTATAAAATGTACTCAGATCATGAAATCTATTCTTTATAATATTCAGGATGTAGCTAGCGACATTTCCTCATTTACAAATTGTGATGAAATTGATTATTTGGTACTCAACCAAAGTCTACACCCATTGAAAAATTATTTAAGATAATTGTCATGGTCATACCAAAATACAGAAAAAAAAAATTCAAATCTGAATCCATAGAAAGACAAGGCAAGTTGTTGACCCAATATCATTTGAGAAATAACATTTAGTCTGATAATTGCTGGAACTAGTAATACCTGGACAAGAGAACTTACAAATTATAGCATAGCTATTGCTGATTGTTGTTGCTGAAAAGAAAAGAAAAGAGCAAAGCACTAAGCTTCTAAATCAAATAGAACAGAAATAAAAAATAAAAAGCATTCCCTACATGTAGAGTTATTTATGCAGAGTTATTTAGATAGGTATGCACCATTGGAACAAACATGACATTTCAATTTTGGTACAAACAATAATACTGCTTTAGTAAAGTTTTTTAAATTGCGTAAAGTTTCAATAAGCAGTAAGACTTAAATACATGTTTCGCTTATGATAACATGCTGATCTTGTGAGTATCCTGGTTCCAGGTGAAGGCGATGAGTTTCCGATGACTCCGGCAGGACAAGCCAGCATTCCCGGTGAAGATCTGTTGCTGTGTGATGAATGACTTGATGAACTCACGAGGCAAGCATCGCCACCAAGACACGAGGGCGTTGATAAATAGCAAATCTATGAGTGTGGTAGGAGTCTTGCCTGCCTTGACTCGTTTCCATTGTTGCTAACGGAAATGTTAAAGTTAAACAACTAGTACATTGAAGCGTGTAAGAACACTGTACCACAGCCAATCTATAGCGTCGAACAATGGTCGCTAAAACATAATATTAACGACCAACAATTGGGCGGTATACCACAACCAACATTGTAGAAATAGACAAACGATTTACCATGGTCAGGTAACAATGCTATCTTTGTGGTGTTTACTACAAATGTAAGCTATTCCCCAAACAAACATTGGATCTGCACACATTAAGAATAATACCGATATATGGTCATTGCTGCCAGCTCTATCACAAAGCATACTGAAGACCACTTTGCATCACCAAATCTATAAATAACCCAGAAAAAATATGGATGAAATGCTAGTGGATTTACTCGAACCAGTTTGCAACTCTCGAACACCTGCAGAAACATCAGTACATGAACAAAAGCTGTAATTAAGATAAGAACTTATTACGACATTGCTGTAGTGAACATGTACAATATTTAATCCATTAGCAATCTCACCATAATAAATCTACTCTGTACATTTGCTTTACGATAATCTGAAAGAGGCTTCTCAAACCTTATTATTATTCTCTGGATTTTAATATATGCGATGGCATCTTGATGCAGAAAAATACAAGCCATAGCTCTAGTCTTTTAAGCACAATTCTTTAAAATTATTGTGGCGGCAATAGTAGGAGAATCACCTGGATTTTAGGAGGACAAATGATTAAGGAGAATCACCAAACTCGAAGATCCATAGAAATACAAAGTGCTAATTAGTTACAAACGGTAATGGTAGCAGAGGAGAGTATGAAACACAGCAACAGTTCATCGAGATGAACATTGCAGAGCTCTTCCTTTTTTGTAATGTTTCGGATGAAGTAGGGGTTTGAGATACATTGTGGGTGATAGATAGAACATGAACATATATCTTGTTCAATTTGTGTAGATTGCTGAATATATATTCTAGCATGCTTATGCTCACTTAACTCTTTACCAATATGTGCTTCTAATTTGGTTCATGGTGGCACCACAATAGTAGATTAATAACAAGTACATAAGAAAACAGTTCTGAACTTTTTGTACCGACACGCTTGATATCTATAATTGGAACTGATTTGTTAATTTACCCTGCAAGTGATTTGGATAGCTACATGTATTAACCAGATACTTTATTGCCTTTTTTAGATCTATATATGATGAACATCATCAAAAACATATATCTTGGCTGATTAAGCCGGGGTTAATCCCTAAATAAAATTCTAAAACATGCTTTTGGCCTGAATAATAAAAACAAATGACAGAGCTTGTATGCATCCCAACGACTTATAGTGGTTCGACATCATTAGCTGTTTGTGAAATTGCGATTAGACGCACTTTTCGTTAGTGCATAGCAAAGAGAAACAGATCAGATCAGATCGAGGCACGCAAGCATATAGGCTAGTAGCATGATTAGATCGAAAAAATAGAGGAGGGCCCGACATGTACGTTCTGGTTTAGGCGTGCGCAGAGGTCATCGTCGTTCAGCCTGGCGAGGTCGTCGCAGGACTCCATGGCGCGCTCGAGGTCCCGCTCGTAAGCCGGCACTCCTTGCTGCTCTTGTCGGAGAGGTCGGCGCATCACGGCGCCACGGCCTCCTTTTCTCGACGCTCTCGGCGCGGCGGAGGGAGGCCGGCGTTGCTCATAACGGCTTCGGCTGGGCAAGGAGAGGAAATGGATGACGAATCAATAGCGAACAGGCAGAGAGAATCCTTGTGACTCGTTTACCTTGAGGAGGTCGATGCGGCGATGGGCTGTGCGGAGGTCCTCGAGCGTGCTCCGGCGAGATGCGATTCGATGGCTGGCGCGGCCCGGTGGCTGGCGGGCGCGGGGGCGGCCGAGGTCACGGCGCGACGGGACGGGAGGAGGGCGGCGGCGGCTTGTGGCGGGCGGGCGCGGATGGTCGGGTGGTGTGTCCGAGGTTTGGACTGCCCGGCCGGCCGAAATCGGCTAAGTGCCCCACCCGCGCCCTTTGCCGAGCGCCGGACCAGGAGGCACTTGGCAAAAGGCAACTTTGCCGAGTGCTTTGATCCGGCCGTCGGTAAATTTTTTATTTTTTTAATTCCTTTGCCGAGTGTCCCTGTGAAGCTACTCGGCAAAGAGGAAATTTCTAAAAAAAATCCTCTTTGCCGAGTGTCTTATTTTTGCACTCGGCAAAGAGCCCCTTTGCCGAGTGCCATGCCCCGACACTCGGCAAAGTTTTTTTTATTTTTTTTGTTTTTGGACTCTAAGTTTTTTGTGCAGCCCCTTTAAAGGACCAAGAACTCCTCCTTAGAATTTAGGGTCTTTTGTCGTTTTTTAATATATTTAGTTACTTTATTTCGTTTACTTGAATTTTTCGAAAAATATAAATTTGAACTGCACGTTGTACGAATAATGGAATTTAATGACTTGAAAAATAATAAGCATGTTACTGAGTGTAGTGTGAGGCCGTATCTAGGAACGGACCCGAAATTTCGGACATCTTGTTCACGAAACATGACCGCGAACTTGCGTGCGAAGTGTTTTTAAATTCTATAAAAAACAAGCGAAGTTCGAAAATCATGAAACTTGTTGAGATGTCGTGATATCGTATGTGGAGGTTATGATAAAAATTTCAGAAGATTTCATGTACGTTGTCATGTACGATGTTTACAAACCAGGGCCGCAATTTCGTGAACAAGATGTTCGAAATTTCGGATCTGTTCCTGGATACGGCCTCTCACAATACTCACTAACATGACTATCAATTTTTGAATCATTAAATTTCATTATTCGTACTACGTGCAGTTAAAATTTCTATTTTTTGGAAAAAATTCAAGTAAACGAAATAAAGTAACTAAATATATCAAAAAGTCACAAAAAATCCTGAAATGTAACTAGGAGTTCCTGGTGCTTTAAAAGGGCTGCACAAAAAAATTGGAGGCCAAAAACAAAAAAACAAATAAAACTTTGCCGAGTGCCGGGGCATGGCACTCGGCAAAGGGTGTCTTTGCCGAGTGCCAGGCATAAGGCACTCGGCAAAGAGGGTTTTAAATTTTTTTTAAAAAAATTCCTCTTTACCGAGTGCATCCACAGCAGCACTCGACAAAAAAATTATAAAAAAATTAAATATTTGCCGAGTGCCGTGCCAGGGGCACTCGGCAAAGTATTTTTTTTAAAAAAAAATTCTTTGCCGAGTGCCAGGCCTGAGACACTCGGGAAAGAATTTAAAAAAAAATTATATCTTTGCCGAGTGCCAGATCTGGAGCACTCGGCAAAGAATTTTTTTTAAAAAAAATCAAATCTTTACCGAGTGCCTAACAGCAGGCACTCGGCAAAGAAGGTCGTGACCGAACACCGTTTCGCGAGCAGCCTATGCCGAGTGTAGAGATTTTACCGAGAGTCTGGCACTCGACAAAGAAGTCCTTTGCCGAGTGCCCTTGTTTGCCGAATGCCCGGCACTCGACAAAGAACTTGCAATTCTTTGCCGAGTGCCCGATTTTTGACACTCGACAAAGAATTTTGCACTCGGCAAAGTCTCTTTTTCCAGCAGTGCATGCTGTGTCCAGGGAGCAGACTGCAGCCAGGCTCCACCCACTAGGTCACAGTTTTGCATTGCTCATATGATTCACAAGATATGCAGGTTTGTACTAGAGTATATATAAACCTAGCTTATCTGGTTTTGGTATTATTAGGCGAGAAGAATTCTGGTTTCTGGTATTGAGGATCACGTTATTCTTAGGTAAAAGGATAATATGGGTTAGCTAGAGGATATCTTTAACAAATAAAGTACGTGCAAGAGGCGAAGGATTTGTTTTGATTATTTTTTATATATGCAGAGGCATGGCACATATTCTTTGCTATCATGGTACAATGCAAATAAATAAAGCTGCAGACAAATATTCTCCAAGATCTAGCCTATTTTTAACAACCTAAACAGAGGTATTTATCCCTGTTCATGCATGTGGTTGTTGACAGGAAAGTAGTATGAGTACAGTGTATGGTTCCAAACATCCAACCTCGATCTATCTCATGAGAATCAGCTAGGAAAAGGACCAACCAATGCGCTGCAGATACATAGCAACCATCCATCCATCCATCGATTTTCCACTATATATATACTATACTATAGCAAATCATCCTCTTTTAATTGTTCAGAGTGATGCTGAAACAACACATTAATTAAAATCTGATGCGCTACCGATCGACTATATACGGAGTAGGTAGTAGGAAAGGACTGGAAACCCCGGCCTACAAGGCTTAAGTAGCTGTCCGGCGCCGCAAGCAACAGGAACCGATCGATCGATCAACTTTTTTTTTCAGTGATCAGCTGATGGTCCAGACACAGATGGGGACCGACACGCGGTAGCTAACAGTAGTCGCCCGTAAGTACACTTTCATCTTGCCCAAACGATTGTTAGGTCGGTGAGTCGGTCTTGGGAATCAGACAGGCATCATATCGGTTAGTTGGAACATCAGAACCCTTTCACTTCAATTCTTGTCGACCGTGCTCTGCAATCTGCAATATATCTGCATGCGTGCGTGCAGTTGGCAATACTCTCTGGCATGAGAGCCTGAGAGGATGAGATGAGACCCTGCCGTCCAGGGCAGGCTCTACCACAGCATGCAGATGCAGATGTCTCCCACCCATGCAAAATTGTCACGCTAGCTCGCTAATCAGGCCGTACGTTTTTCTGCAGTTACTAGATTATGTGTTGTGTCATGCTTACTGATTTGCACTGGCTCCAGAACCTTAATTAGCTTCTTCTCTGGATGGACAGCTAATGAATCATGCATGTACAGTTGTACACTGATGGATCCATGAGTGATGCTAGTTGATGGAAGAGCTATCAATTCACCGTCCACACCAAATGATACGTCGAAATCTTGTTTATATATAGCAGCTTGGCATATATAGTGATGGACCACCACAGAAGCCGATCTTCCACCTAATCGCCATTATTTTAGGACCAGATTGTTGATGCCTACACTCCAAAAGCAACGCTATATATACTACTGCAACCGCCCACAGTTTTGCATTGCTCATACTCCCTGTATAGCGTCACAAGATATTTCCGCAGTTTTTCACACTAGTAGAGAACAGACCTCTGATCTAAGGGCCAAACCAAGCTCTAGTTCCGAGAAATATTACGTCCAGAACTAGAGAGACCTTTAGTCCCGGTTGGTAGCCGTTGTGGCAGGGGACCTTTAGTCCCGGTTGGAGCCACCAACCGGGACTAAAGGTCGACCTTTACTCCCGGTAGGTGGCTCCAACCGGGAGTAAAGCTCTTGTCCCGGCTAGTGGTGTGGCCCGGGACTTGAAAGTGACTAAAGGTCCCCCCCTATAAATCCTGCTGGCCGTCTTCTTCCTCTCCGAGCCCGCCCGAGAGCTTCAGTTCAAATTTAAGCAGTGTTCTTGCTCTTTCTCCATCCATTCTTCGATTCCTCCGTCAATTTCTTCGATTCCTCCGTCGATTCTTCGGTTCTAAAGGTTACCAACTTCATACTCTTATGTTTCACCATTGTCTTATCTCATTTTGTTCACTATATATATATGGTTCTTTATTGTGGTTTTTTTCATTTGTAAGCAATTTGAGCTCAAAATCACTTCAAGCTTGCATATTTACATGAAGGAAGGTTAAAGTAGCTATTAAAAACTAGTATGCACCGATTATTTGTAGCATGCATAGCACACTTTATTGTTTAGAGATATAGAGAATTTTAGAGTTTTTTTAATTTTATTTGTTTATAAAATGAGAAATTTATAGTGTATTAAAAAATGAGTATAGAGAGTAGATGGTAACTGCTTCCGGGTCCTCGGCCTCTCATGGGTTTCCAAAGCGACTTAGGCCGGGCCTCCCACTCATTGCATGCGGCAAGTGTTGTGATGAGACGAAGATTGTGATGCAGTACCGAGTGAAGAAGGAGAGTCCCAACAAGGGTCGCATTTTCTACAAGTGTCCGGATCGCAATGTGAGTTATTTTATCGTATTTAATGACTATGATTAGTTTATACCTATTTTCATGATGGTTGTGATTAAAGTTCTAATTTTCTGTTTTAATTTCAGTGGGATGGCACTGGATGTTCAGGCTTCTACTGGGAGGAAGAGTATGTTGAACTCGTGCAAAAATATCTTGCACAACAGGCAGATATGACGGCTAATGAGGCAGTGATCCAGCCGAAGAAGCCCAAAGATGTTGAACAAACGGGGGATCTGTCTGTTTTAGTTGGGATTGGTCGCGAAATCCTTGTGCTGCTGAAGTGCATTTTAGCTTTAGTGTTTTTAGTGGTAGTTGGGATTGTCTACATTGTAGCGAGGCTTTCTTAAATTTATAGCTTTTGTGGTGGTATGCATGTTGTATAATTAACTAATTATGTTCTAGGTTTTAATATGGTATTTATGTCATGTAATACAGATGAGTCGGCATTGGATGTACAATGTTGATCGTCGCTCCCAAGAGTTCATGGACGGCGTGCATTCTTTGTTACGTGCGGCCGAGGCAAACAAACGCGATGGTTTCATGTGCTGCCCATGTGCCGTATGTAAGAATACGATGGAATATGCTAACTCAAAGACTCTTCATTCACACTTGTTCAAGTCGGGTTTCATGCCAAACTATATTTGTTGGACGAAGCACGGAGAAACCGGAGTTGTAATAGAAGAAGGTGAAGAAGAACAATGGGGCGATGATGATATTTTTGCTGAATATGGTGCCTTCAATGATACTGCAATGGGGGAAGCTGAAGAGGTGGGGGCAAAGGAGAAGCCCGCTGAAGAAGAGGTGGGGGCAGAGGAGAAGCCCGCTGAAGAAGAGATAGGGGCAGAGGAGGAGCCCGCTGACGATCTTGGTCAGGCCATTCGTGACGCACAAAGAGAATGCGAAAGTGAAAAGGAGAAGATCAAGTTCGACCGCATGCTAGAGGATCACAAGAAATTGCTATACCCAACTTGTGATGCGGGGCAGAAAAAGTTTGGTACCACATTGGAATTGCTGCAATAGAAGGCAAAGAATGGTGTATCTGACAAGGGATTCGCGGAGTTACTAAAAATCCAAAAGAAAATGCTTCCGAAGGATAACGAATTGCCCAGCACTACGTACGAAGCAAAATAGGTAGTCTGTCCTTTAGGATTAGAAATCCAGAAGATACATGCATGTCCTAATGACTGCATCCTCTACCGTGGCACGGAGTACGAGAAGTTGGATGCATGCCCTGTATGTCACGCGTCGCGGTATAAGATCAGGCGAGATGACTCTAGTGATGTTGAGGGCGAACGTCCCAAGAAGAAAATCCCTATCAAGGTTATGTGGTATGCTCCTATAATACCACGCTTGAAACGTCTTTTTAGAAACAGAGACCATGCAAAGTTGTTGCAATGGCACAAACAAGACCGTAAGGTAGACAATATGTTGAGACACCCTGCTGATGGGTCCCAGTGGAGAGCAATCGATAGAGAATTCCCCGAGTTTGCAAGTGACGCAAGAAACTTAAGGTTTGCTTTAAGTACGGATGGTACGAATCCTTTCGGGGAGCAGAGTAGTAGTCACAGCACTTGGCCTGTTACTCTATGTATCTACAACCTTCCTCCCTGGTTATGCCTGAAGCGTAAGTTTATTATGATGGCGGTGCTCATCCAAGGCCCAAAGTAACCTGGCAACGACATCGATGTGTACCTAAGGCCACTAGTTGAAGAACTTCTACTTTTGTGGAACAAGCCAGGTGTACGCATGTGGGATGAGCACAAGCAGGAGCACTTTGACCTGCGAGCATTGTTGTTCGTAACAATCAATGATTGGCCAGCTCTAAGTAATCTTTCAGGACAATCAAACAAGGGATATAATGCATGCACGCACTGTTTCGATGACATGAAAGGTATATTCTTGAAAAAGTGTCGCAAGGTCGTGTACCTTGGGCATTGACGATTTCTTCCTACAAATCACCCCGTAAGAAAGAAAGGCAAGCATTTTAAAGGTAAGGCAGACCACCAGACCAAGCCTCGCAACCGAACTGGTGAGGACGTCCTCGATATGGTCAATGATGTGAAAGTAATATTTGGAAAGGGACCTGGCAGCCAACCTGTTTCGAAGGACGCTAACGGTCACGCACCCATGTGGAAGAAGAAGTCCATATTTTGGGAGCTACCCTATTGGCAAGTCCTAAAGGTTCGCATCGCGATCGACGTGATGCACCTGACGAAGAATCTTTGTGTGAACCTGCTAGGCTTCATGGGCGTGTATGGAAAGCATAAGGACACAATTGAAGCACGACAGGACCTGCGGTGTTTGAATGAACGAGACAACCTGCATCCAAAGAAGACAGATGATGGACGCCAGTACTTAAGTCCTGCCAGCTACACTCTTAACAAAGAAGAGAAGGACAACTTGTTTGAATGCCTAGATAGCATTAAGGTACCATCTGGATTCTCCTCGAATATAAAGGGTATAATAAATGTGCCAGAGAAGAAATTTGGACACTTAAAGTCCCATGACTGCCACATGCTCATGACTCAATTGCTTCTAGTTGCATTAAGAGGAATTCTACCGCCAAATGTACGTCTAGCCACCGTGAAGCTATATGCATTCCTCAATGCAATTTCTCAGAAAGCAATCGATCCAACGGATCTAGCGAAACGACAGAATGATGTGGTTCAATGTCTTGTCAGCTTTGAGTTGGTGTTCCCTCCTTCCTTCTTTGATATCATGACACACCTCCTAGTTCATCTGGTCAAGGAGATTACTATTCTCGGTCCTGTGTTCCTACACAATATGTTCCCCTTTGAGAGGTTTATGGGAATCCTGAAGAAATATGTTCACGACCGTGCTCGGCCAGAAGGAAGCATCGCCAAGGGCTACAGAACAGAGGAGGTCATTGAGTTCTGTGTTGACTTCATTCCCGATATTAACCCGATTGGTGTTCCTGAATCGCGACACGAGGGGAGACTAAGTGGAAAGGGGACACTAGGGAAGAAAACATATATTGGTAAGGGTGATGATTATTTCAATAAAGTACACTACACAGTTCTACAGAACTCCTCCTTGGTAGATCCGTATATCGAGAGACACAAGAACCTCCTCCGATCTGAGTTCTCAGGAAAGTCTGAAGCATGGATTATGCGTCAGCACATGGAAACTTTCAGCGACTGGTTGCGAAAAGAATGTCAGGGTGATGAGAGTATTGATGAGGAGCTGTATTTGTTGGCTAGGCAGCCATCATGGCATATCCTCACATACAAAGGGTACGAGATAAATGGGAATACATTTTATACAGTAGCACAAGATAAAAGGAGCACCAACTAGAATAGTGGTGTCCGCATAGATGCCACCGACCCTAGTGGGAACAAGCAAACATACTATGGCCGCATAGAGGAGATATGGGAACTAGACTATGCATCTCATTTTAAGGTACCTTTGTTCAAGTGCCAGTGGGTAAAGACGACTGGAGGCGGCGTAGCAGTCGACAACCAGTACGGAATGACAACAGTGGACCTCAACAATATTGGGTACAAAGGCGAACCGTTTGTCCTTGCGAAGGATGTGACTTAGGTGTTCTATGTCAAGGACATGTCTACAAAACCGAAGATAGGGAAAAATGACAACCACCCAATCAATGATGAGCCAAAGCGCCACATAGTTCTTTCAGGAAAAAGAAACATCGTCGGAATCGAAGACAAGTCAGACATGTCAGAAGATTATGAAAAGAATGACCGAATTTCACCCTTCACAGTGAACAAAGACCCTAGCATCCAGCTAAACGATGAGGACACTCTATGGTTACGGTGCGATCATAACCAAGGGACATACGTCAAGAAGTTCACTACTGTGCCCGCTTGATATATATATATATTGAAGTTCAATAGTGTGTATTAGAGATATTATGTAATAATTGTGAATTTATGTTTGATGTTGAATTATGTCACGTTGAAATGATGTGAAAACAAATTTATGTTTGATGTTGGGATTATGTCACGTTGAAATGATGTGAAAACAAATTTATGTTTGATGGTGGGATTATGTCACGTTCAAATGATGTGAAAACAAATTTCCAGTCGAAACACAAGAGTTTTTCTGAATTTAATTAAACACTATATTTTTGCATTATCGAAATAGTAATTTAAACACTATATTGTGTTTTAAAACTTGTTAAAAAATTAAAACTTTAGGTCACATAATTTTCCTGTGTGCAATAAAGCAAAATAGAATCTATATATTTTTTTAAATATTTTTATGTCTTTTATTTAATTTTCTGTGCAATAACTATCCTTTTATCATTTGTGTAAAAAGAAATATATTAAAATCCTAATGAATTGGCGGGCAGCGAAACTGCAGTTTGGCTGCCCGCCAAAACCTTTAGTCTCGGGCGCCACCACCAGCCGGGACTAAAGGTGAAGGTGCGACCTTTAGTCCCGGGCGTTAACAGGGCCCAGGACTAAAGGGCCTTTAGTCCTGGCTGGTGGTGGCGCCCGGGACTAAAGGTCCTCTCCCATATATAGCCTCTGCGCCCACCCCGACCCCTCTTCTTCCTCCTCCCCACTACCAAGCCAAGCCCTAACAGACCCGCCACCGCTCGTCCAATCCGCCGCCGATGCCGCACCTCGCGGGCGCCCACACGCACACCGGCGCCCCACCGCCCCGACGTCGCACGCCCCGACTAAGCACGCTCATCGACGCGCCGCCCCCCGACCACCCTGGCCCGGCGCCCCGATGCCCCACCGCCCCGACGCTCGGCCCCGACGCCACACTACGGCCCAGCCCGACGCCACGCCGCCCCTGACGCCGCGCCATGCCCCTGACGCCACCGACGCGCGACGCGCACTGACGCCCGACGACGCCACGCCGCCGATGATGCACGCCGCCATCGACGCGCGCGCTTGCAAGGCACGACGACGACTCACCCCCGCCGGCCGGCCACGATGCTCCGCCGCCATCGACGCACACCAGCCCGACCACCGACACCGCCCTCGTCATCACCGCCTCGAACAGCCATCACCGCCGACCCTACGTCGACGTCGATCGTCACCGCCGACCCCTACGTACGTCGATATGTGTTTGTAGGTGATATATGCGGAGGAACGCCTCGTTGTGTTAGGCGCGAACAACGCCGCCTCGTTTGTGTTGTGCGCGAGCAACGCCGCCTTTGTTGTGTTGTATGCGAACAACGTCGCCCGTTGTTGTATATCGCGGGCAACGCCGCCCCGTTGTTGTATATGCGGAGCAACGCCGCCCCGTTGTTGTATACCCTAGCGAGAACGACGATTAAGCCCTTAGCGAGAAGCGACGAATTCGCCCTAAGAACGACAATTAATTCGCCTGCGTTCTCGCTAGAGCGAATTGTCGTTCTCGCTAGGGCGAATCAATCTGCGTTCTCGCTAGGGCTTAATTCGTCGCTTATATGACTTGTTTACATATATGACTTGTTTATATATATGACTTGTTTATATGACTTGTTTACATATATGACTTGTTTACATATATGACTTGTTGACATATATGATTGTTTACATATATGAATTGTTTATATATATGACTTGTTTATATATGTGACTTAGATTTATTTTGTATATGACTTATTGTACATATATGACTTGTTTACATATATGAATTGTTTATATATATGCCTTGTTTATATGACTTGTTTATATATGTGACTTAGATTTATTTTGTTTATGACTTATTGTACATATATGACTTGTTTACATATATGACTTGTTTATATATATGTGACTTAGATAAATTTGTATATGACTTATTGTATATATATGACTTGTTTATATGCGTGACTTAAATTTTGTTAAATTTGTTAGATATGGCTGCCCCGGGAGACAACATGGAGGAAGAAATGATGAATATTATTGCCAATGCTGGTGAGCAAGATGTTGATGACAGAAGTCAATACCTAGCTCTTGAAAATGAGCAAGAAAATGTTTTGCAAGAAAATACAGGCGAGGTATATATACTAAATATATATTATATGTGAATATTGTATATATTTATGTGTACAAAAGATATTTATTTATTATTTTTTTATATGTAGCCCTCTGGATCGGCGACCACAACGGCGAAGAGCAAAAATGTTCGAGGACCGAAGAAACCACTGGAGGGCCGATACATAATATCAGAATTCAACATCGAGACAGGCGAACCACTTGGTCCACATAAAAGGAAATTCGTGGAACACTATGGGTACCTTGTAAGGGACAGAATTCCGATCAGTATCCGTGAATGGAAGAAAAAGATCAACGAGCCTGATGTTTGTTTTGTCTCTGATGTTGACAAGAATTTGCTCTGGAATGATAACCTTGCCCATTTCACGTTGCAAGCGGATGATTATGATGATATCAACGATGATGAATTGAAGGAGCTAGTTCGATCATGGGCTATGAAGAAGATGGCCACACAATTCTAGACTTGGAAGAAACACCTATACAACACATACATCAAGAAGAATGAAACGCTGAATTTCAATACTGCTACGGGCCCAATCTCGAAACAGAGGCCCTATTGGAATGATTTCGTAGAGTACAAGACATCAGCAGAGGGTGAGGCACGGGTGAGAAGGAACCAAGAGAATGCCCGAAAAAAGGTATACCACCATGACATGGGATCAGGTGGCTACGATACTGCCATTCCGAAGTGGCAAAAAATGGAAGCGGACATTATTACCAAGGGGATCGAACCAGAATCAGCCAAGTGGCCCCCACGCTCGAAGAATTGGTTTTTTGGTCATGGGGGAAGACTCGACCCACAGACCGGTCTGGCAGTGTATGGGCAAAAACTCGAAACAGCAGCACGTTGATTGGCTTTTGATATAGAAGCTAAAGAGATTGGTGTGTTCAAGCCCAATAGAGAGAAGGATGAGCTGACGTATGCCATCGGGACTGCTGAACACACTGGCCGAACCAGAGGCTTAGGACGCAACACTCCATGGGTTCATGGTTTTCCTAATGACAGGGAAACCTACCGAAGCCGCCAGAGAAGCAAGGAGGAGCAAGCAGCGCGGGTGACAATGTTGGAGGAAATGGTGCTTGAAGCAAAGGAGCGAGAAAAAACAATGGAAGCAAGAATGCAGGAAGAAATTAGAAAGCAAGTGTAGATAGCAATGAGTGTCCAGAGGCAGGCATCAGAGCCAGGAATGAATGTTAATATTAGCTCCCCTGGTCAGTTGAAAAGCAGCTGCGTTTCCACTGAGCTGCCAAAGCAAGATGACGTAGCGCTGCGCTTCCCCGTGGATGATGTCACTACTCCAATGACATCAATTGAGCTACATGTTCCAAGGGGGAATGACATAATCAAGGTCGCTGTCGGTGTTTTTACTCCTCCAGACCCTACCAAGACACCAAGAATCCATGGGGCACCAATACAACCTGGATATGCTGGGGTCGCAGTGATAAAGTGAGCAAAGGTTATGAGGATCTAGCTCTTGACATTCCTGGAGGTGATGGAGAAAAGACTCTAGGAGAAGCAGAGAAGGCATATATACTATGGCACAAGCGCTACATCATTATCCCTGGGGCGTCTGCTCCACCGCCAGCAGACATTAGGTGCGGACAAAAGTTAACAAAATAATTTTTTGATAATTTTCTATGGGCATGACTAATAATAAGCATTTACTTATATCTCATTATTTTTTGTACTCACAAAGCAGGGCCTCCGCCAACCAAAGTCCAGTTGTTGCTTCTCCCAACCATCATAGTGCTCAGGGCAATGATGACGCCTTCGAAGACACTGCTGCATCCCCACCATCTCCAACTCCTCCGCCGCCTCCAAGGAAGTCCACAACTCCTCCGCATGAGGTCTCCAACGCCTCCGCCGCCTCCAAAGTCTCACTGCCTCCAAGGCGGTCTGCAACGCCTCCCCGCTCCAAGGAAGCCAGCCCCTAAGAGGTCTGCCCATAAGCAAGTTGTTGCCTGCCCACTGCCGACAAAAGAGCAGAAAGCAAATACTCATCCAGTTATTTCCCAAAAACTATCTTATGAGAAAAGTGAGCAGGAATTAAAGAATGCAATTACAAAAAGAAGTGATGATTTCTTTGAAGGTGCAAAAGCAGGCACACGACGGCGAGGAGAACCCAGAGCCATCATACTTCTTCCTACCTCCGGATCAGCTAAGAAAGAAGTTGGAACAAAAAACAGATTCTCTTAAGAGCGCCATGAAACAACCCGATATCGGACTATGACCGCTCTCTCACCAAGTCATATAAGGCGGCAAAAAAAAAGAAGAGAGTAGGGAAAGGTGTTGCACAACTCGGACAACAATCGCAACAATCAATCCCCCCATGTCGTTCCTAACGAATATGGTTCAAACTTAAACTTAGTGGAGGAGGTAGGCGGCTATGAGTCATTTCTTCGATTTTATGAGGACACTGGTTTGAACCTTGCCGAAGTGCTCGCTGAAGGACCATCTGCTCTGGAAGTGGATCCTTACAAGAAATTTGTACCAGGCCAGAGTCTATACAACCCAGAGAAATTAGGTGAACTGGGTACGCAAATGTACCTGCTAAACGGGTGGTACATGTCGGCATCTGATACGGGACAAATCTATCTTTCTGTCAGAATTAGAAACCACCATACTTCCGTGATAATGACATTATCTATGTCGAGCTTCCAGAATTACACCAACTATGCCACCTAGACTCTCTCAACAAAAGTCTCATTAGCTGCTATTGTCTGTAAGTGTGATTATTTTCTACTATATTCACAATTTCTTTATTATATATTCACAATATATATATTCACAATTTTCATGTATGTAGATACGAGATGACAGAACTTAGAAAGAGAAAGGATAATGATGTTGGGTTCGTTGATCCATATATCGTATACAAACACCGTAACCCCCCGAAGTATTATAAGCCTCAACCTGAGAGAAATCTCATGAATTTCTTAGTGAACCAACGCGACAAGAAGGAGATACTCTTCTCCTACAACTTCAAGTGAGTGTTATTATAAGTAATTAATGTCGATCATATATATAGGACATCAATATTTCCTTACTAGCTAGTTACCTCTCTCTCTCACACACACATATATATATATATATGTATATATATATATATGTTTATGCAGCAATCACTGGATATTGATGGTCATCGATATGGCCAATAGTAGATTGAAAATCTTAGACACGTTGAGAAAACCGCAAACGGAGTATCAAGACATGATAGATATTATACAAGGGTTATTAATTTAGTTTCTCTATAACAACATATATATATAATGGCGCCGATCTCTCAACAATTATTAAAGGTTAAATTATTTTTTTATTTTATTGGGAGCAGGGTTTGGAAAAGGTTCATTGAGGAACAAAAAATAAAACATTGCAAAGCGCCATTGGGTGTAATCGCACACAAAGTAAGTACAATAACTACGTATTTATATTCAATTAACACCATATGATGATTTCAATTCACCCTAATTGATTTTTTTGTCGTAAAAGTGGGTTCTAAGGCAGGAGCAGGGTAACAACTACTGCGGATACTATGTTTGCGAGTTCATCATGGCGTACTCAAAGAGAACTCGGAGCAACTCAAAGTACGTATATAAATACTTTTTCCTTTATATTATTTCGATCGTATATTTACAATTTCTTTATTGCTCTCATTTGTATAAGTAATTACATGAGCAATACACATACATACATATATATATATATTAATACTTTTTTCCTTTAACTTTTATTGAAGACTGAATGGTCGAGGGAAAGAGTCATACGACTTGACCAACTTAAAGCAATTCGAGAGACTATAGCAGGATTTCTAACTGACCAGGTCATCAACCTCAACGGCGAGTTCTACAATGACCCGAATGAAACGTGGATGCCAAATCTGGAGTAGTGAATTGCTAAGGACATAAACAATTTATATATCAAACCTTTGTAATATATATATATATATATATATATGATCATCATATATATATATATATGCATGTACGCGTATATTCGTTTGTTATTTATGTACAAAGTTCGAACGAAAACTTACACGTGCGAAGTACACATATATATATTACTATTAGCAGCGTATTCAAAAATGTATTTTAATATCAAAACTAATCATTAAATGAAGAAAGAAACCAAAAATAGAAACCAGAAAAAGAAAAAAAAGGGGGACATTTAGTCCCGGTTGGTAACACCAACCGGGACTCAATGTCCTGCCCCGTGGCGGTCCCTGGCCAGGCCTGGAGGCCATCTTTACTCCCGGTTGGTGTTTTCAACCGGGACTAAAGGTCCGGGAGACAAGCCGGGGCTAAAGGAGGGTACCTTTAGTCCCGGATTGGTGCTCCCGGTTCGGAAACCGGAACTAAAGGGGTTTTCCAACCGGGAGCAAAAAGCCTTGCTGCTCCAGTGTCAACAGTATATAGAAACCTAGCTCATCTGGTTTTGGTATTGGGCGAGAAAAGAATTCTTGTTTCTGGTATTGATGATCACTTTATTTTTAGGTAAAAGGATAATATCGATTAGCTAGGATATCTTGAACAATAAAGTACGTGCAAGAGGCGAAGGATTTGTTTTGATTATTTGCTATATAATATGCAGAGGCATGGGCATATATTCTTTGCTAACATGGTACAACGCAAATAAATAAAAGCTGCAGACAAATATTCTCTGAGATCTCGCCTATTTTTAACAACCTAAAGAGGTATTTATCCCTGTTCATGCATGTCGTTGTTCACAGGAAAGTAATATGAGTACAGTGTATGGTTCCAAACTCCCAACCTCGATCCATCTCATGGGAATCAGCTAGCGCTAAAGGACCAACCAATGCGCTGCAGATACATAGCAACCATCCTAGATTACACTTTGACTATTTTCATTTGTTTTATATTGTATTATTTATGCTTATAAACTTATAATCATTGGATAGTATAATTCCTTACAAATCTAATCATATGAAGTTTGTATTATAATAGTTAAAAATTATTAGTCTAAATATTGGTCAAAGATTATAAAGTTTGAATCTTGATATGTGTGTGCGCCAGATAAAATGGACAGGAGGTAGTATACTATAGAGCAAATCAATCTCTTTCAATTGTTCTGAGTGATGCTGAAACAACACATTAATTAAAATCTGATGCGCTACCGATCCACCATTTATTCAGCTATAGGTAGGATTGGAAATCCCGGCCCACAAGGCTTAAATAGCTGTCCAGCGCCGCAAGCAACAGGAGTCGATCGATCGATCATCTTTTTTTTTCAGTGATTAGCTAATGGTCACAGATGGGGACCGTACCGACACACGCTAGCTAACGGCAGCTGCCCGTAAGTACACTTTCATCTTGCCCAAAATCCCAAATGATTTTTAGGTCGGTCTTGGGAATCAGACATGCATCATATCGGTTAGTTGGAACATCAGAACCATTTCACTTCAGTTCTTGTCGATCGATCGATCCGCCGGGCCCTTTGCATGGCCCTGCAATCTGCAATATATCTGCATGCATGCGTGCAGTTAGAAATGCTCTCTGGCAGGAGACCCTGCCGTCCAGTCCAGGGCAGGGTCCACCACATGCTAATCAGGCTGTACGTTTTTCTGCAGTTACTAGATTATGGCCTTATTTAGATTCCAAGTTTTTTCACTCTCTCTCCATCACATCAAATCTTTGGACACATGCATGGAATATTAAATGTAGATAAAAAAAATAACTAATTACACAGTTTAATTGTAAATTACGAGACGAATCTTTTGAGCCTAGTTAGGCCATAATTAGACAATAATGGTCAAATACAAACGAAAGTACTACAGTGCCAAATTCTGATTCCTAACACTCATCTAAACAAGGCCTATGTGTTGTGTCATGCATGCTTACTGATTTGCACTGGCTCCAGAACTTCAGCTTCTTCTCTGGATGGACAGCTAACAAATCATGCATGCACATTGATCGAGCTAAATGGATGGACTAAACTTTAGCCTCTAAATGTTAGTCTTGCTGGGCTGTTTGGATCAATGAGCTAAATTTTAGCCCTTAATCCTACGATGACTGATTTGGCCATCAATATATGCTGCGGCGGTGGTTGCAGGTGGGTGGATGGGGGTATGGGGTGTCCAGTGCGCCCCCAATGCACTTTTAGCCTAGTTTAGGGCCTCTTGAGGAGCAAATGGGCAAATGCACGTCCCCCCTATTTGCTCACTTTTAGCCCACTTGTTTGGATCCCCATGGCAAAAAAAAAGGGCTAGAAGTGCGGGACTAAAGTTTTGCCATTGAGATCTAATCAGGGCCAAGAGTGATGCTAGTTGATGGAAGAGCTATCAACCATCAGTGTACGGCGGCCGGTGCAGATCGATGTATATATGATGCATGATTTGCAGTAGAAGGGATCAAGGGAAAGTGTTCATGAGAATTCAAAGGGAGAAGAAGATGAAGAGCAACAGATGACAGGTTACAAATAGTGTACAATTAGAGTGCAGTTTGGGGCTGGAGCTCCCTCCAACGTCGTCCAACCTCCATGTGGAAGCAGCAAATTAAAAGCATCCCATAAATTGATGGAGCCCCACAAGGGTTTTGGTTTTGGAGCTGGAGGCTGGAGCCATCCACCGCCGCAAACAGCCGATCATCTTTGCCGCGCGCGAATGCATGCATGGTCCAGGGCACGTATGTACGGGACCAGCAGCTGACAGCAATCACCAGTAGCTGCCTATATATATCCCTGCCCAAATGATTAGGAGCATTTGCAATCAGACACATAGGCTTGCATCACTACAGGAAACCGGGACTTTGCCCAGTGCTGGAATCTTTGCCGAGTGCCAAATATCGGGCACTCGGCAAATGCCACCTTTGCCGAGTGCCGCACTCGGCGAAACTTGGCACTCGGCAAAGGCCAACTTAGAAACATGTGATGATGTCCTGGTTTGTGAACACCATACGTGATGACGCCCTCCAAACGTTTTCAAATTTTTACCACCGCATATGCATGTGATATCACGACATCTCGCCAAGTTTCATGATTTTCGGGATTCGTTTGAATTTTATAGAATTAAATAACCACTCGCACGCAAGTTCGCGACGTTGCCCCGTGAGCACGTTGATCGAAATTCGGAGACAGTTCCTTGATTTAGCATAAAGTGACACTAACAAACAAGAATAACATTTTTGGAATGGATCAAAACTATTATTCGATGCACCTGCAGTTCAAACCTACATTTTTCGGAAAATTACAAGAAAACGAAATAAAATGAAGAAATATAGCAAACAGCAATGAAATTGTGCCAAATTTGAACATGTTGTTCATGGTACAAATACAAATCTAAGAAAAAAAGTTGGTGGCAAAAACAAAAAAAAATTATTTTGCCGAGTGCCAAGGTTTGGCACTCGGCAAAGTGAATATTTTGCCGAGTGCTAGCTCTAGGCACTCGGCAAAGCCAGGACAGGATTTTTTTTTATTTTTTTATTTCGCCGAGTGCCAGATCGGGGGCACTCGGCAAAATAGTTTCTTTGCCGAGTGCCCCGGACCTGGCACTCGGCAAAGAGGTTTGAAATATAAAAAAACCGGACACAACACACACCACGCACACACCAGACACGCACACACACACACGCAGTTGTCAGAGCAGCCCCGCACTGCCACAGAGAGTGGCTTGCATTGCCGCCGCCGCCAGAGCACAGCCTTGCAGCCACAGCTGCCTCACAGGTGCCCTGCCTGGCTCCCAGCCAGCCCAGGCCATGGCCATTGCCTTGGCCCGGCTCCAGCCACACACTGGCCGACCAGCGCCGCGGCGCCCATGGCACCATTGAGGGAAGGAGGAGGAGGTAGGAGGAAGAGGAGGAAGGAAAGCAGGAAGGAGAAGAAAGGAGGAGGAAGAAGAAGAAAGAGAAGGAGGAGAGAAGGAGAAGGGAGAAGAGGAGAAGAAAGGTGCCGCCTCGGTTCGCCGACCCTCACGCCTGTGTGTGGTCGCCCCGTTGTCGTCGCCGGGGCTCGGTCTTCGCATTCTCACTGGCAAGGTATGCCCTAATGTTAGTATTAGTTAGTAAGTAGTAGTGTTAGTAGTAGTAGTTAATTAGTAGTGTTAGTATTAGTTAGTAAGTCGTAGTGATGTAGTAGTTGTAGTTGTTGTTCATAGTTTTAGTGTTAGTAGTAGTTATTGTTGTATGTATGTGGTTGATGGCCTTCGTGCCTATGTTTGGTATACATGTGGTTGTTGGCCTTCGTGCCAATGTTTTCTGCAGGTTTTGGGAACCTCCCATGTGGGAGAGTCTTCTTAAATTTTCAATGGAGTCTAACCATTTGCCTTTTCTTTGGGACGAGGACCGTTGGGAGGCACTTTCGGTGACCCCGATCGTCTGCGTTGGCGTTATGTTCTCGTCGCACTGCGCCGTCGCCTTCGCCATCGCACGACTCGCCACCCCCCCACTAGCTCGACCTCACCAACACCCAAGGTATAACCCATCTTGCATACTTGCATCTCGTGTAACCCCAGTTAGGCGTCTCCCGTCCGAAAGAGATACGGTTGTTGGTATGCAGATCTTTGCATACCAAATTCTGTACCTATTTCGGATTGTCCATGTTTTTTGGACAGCCCGCGGATGCGTAGATGGGTTGGTTTCCGTGGCCCGCTCCTGTCCGAGACAGAGTTTCGACACCACCTCCTCGTTGTTCTCCTGATACACAATCTCCCCGCCGGGACGTGTATCGGGAGAACAATGGGAAAATCCGCCAAATTTCGTCTTGGATAGGAGCGGACCATGGAAGCCAACCTCATCTACGCATCCTCGGGTGGGATTAGGACCTATCCTTCACCTATTAGATGTATAGTAGGAACGCCTTGTGGATTTACCTGCAGTTTTTATTACTCGCTTACATATGCATGTGCTAGAGGATGGATAACCGTGAGTGGATGTACACGGGCCACGCAAGTATGACCCCAGAATGGATGACCAAGACCAATGCTTTCCTGGAGCATGCATTTGGTGAGGCTGCTAAAGGGTCAGCCCGGATGCCGTGTCCGTGCAGCAGATGTGGGAACAAGAAAAGAAAAATTAAGAGGCTCGTGGGGGAAGATCTTATCAAGTATGGATTCACGACAAACTATACCCGCTAGATCCACCATGGTGAAGCCGATCGTATTAGAGAGGAGGTGGTGAGACAGCGTCTCGAGGATTATGATGGAGATGGCGGGTAGTAGCGATGGATGGATGACATTCAGTGAGCGCACGGTTGATGAAGGATTGGAGGAGAAGCGGAGGAAAGCGCAAAGACGTTCTATGATATGCTGTCTTCAGCGCAGAAGCCCTTACACGAAAAGACAACGGTATCATAGCTGGATGCAATTGGACGCATCATGGGGTTGAAGTCGCAGTTTAGCATGAGTCGGGACAACTTCGATGGTATGTTGGTAGTTTTTGGATCCCTGCTTTCGGAGGATCACATCCTGCCGAAGAACTTGTATGAGTCACAGAAACTTCTTCGTGCACTTAAGATGCCGTATGAGCAGATCCATGCTTGTCCGAATGGATGCGTCCTTTTTAGGAAAGATCACGAGGGAGCAACGCACTGTCCAAAGTGCAAATCCTCTAGGTACCTGGAGGTCGACACTAGTGATGGCAAGAAGGAACAGCTGAGTATCCCTACGAAGGTCCTACGGTACCTTCCTTTCATACCGAGGATCCAACGGCTGTACATGATAGAGGAGTCCGCGAAACATATGATATGGCACAAAAATGGCAAAAGGTACAATCCAGACAAGATGGTACACCCATCGGATGGCGACGCCTGGACCCATTTCGATGGCATACATCATGTTAAAGCTGAGGAGGCTCGCAATGTACGTGTAGCGTTGGCAACAGATGGGTTCAACCCGTATGGATTGTCCATGCCCCATACACTTGTTGGTCCGTGTTCGTGATACCCTGAATCTCCCCCCGGTGTCATCTTTCAACCCAAGAACGTATTTTTCGTCATTTGATAATTCCTCGGACATCCGGGGAACAATATGGGTGTGTTCATGGAGCCTGTGTTCGATGATTTGATCGATGCTTGGAAAAGGGGGTACTGACATACGACCGAGCTACAAAGAGAAACTTCACAATGCATGTGTGGTACCACTACTCCCTACATGACTTCCTGGCATATGGCCTATTCTGCGGGTGGTGTGTTCACGGGAAGTTCCCATGCCCAATATGCAAGGCAGGTGTGAGGTTCACTTGG
Source organism: Miscanthus lutarioriparius (assembly GCA_904845875.1). Lineage (NCBI taxonomy): Eukaryota > Viridiplantae > Streptophyta > Magnoliopsida > Poales > Poaceae > Miscanthus > Miscanthus lutarioriparius. Next base: position 70,047,269 of record CAJGYO010000014.1, on the reverse strand, counting down.
TTGAAGAGTGGTGGCAAGTTTTCTTCGTTCGACCAACATCGTCAGTTCCTCCCCCTTGACCATCCATTCAGACGAGACATCAAGAACTTCACGAAAGGTCTTGAAGTCACCGATCCTGCACCTCAGATGATGACCGCTGCCGAGATCCGCGCTGAGATAGAGGCTCTCAAAGTTGATAAAGAGAAAGGTCATTTTGATGGATATGGTCAGTACCACATGTGGACTCATAAATCGGGCTTGACTAGGCTTCCCTATTTCAACGATCTTCTTCTTCCACACAACATTGATTTAATGCACACAGAGAAGAATATCGCCGAGGCGCTTTGGGGAACACTCATGGACACAGAAAAGTCTAAGGACAATGTTAAGGCAAGAGTGGACCTGGCAGCACTGTGCGATAGACCAAAGCAAGTGATGAAGACTCCCGTGCCTGGCAAGAAATGGAAAAGGACTTCGGTCAATTTCGTTTTGAAGAAGGACCAAAGGAGGGAAGTATGTCAGTGGGTTCAGTCGTTAATGTTCCCTGATGGGTATGCGGTGAATCTGAGGAGGGGAGTGAACGTGTCCACTTGCCGAGTGTTAGGGATGAAGAGTCATGACTTCCACATATGGATTGAGCGGCTCCTTCCAGCGATGACCAGAGGTTTCGTCCCCGAGCATGTGTGGCGCGTCCTGGCAGAGTTGAGCTATTTCTTCCGCCAGCTTTGTGCCAAAGAGCTATCTCGGGTCGTGATTGATGACTTAGAGAAAGTGGCACCTGTGTTGCTCTGTAAGATGGAGAAGATCTTCCCACCCGGCTTCTTCCTCTCAATGCAGCATCTGATTTTGCACCTGCCTCACGAGGCACGAATGGGGGGCCCGTGCAAGCCCGTTGGTGCTATCCAATCGAGAGATGTCTAAAGGTTCTTCGGAAAAAGTGTAGAAATAAAGCCAGAATTGAGGCATCCATGGCAGAGGCATTCATTCTTGAGGAGGTGTCAAACTTCACAACATCATACTATAAGGATAGCCTTCCCAGCGTGCACAATCCAATCCCTCGTTACAACACCGACGAGAGGTCATCAAATCTCAGCCTTTTCAAAGGTCAACTTGGCAGGGCAAGCGCTTCGAGCACCAAGACCTTGCGGAATGATGAGTGGCGCACTATCATGTTGTATGTGTTGTTGAACCTTGACGAAGTGAACCCTTATGTGCAGTAAGTTCTCAATGAGCTTGTTACATACGCCGTCACTATCGTCTATCTATCCAACCCCCTTGTCTCTTGCTTTTTCAGGGAATTTCTGAATACATACTGGACAGGAAATAGGGATCCTTCCCCTCAAGAACAAGATAGTCTTCTCAAAGGTGGTGTGCCCGATTTCATTTCATGGTTCGAAAAGAAGGTACCATCCAATTTACATCGTTCCATCTATGACATCCCACTTTGCTCCTACGAGTTTAGTAATGATCTATCCGCCTCACCACCTGTGCACGCACGGATGCGAAATGGATGAAGAGTTGAAACAGGTTGTCAAAGGCTTCCCCCCTATAGGGTCAAGTCATTCACCATATATGATGTGAATGGCTATCGCTTCCACACAAGAAGCCACGAGCTCAGTCGGCCCAATCGAAAAACCACGAATACTGGAGTTTGTACGCCCAGCACCGATGACCGCGACTACTACGGCATAGTCGAAGAAATATACGAGCTCAACTTTGAGCTTCATGGAGGTCATAAGCGGTCAGATTCAAATGCCATTGGTTCGATCCCAATGTCACGAGAAGAGCCCCCGAGATTGGACAAGTTGAAATTCGACAAGATTCCCTCTATCAAGGAGCGATGTCTATATTGTGGCTCAACAGCCACGCAAGTTTATTATCTTCCATGGGCGTGCAAAAGATCCCACTCTTGAGGGTTGGTACCTTCTTGCGCAGCTTGGTATCATCAAGATGGCAAAGTGCTTGTCCCAAACGATGAGGATTACAACTTTGACCCAAACACATATCTGAGGAGAGTTCTATCAACCCAAGGGGCTAGATGGCATGTTTCACATAGACATGTTTTTGCTGATGGGCATGGAAGTAGACAATGACATTGATGAGGACGATGGAGATGAGGACGATGGAGAAGAGGTGCAAAATGCCAAAGACTTAGCACTGCTTGAGCGATTACGGTTTGGCGTTGCCATTGATGACAACGATGGAGATGAGGCGGAAATGTTAGACAATATTGTTAGTGATGACGACACTTATGATCCGGCCGCTGCCAATCCTGAAGATTATTTCTAATTCATGTAATACTATATTATTATTATTTTCTAGTTATGTTTCGTTCATTTTGCATCTCTATATTTGTCTATATTGTCAAAACTGGTTTACTCTTTGTATTTGCAGGCAGTCGACAAAATGCCGGGCGGAAGGCGGACCCGGACATGCAACTCGCTCTATGCGAGGACGACTCAGGATGCGGAGGCGGAGGCGGAGGCGGAGGTGTCGGCGAGGAGCCGTCCGGCCCGCCGCCCCCGCGGCCGTCCGAGGAGGGCGGTGCAGTCGTCTGCCGTCCCCTCGCCCGAGGAGGACCGGACGACGACCACTGACGACGAGGACCAGCAGCTGGCCCCCTAGACAGGAGGGGGTGACACTTCCTCTAGGGGGTGGCGGGGGGTGACACTTCCTCCTGGGGGGTGGCGGGGGTTCCACTTCGAGCACCTCATCGGCACCGTACTTGCGCGGGTCCTCGCAGCTCCCGACGCGACCGATCCCGTTTCAGAGCAGGCCGGTGATTCGTCCCAAGGGCGACAAGTAAGTATCCGTTCATTTTGCATCTCTTCTTGTTCATATGCTGAAAACCGAACTGCGGACTAACAATTCTTCTTACTGACTCCTATAGGAACTAGGAACTTGTGTCCGGGGGCGATCATCGGCAGTGCAATGGGATCCTCGGCGGCCTGATCCGCCTGCACTACCCTGGTTTGGTCACCCACGCCCAGGTTGAGTCGCCTCCCTGGACGTGGGACCACTTCAACTCCACGTGGACGCCGTGGTATGCACCGCATGTGAGAGCGGATCAGCGTGAGTTCGGGTGAGTCTACATCACACTACATTGCTCAATACTATGGAATCATTAGACGTTCTTGAAATAATGAAAGGACACATGATGTCTCAGATGCAGGACTTCTTCACATTGGAGGAGGGCATGACCCCGCCCGGTGACGCGAAGGTGCAGGGGGCATGCAGGGCATCACGAGTCGAGTCACGGACACACTACGAGGCGAGGCTACGAGTGCCACACCAACCACTCGTGCGGACGTCCTTGGTTGGACCGGGAAGAGCGAGGCCGTGACCATGACACTCACCGGGGAGCGGTACCTCAAGTAAGTTATAAAACATTATTATCGACTCATTCCATGAAGAATAGGTAGCCTTCATTTTATATTCTAACATTTCTAATACAATACTTGATGGCATGCGAGATGTGTCCTTCTTGGTGCGCTTGCGCCAGCACGAGAGATCTGTTAGGCGGCCATCGTGGACAAGTGGGTCTCCGATGAGTGGAGGGAGAGGCAAGCCCTCCGTCGGGAGTGCCGCCTGCAGATGGGTGGGCCGGCGCACCACCAAGGCAACCGGCCCCTTAGTTCATACGCCCAGGCCTGGGTACACGCTACGCACTTATTTATTTATTTGTTCTAACGCTCAATTCTCATTACTTCTAATCGTCTTTGTGTTTTCCTCACGGTCCCGATCGCATGATGGCTGTGAATGCAACGAGTTCATGGCGACGCCATGGCACACAGGGGCAAGGCGATAGCCCTGCACACCGTCTACATCACGGAGGACGGGCCCGAGCGCGACACAGAACACGGCGTCCATAGCAAGCTCACCGACCACGCCTCGGCGGCTCATGGCGAGCATGGGGAGGACTTTGACCCCGCCACCCAGCCCCTTGATACCGACCTCGTGATGAGGCTCGGAGGAGGGAAGCAAGACGGCGCCCATCTTGGATGGCCTCCAACATGGTCGACTCGACCTCTGTGCCCAACCTCACCCAGATCCGAGCATGAGCACGAGCTCGTCTGGTCCCCATTCGACCTCGGCAGGCGAGCAGCACACTGCAGCAGATGGCGGCACTCCAAAGTTAGTTCTATTTCATTCGCTGCCGTTCATTACTTTTACACATGTACCTTGCATTTGCATTGTTTAAACGTTGGTGATTGAATATTGCAGAGCCTTTGTGGAGAGGATGGAGGCCGAGAGGGTCGAGAGGAGAGGGGCCAGAGGGAGGCCGAGAGGGCCGAGTGGGAGGTCCCGAGGGCCCGGAGGGCGGCCGAGGCGCAGAGGATGCAGGACATGTTCTCATTCATGTCGAGCCTCGGCACCACTCTCCCGGGTGTGGTGGTGCCCCGATCATTGCTCGCCTCGCTTGTGCCTCCTACTCCTCCGGCTCTAGGCACTCCGGTGAGTATATATATATGGTTGATCAAGTCCTTTAGCTTGTGTAGATACTAATGAATTCAATTCTCCTTTGTGCAATGATCGTCGGGTTGAACCCGACTCCGCCATCTCAAGACACACACCCATTTGGACAGGTCCACCACCGCACGGAGAGGTGCCCCTTGAGCTCCCATTGGGATCGGGTGGCGAGGTGGTGCCCCTTCATGTTTCATTGACTTTTCTTGATTTAGGACTTGTGTTGGATGAAGACTTCTTAGATGTTGTCATGGATTTGCACATTGGATGTGCGTGTGATGGATTATGTAGGAGGATGTGCTTGTGATGGATGTTGAATGTGCTTGTGATGTATTATGGATTATGTATGCGTTTTGTGTGATACTAAATGCACGTGGTGCTGTGTCTCATGTATTATATATGAGTTTTGCGTGTTTGCTTTCAAGGAAAGCAACAAACAAAAAAAAAATTACAAATTTCAGCTTTTGCCGAAAGTGCCAACACTCGGCAAAGAAATCTTTGCCGAGTGCGGGGTGTGGCACTCGGCAAAGCTGGGAAAAAATGCCGCAAAAACAGCCACTTCCCAGTTTTGCCGAGTGCCACATCCTGGCACTCGGCAAAGAGGTCAATTTTGCCGAGTGTCACAGCCTGACACTCGACAAAGAGGTACATTTTGCCGAGTGCCACAGCCTGGCACTCGACAAAGAGGTCAATTTTGCCGAGTGTCAGATGGTACCACTCGGCAAAGACTATTTTTAAAAAGATTTTAAAAAAAAATTATTTCTTTACCGAGTGCTCAGCCCTGGCTCTCGGCAAACATTCAAATTTTGCCGAGTGCCAGTCCCTATGCACTCGGCAAAGCCGGTGTTAAATGTTGACGGCAGTTATTTTTTTGCCGAGTGCGGGCTTGGCACTCGGCAAAGACCCGCACTCGGCAAAGACTTTGCCGAGTGTCGATTTTTGGCACTCGGCAAAGAAATTTTTACCGAGAGGCCTTTGCCGAGTGCGGCACTTGGCAAAGCCTTTGCCGAGTGCTTGCCTGGCTTTGCCGAGTGCCCCCAGCACTCGGCAAAGAGGGCGTCTGCAGTTGTGCATGGTTGGAACCGCGCGCACAACCCTAGCTAGCAGCTACCTTATATATCGCTTAACCTATGTCTCAACTAAATATATATTAAACATGCATATGTATACGATATAAAAGCGAGGGCTGCTGCCCAAATTAATACACGAACCTCTCTAACACTTATATATCGCTTAACAAGAAATTTCACATGAATGCTTTAAGCTTAACAAAAAAAATATTAATTCCTATATGAATAACACGAATCCCCCATGTTTGAAAGTTGAAACGTATCGAATATGCAGTGTTACGTAGTATTGCTAAGCATCAGGCACGGCACCCGCCACTGATGGCTGATGGCTCGTAATTCGTAAATACTCGTACAGATTACGTATACAAACATTAAGCATTCAGCTACGGGACGTGGACCCTGAACGTCGGCACTGCAAGCTTGCACCGGTCCGGCGAGCCTCCGGCGAGGAAGCTCGGCCCCGACGTCCATGGCCAGCAGTGGCTTGTCCATCTCACTGCTCTCTGTCCCGGTCTCGTTGCACTCGCCATCGTCGAGCTCGTCGGCTTCCAGCGGGCAAAGAGGCTTGTTCTCGCGGTCGCGGCTGGCCGCTCTGATCATGTCTGCGTCCTGTGTCTCGCCACCGCCGGCGTCCGCGCGCCTAGGCTTGGAGAGCTGCGGCCTTGGAGGCATGACCATGAGGCACGGCACCGGGAGCTGCGGCGAGGTCGTCGTCATCTGCACGCTCTTGGTGGTCGTGGTCTTGGGCGGGATGGAGACCACCCCCGGATGAAGACGACGTGCGTGTGCCACCACCGCGAGGTGCGCGCGCGCTACCGGCCGCGGCCGTGTCGCCATGGATCGAGGGAGAGACGACGCACCAGGAACGCCACAAGCGAACATCGGAAGCGGAGGAGGCGATCTGTGATTGCCGTAACGCTGCTTTGGCGTAGGCGTGTAGCCACGCGGAATAGTGTTCGAACCGAACACGAAGCTGCTGATCTATCGAGTCGGATTAATCCGGGGCTCTGTTTCCGAGTCCGTAGCACAACAGTATTTTTGCAATAGCAATATAGCATGGTGGCACCCAATGCCAAGGCCCTGTTTAGTTGCACCCCAAAATGCCAAATTTTTCAAGATTTTTCGTCACATCGAATTTTTGGACGCATGCATGAAGCATTAAATATAAATAAAAAATAAAACTAATTACACAGTTTAGACGAAATCCACGAGACGAATCTTTTAAGCCTAATTAGACTATGATTGGACACTAATTGCTAAATAACAACGAAAATGCTACAATAGCGTTTTGCCAAAAATTTTGACATCCAAACTGGCCCCAACTTCCTTCGAATTCTTAGGCATTTCTCAATCAGACTCTGTGTGACGGCTTTCGTCATGTAACGTCGTCATATTTTTCTTGTACTAAGTACATCTTAACGACCCTAGATGAAAAAACTCAAAATTATAGGGTTTTATATCTCATCAAAATTTACAACTTTTATTTAAAAAAAGTATTTTCATTTAACACCATAAAAGAAAGATATGATTTTTTAAGACGACAAGCACTTGGGATTAATATGCTGCTGAAATTTTATATTAATTTTTTAGTATCTTAATGATCTCAAAATAAAAAAACTAAAAATTATAAAATTGTAGATTTCATCGAGAACTACAATTTCCGAATAAAAAGTGTCTTGATTTGACACCATACAAGAATATGATTTTTCACAAACGTTTGTATGCTACTAATATACTGCTAAAACTTTGTTTAATCTTTTTTTACCATCTTAACGATCAAAACTGCCTTATATGCACGTCTGGGTGACCTTTCCATTCATGAATGCATTTTTCTCCATCCATATCCATGCCTCAGGACTCAGGAAACATCCGGAATTTCAGACATACACGACGCGTATAGGTGAGGTTTCGTATTATTCATGTCCATCTTTTTTTTTGTGTGTGAATCGGTGCTTCCTTCATTCATCAGGGGTTATGGTAATTACATTCTTCAGCCAGCAGACCGACAATACAGGTCGGGGCAACATGACACTCGCCCACCCTGATGTCGTCTGTGACTTGCTTTGCTAGTACATGGGCAATACGATTACAAGAACGACTAGCATATAGCAAATTAAAATCATGAAAATCTGAACTAAGCTCACTTATCTCCCTGAGAATTGGCGCCAGACTTGAGCGATGGTAGTCACCTCCTGCCCATAATTTAACCAGCTCCTGGTTATCCGTCTCCACTTGGAGCTTGTCCACCGCCTTCGTCTTCGCAAAAAGCATACCATCTCGGCATGCCAGCACCTCCATCGGGGGTACCAGGGTGCTCGACCACCCATGAACTGACCAGCCGAGTCCCTGACAATGACGCCCGTCGCTCCCTGCCCAATTCCCACCTGATAGGCTGCATCATTATTGCATTTAACCCAGCCATCTGATGGTGGTCGCCAAGTTGGATTGCTAGCACTGAGGACCTGTTTCTTCTTTGGTTTGTGAATCTCCCACAAGTCATTCGCCAGATCCACCGTCCAGCTAACCGCTGTCCTAACAGGTATCTGGTCCTCCCCATGCCGCCTCTTGTTTCGCTGCATCCAAAGCGAGTACATTCCAATGATGAAAATACGTCTTTCATTGTCTGAGGAGAAGCCATCCAACAAGATATCGGTTGCCCAAGAGTAAGAATTCAGGTCTGGTATTTTCGCCCCAGTAATGGACTTAAGCTCCCGCCAGAACATTCTAGCTATTGTGCACTCAAGCAGGACATGTCGAATAGATTCGCTATCAGCGCCACATGTCTCACAAAACACAGTAGGCTCAATGTGCCACCGGTTCAGTTCTGATTTTGCCGGCAGAAACTCATGAAGTACTCGCCACCAAAAAACTTTCACTTTCGGTGGGACATTCAGTTTCCATGTCTTCTTCCAGAACTCATCCCCCGAGGTTTCCGGTGTTTCTATGGCTTGCTGGTGCATTGACGCCAACTTTCGATATACCGTCTTCACAGAAAATTCACCGTGCTTCTCCAGCTCCCAAGCCCACCAGTCCTCTCCATCCTGCATTCTCAGAGGTATTCGGAGGATGGCATTTGCATCAACCGGATGAAAATCTCCCGAATTCTCTCCACGTTCCATTGCCCTGAGTCTGTCAACAGCTCGGACACCATAGTCACATCCTGGCAGTCATGGGGTGTGAGAGGTCTAATATTGTCCATGCAGCCCGAGGCACGGTGACCCGACACGAAGCACGAAATTTTGGCCCGAACCAAGCACGGCACGGCCCGATGGTCAGCGGGCCTGGGCTGGCCCGGCCCGAGGGAGCATGTCAAGCCTGGGCCGCTGCTCAGGCCCGTGGGCTGGCATGGCACGGCCCGGCCTCCCCATTCCCCTCCTCGGTTCTCTTCTCCTCCCCAAGGCCCAGCGCCCACACGGCCCACGCGCTCCCCGGCGTCCCCGCCTCCCCCCCCTCATATATAAGCTGGCACGACGCGGCGCCTCTCCCTCACCCTGAACCCTAGCTCATTTCATCCCGCCGCGCCTCATCTCGCCTCGCTCTCGCGGTCTCGCCCTCGCCGTCTCGGGCTCTCGGCTCCGTCCTCCCCGACTTCGGTGAGGTAACCTCGACGATCCTCCTGCCGCCAGCGAGCAGCTCCCTACTCCTCCTACCTGATCCCCTCCCTCTCTGCCTTATGTGAGTTCGTGTCTCCGTCTGCCCCTCCTCCGCCGCTCGCCGTCCTTCTAACCGGTGTGTCGTCTTCTCTGGGTGGCCCTCGTCTTCTCTGGCACCGGGCTCCAGTTGCGTAGGTACAACCCTAACCCTCCTCTTCTTCCATTGATGAATGATGATTGATCTATTCTGATATGTTCTTTTCCTCCTCCTCCATCTCTTTGCGCAGGCCGGTAGCCGATGCGTCGTCCTCTAGCTGTGGCATAGAGAGACCTAGGCGGCCCCGCGCACCGTTGAGGAACGGTGCTCGAGAGCCCTCCGCGGTCGAGGGCGCCATGGCTAGTGCTGATGACGAGATCGTCTGGCCGCTCACCGGCAACGATGATCTGATCGCGGTAGGCCTGGCCCCTGAGGATGACGACGACACCCATGAGGACGATGCTGCCTTGTTCGGTAACCATGTCAGTAGCGGTTCTGCTGCTCCGGCGGCGGTGGTAAAGGGGCGACGGCGGCTGGGACCCCGGTCTGCTCCAACGGCTCAACTCCATCTGTTGCTGGTACTGGTACCTCTTCTGGACCTGGTGTTGGTAAGCGTAAATCTGCTGTGTGGGCTGATTTTGATGAGATCTATGAGACTGTGAATGGTAGGAAAATCTGCACTAAAGCTACCTATAAAATGTGTAAGCATACCTTGTCTGCTAGATCTAATGCTAGCACTAGGCACTTGAAGATGCACTAGAAATCTTGTAGGCAGAAAACTGATCAAGCTGCTTACAATACTGATGGTTCAGTCTAGGCTTGCTTACAATACTGATGGTTCTGTGCATAACTAGGAGTATAAACCTGATGTTGCTAGATCTGAATTGTGTCGCTTGATTTCTAGGCTTGATTTGTCGTTAGGTATTGGTGAGACAGAGGCTTGGGAGGATTACATTATCCGTGCTCATGACCCTAGGTTTGTTAAAGTATCTAGACAGACCACCACTAGAGATCTAAGGAAACTGTTTACTGAACGTTGTAATATGCTTAAGAATTCTGTGTTGTCTGCTGCTTGCTCTGTTGCTCTGACATCAGATATTTGGTTTGGTAATGGTAAGGAGGATTACATTAGTGTTGTTGCTCATTTTGTTAGTGCTGATTGGGAGTTACAGAAAAAAAAGGTTATTGGGCTTAGGTTGATTGAGGTGAAACATACTGGTGAAAATATTGCTGAAAGGGTTGCTTGTGTGGTTGAGGAGTTTGGTCTCATTGATAAGGTTTTCTCTGTAACTCTAGACAATGCTTCTTCTAATGCTAAGGCTGTGGAAACTTTGACACCTATGTTTGCTGGTTATTTAGGTCTTGATCCTACACCTGAGCCTGTTGATCCTTCTAAGCGTAAGTACAATCTTGTGCATCAACATTGTGCTTGTCATATCATTAATCTGATTATAAAATCTGGTTTAAAGAGGTTCAAACCTTACACAGAAGATTTTAGAACTGCTATTAACTTCTTAAATTCCTCTAATCAAAGAATTACTATGCTTAAGAACTATTATACTGCTCAAGGTGTTAGACCTAGAAAGTTTGGCTTAGATATGGATGTTAGATGGAATGCTACATATCTTATGCTTAAACACTTAGTTCCATATAAGCATGTTTTTTCTGTGTTCATTAATTCTAATTATGGCTCTAAATTGTTGTCTACAAGGCATTGGTATATAGCTGAAAAGATATTGAAGTTTCTGAAACTATTTTATGACTCCACTGTTGTTCTTTCTGATGTTTACTATCCAACTAGTCCACTTATCCTGCATCATCTGCTAGAAATTGCTTCTCATTTACATGCAAGTGAAAAAGATTAAAATCTAATTGTTGTTGTATATCCTATGAAGCTTAAATTCCTTAAATACTGGCAGCATATACCTCTGTTATATTCATTTACATTCATTCTTGATCCTAGAGCTAAGATGAGAGATTTATTTAGAGTCCTGAAATTACTTAAAGAGAGCACTGGTTGTGATTATACTTCATATTATGCTTATGTAAAAACTAAAATTTACAAGTTATTTAACAAATATGAGAGAAAGTTTGGTGCAGCTAGGAGTCAAAGGGTTGCACAGCCTACAATCAATATAGGTAAGAGAAAACAGGCATGTGGAAGAATCTTTGGAGGCCCTAGATCTATTATTGGTCCTTCCCCTGCCTGTGCCCCCACTTTATCTTCATCTGCTTCTACTGCTAATGAGCTCTCAGTTTATCTGGACAGTGACAATGTCACTGCATATGAGGATAATTTTAATTTACTTCTCTGGTGGTGTGACCACAAACTAACCTATCCAATCCTATCTATAATGGCTAGAGATATTATGTTTGTTCCTGTTTCTACTGTCTCTTCGAAATCATGTTTTAGCTTGACAGGAAGGATAATTGAAGAGCGGTGACGCCGCCTCTTGCCTGAAACTATGGAGATGCTAGCCTGCATAAAGGATTGGGAGTTAGGAGAAAGTAGATTACAACATGTTGTTGACAACCAAGAGCTGGAGGACTCCTTCAAGAATCTGTACCTCGATAAAGATGCAGATGGGGCAGCTGGTATTGCTGGTTCATCTGGGGCTAGGGCTGGTACATCTAGGACTGCTGGTAATTAGTGTTGAGAGAGGAGAGAGTGCTCTGTTAATCTGTTATCTCCATTTTGTATCTGTCATCTGTGATTGTGACAGTGTGACTTGGGACCTTTGAGCAATGATGGAAGACTTATTAAGAGTTGTGCTGCACTCTTTCCCTTTCTAGGGTTTCTGACAAGGGTGAGTTTTACCTAAAAAGGTTTTTAACGAGGTAATATTGCATAAATAGCTCAGTTATTTTAATTCTCGTCTCCTTTGGTAGCTTTTGTTAGAATTGAGAATCTATGACTGTGATCAGTTTATTACTTGTGAATGTGAAATACTGAAATGTGAATGAATTGTGAAATGTGATTGTGAAAATAGAGAAGTGTTGGATGAGAGAAGTAGTTTGAGGTGTTTTAATGGCACCGGGCTATGGGCTGGCACAACCCACGGATTTGGCCGTGCTTACCAGGCCGGCACGGCATGGATTTTGGCCGTGCTTACTAGGCCAGGCACGAGACCCGGAGGGGCACGGCACGAGAGGCATGGCGTGCCGTGCCGGCCCGACCCCTTGCGGGCTGTGCTTGGCCCGGGCCACCGTTGGCCAACTATAGAGAGGTCTGGCATCGAAGTGCATCGAGATCCACCTCTCCTGCCAGATGTTTGTTGAAGTACCATTATCGATCCGCTTGATCACACCTTGCTGCAGACCTTCTTTCCTAGCCAGTATTGCACGCCGCGTGTGGCTAGCGTGCTTCTTCCCAGTGCTCCCCATGAAGTCCGAATCATGGTAATATCGGCCCTTCAACACCCGAGCACACAAACTGTCAAGCCTTGTAATAAGTCTCTAACCTTGCTTCCCTGACATAGCCTTGTTAAAAAGATGCAAATCACGGAAGCCCATGCCACCTTTTGACTTGTGTTGGGCAAGACGATCCCAGCGCAACCAGTGGATATGGCGGCTATTCACCAACCCTCCACACCACTAGTTTGTTATTGCTGCCCTAATTTTCTTGCAGATCGTATTTGAAAAGAGGAAACAACTCGTTGAGTAGGTTGGCACTACTTGCGCAACTGACTTAAGTGTTAGGATGATCTCCACCAGTTGGCCCAACGGCCAATTGGGCCCTTGATCCGCGCCCTGATCGGGGACGCTCAGCCGGTTCTCCTGGCTGATCGGCCCCTGTCGCGCATCGCTATAAAAGGATGGTGGGGGCTAGGGCACAAGACACGATGTTCACTGTAGCCACCAACGCCCCACCGAAGTTCCTAACCCTACACCGATCGAGAGGGGCGCTGTGAGTGACGGAAAGCGCCATCGCCTTCGCCGCCGCCACAGCACCTGCACTGCCGTTGCGTTCGATGACCTAGCGGGGGCCTGCACGGCTTCCCCTACTACGACTCCAGTGGCCATGTCGTGGTGGCGCCGTGGCTGTGACTGCGCATGACAAGGTACATCACCAAGTCTTCCATCTAAGTCAAGTTTTACCCACTAGATCTGCGTCTAGAGGTCCTATCAGTTCTATCAATGGTATCCGAGCCAGGTTTTCTAGGTTTCTAGTGTGTAGATCGTAGATCGGGGTAGAAAAGTGAAACATGATTAGAAACGAAACCCTAACCCTAAGGAAGAAGACCACCGTCGCGCGGGAAGAAGACCGCGCCGCCGCTTTGATGGCGCGCGGGAAGAGAGCCGCACAACGCACGGTCTCAGTAGGGAGGGGATTCATTTTTCAAATCGGATCGAAACCCTAACCCTAACCCTAGAAGAAAAAGTGGACGGAGAGGGGAGAACCTACCCTGTTTTCTCGCCGCCGTCACCACTGCCGTCGCGTGGGAAGAAACCCACTGTCGTGTGGGCAGAACGAGATGAGACACCGCTCGACGCTGGGTCATCAGCGCGCGGGCTCAGGGCATCGATGTGAGGCCACTCGATGGCGGCGCGCTCACCCACTGGGGAGTGTGCGCTCCAACGAGGGGGCCCGCGGTGGCGCTGCACTCTCTTCTCCGGAAGCCTTGAGTCGCCATCGCTTTTGTGTCTGATGCACTGCGGCGTAGAGAGAGAAAGGGGAAGAGCAAATGGAATTAGGGTTTAGGGGAGAGCCGACCGCGGGGAGTTTTCACCGCCGAGAACGATGGACGACCGTCCGATTGTGATCGACGGTCGGTATTCACTAGACCGGCTTTCAGCCTAGGCAGGGTGAGGCAATCTCAGAGCAGGCCTAGGTTGTGGCCTGGGCGCAGGAGAGCGGGCGAGCGCACCGTGTTGGGTTGTCGCTGGGCCGCGAGCGCGGGCGCGCGGGCGGTGTTTCGCTACTGGGCCGCGTACTATTTCAATGGGCTGGGCAAAATGAACATTAGATACCGAGTCATGTTTATTCATTTTCAGAAGCAAATTTTGATGATTTTTTATCTAGTTTAAATCTTTGTCAAAATTTAAACTAACGGGATAATTTTTTCAGAGAGTAGATGAGTATAATGAAATGCTTCTTAAAAGTAGATAATTTTTTTATGTTTCCGCTGCAAAGTTTAATGTTTATTATCTTCTAATTAAATTCGAACCAACGGGAGAATTTAATTTGAAGAACAGTTATATTTATTCAGTAAATTATGATTATGTTTATTCTCTAATTAAATTAGAACCAACGAGAAAATTTAAATTAGAGGAGTAGTCTAATTTGTTTATGTTAAATTATGGTATTGTTATTTTGTGACCAATGTTAATGATAACAATATTATAATGAGTTAAGGTTGAAGTTTAAATCTCTGATAAATTTTACACCAACATGGTCAATTTTTCAGAGAGTAGATAAAGACCAAGAAATGCTCCTGAACTAATAGAATGTATTTTATTATCGTGTTTCGCTGCAATGATGTTGATTATCTTCTAATTAAATTCAAACCAACGGGATAATTTAATTTTGAAGAGTAGTTATATGTCTTTCAAGTTAATTTATGAGTTTTATGCATTAATTCTATTTTCTGTCCAGCAGTGATGTAGAATTGATACAGAAGCATCTTGTAAGTTTTATTTTTTAACCATTGAGAACACTCGGCTGCATGCCAACGGACGGCAATGCTGGGGTATGTGAATGAAAAGGCTTAAGTCAAGCCAGTTCAGGATAGTTTTTTTAGTTTACTAATTTTCTGATTAAATTGGAACCAATGGGAAGATTTAATTATAAAATGAAGTATAAGTAAATGTTTTAGTCATCATGACTAAATTTTTCATTACGGTAATTTGAATATAGATTTATCCCGTATGGGGAGAAGTTTGGCATAGTACTTATGCTAGTCAGTCCTGTACGGCGGGAGAAGTTTTGTGATGACTCATATGTTTATGTATCCCATATAGCGAGAGAAGTTTGGGTAGCTCTTATGCTATCCTAGTATTGACCATGGCATAATAGAAATGCACTGTCATGATCAATACTAATCAAAGGACAAGAAAAGATGAAAGCGTGACTTGCAAAAGTACAGTTAATAAAAGACATCGTCGAGTTCTTGAAGTGGAATGAGGAAAGTGTACTCCTATATAGGTAAAGAAATAACTTTATTTGCATGGCATAATCATGTGAATGAAGTAAGTCATAAGTGTCTCCTCGTTCACAGTTTTCTAAATAGTTCTCAAAATTATGGCAGTATAGTTCATGCCATATTTCGAGGGAGAGAATTGTGAGATGAATTAAGAGTAAGAATTAAGATCAATTAAGAAACTGCTCTTCATTAAGAGTGTGTACTCTTCATTAAGAGTGAGATACAGATTTTGTAAGAAACTGAGTGAGATAAATATTTTGATGAATGTGACCGTCGGTCATAACAATGATACCCCTAAGCAGAGAAACAGCTAAATTCCTGGATTTTTTAAAGTCCCAAGATGAAGATAGCATAGTGTCCATCAAAGATATTAAAGCGATGCTTAAAGCGCCATATAAGGTTTTAACAGATTGAATCCAAATGAGAAATTGGAAGATACACTATCTTTATAAAAGATGGGACGATCTGGGGGAGCATGGTATGTAGAGACCTATGACTTGAAGAGAAGCGGGGCTGCGTGCCCACTTTAGTGATTCAAAACAATGAATTTCTCGATACCTGTTGATGTTGTATGACTTATACAACACCTGTTGATGGCTCTTCGAAGAAGATGAATAATGTAAACAAGGATCTTGTGATACAGGAGCCTGTAGAATCAATCACCTCTTGGCAATGAAGAGCAACAATAGCCCCACATAAAAGTGCCAGTAGTTGAGGCCCCAGAAGGTCTCAAAGAATTAGTAAACCAGTTTTCTGATAACTATGAAGTGTATGTTAGTGAAGAAATTCAAATGGAGGGTGATCCCACCTCATTTGAAGAAGCCATGAGAAGCGTTTACTCGTTTAAATGGCAAGAAGCTATGGAAGTTGAAATGAATTCGATGAATACCAACGATGTTTGGGACTTAGAAGAAATTCCTAATGGAGCCAAAATAGTAGGCTGTGAAAGGGTCTACAAGATAAAATGTGACTCCAAAGGGAATGTGGAAAGATATAAATCATGACTTATAGCAAAAGGCTTTACGCAAAGAGAATGAATCGATTACGATGAGAGTTTTCTCTCTAGTCTCATGCAATGATTCTTTTAGAATCATAATGGTGTTATTGGCACATTACGGTTTAGAGTTACATCAAATGGATGTAAAGACGGCATTCCTCAACGGGGATTTGTATAAAAACGTTTACATGGCACAACCCAAAGGTTTTATCGTGGAAGAAAAAAAACATATGGGATGCCTCCTGTAGAAATTCATTTATGGGTTAAAATAAATCTCTAGATAGTAGTATTTGAAGTTGATGAAATGATAAGAAAGTTTGGGTTTAAAGAAAATAAGAAGGACAATAGCGTTTATGCGAAGTTTAAGAATGGAAAATTCTTTTTCCGCATCCTGTATATAGATGATATCCTACTCACTAGTAGTGATGTTAATCTGCCATTGGAGAAGAAGTTCTTGTCCTCATGTTTCAATACGAAGGATCTTGGTGAAGCATCATTGGTTTTAGGAATTAAAATTCACCGAGATAGAAGAAAATGGGGTATTAGGACTATCGCAAAGGCATACTTAGAAAAGATTCTAAAGAAATAAAATATGCATGCGAGTAAACCTATGCCTGCTCCTATAGTCAAGGGTAATAGATTTGAGAACTTTAAGTGTTCTAGGAACCGATATGAGATCGATCAAATGAACATGGTTCTATATGCTTCAGCTGTTGTAAGCTTGATGAGTGTACAAGTACAAGTAAGAACTTACCTTGACGTAATTTACGTATTCGGAATATTTTGGCAGAAGTCTAGTCCAGATATAGATCACTAGAATGGAGTTGAGAATGTCTTACAATTTTGCAAAGTATCATAGGCCTCATGCTGAGTAAGAAAGAACAAGAACTCTCAATTAGTTGAGGGTACAAATGTTAAGTCTTGACGAGATGTGTAGTAAAATTCACAGTAGTTGCTAACACTCGCAGTTGGAGTATTATTATGGAAAAGCTTTAAAGAAACAGTTGTGGTGTCATCAGTGATGCATACCATAGTATAGC
This sequence comes from Miscanthus lutarioriparius, assembly GCA_904845875.1. Classification (NCBI taxonomy): domain Eukaryota; kingdom Viridiplantae; phylum Streptophyta; class Magnoliopsida; order Poales; family Poaceae; genus Miscanthus; species Miscanthus lutarioriparius. The sequence goes on along the minus strand of CAJGYO010000014.1, from coordinate 70,029,943 downwards.
TTGACATGAGGCTTAAGGAACAGGCAAAAGGAGGTTAAGGGAATTAGTACCCAGATTTAACAATGGTAGTCAACTGCAATAACCATTTAAAGTAGTTAACTTCTAAGATAACAGGTCAAGTGTGCTGCCAAACACATTGACATTGAGTTATATGTTGTAAAGGAGAAAATCCATAATCATTTTGAAAGCATTGATAATATGAGTATCGAGCAAGTACTTGCGGATTCGCTTACCAAAGGCTAACCACCCAATGCGTTCAGAGAATACACAGTCGACATGGGTTTACGGAAAGCCTATGATTTCTGGATACTAAGGGCCTAGTTGAGAATCTGTTTCAAAACAGAGATGTGCTTTGTAGCTGTTTAATCTAGTGGCAATTGACCGTGACGATGAGGCACGCTCTATACACTGATGTGTGATGGAATGGGAAAAAGATAAAGTAAGTTGAGTTTAAGTCATAAGGTGAGATCAAGGGGGAGAATATTAGGATGATCTTCACCAGTTGGCCCAACGGCCAATTGAGCCCTTGATCCGCGCCATGATCGATGGCGCTCAGCGGTTCTCCAGGCTAATGGGCCCCCGTCGCGCAGTGCCATAAAAGGACGGTGGGGGTTAGGGTACAAGACATGAGATTCACTGTAGCCGCCAGCGCTCCACCGAAGTTTCTAACCCTAGACCAATCGAGAGGGGTGCTGTGAGCGACGGGAAACGCCATCGCCTTCGCCGCCGCCACAGCACCACACCTGCACTGCTGCTGCGTTCGACGACCTAGCGGGCGCCTGCACGGCTTCCCCTACTACGACTCTAGTGGCCATGTCACAGTGGCGCCGTGGCTGTTACTGCGCATGGCGAGGTACATCACCAAGTCTTCCATCTAAGTCAAGTTTTACCCACTAGATCTGCACCTACTGGTCCTATCAGTTCTACCATTAAGAAGGATCTCCCCCACCCCACTGCTGGCTTCACGGCCACTCCATGTTCCAATAAGACCTTGAATCCTTGCCGGTAGGAATTCAAAAGGCTCATCAGTGGAGCGCCCCAACGCAGTGGGTAGCCCCAGGTACTTATCCGTCAGTGCTTCCGTTGGTATATGCAGCTCGCTCCCAGCTCCTTCGTTTGATCTAGACAATTTTTGCTGAAGAAAACTGTAGATTTGTCTCTGTTAACAAGCTGGCCTGAGCCCTTACTATACATGTCCAAAATCTCCCGAATCCTAGCAGCCCCCCTTTGCGATGCTTATGAGAACACGATGCAATCATCCGCAAAAAGAAGGTGCGATATCCATGGTGTGTGCAGACCCACACGGACTCCTCTGGATAAATGCACCGGACCGACGGATTTCAGTAGACTGGACAGCCCTTCTGCACACAGCAAGAACAAGTATGCCGATATCGGGTCACCTTGCCGAATGCCACGAGTAGGTCTGAAACCACTCGAAAGAACACCATTAATCATAATCGAGAATTAAACAGAAGTGACACACCTCATTACAAGAGAGACAAAGCCTTCATGAAAACCCAATTTCAGCATGATCCCTCTCAGGTAATCCTATTCCACTCGATCTTATGCCTTGGCTATGTCGAGCTTGATTGCACAGGCGCCATTTTTTCCTTTCTTCCGTTGAAGATAATGTGTACACTCATAAGAGCATCTCCAAGAGTTCCCTAAACATTCTCCTAATCCTTATTTTTTTTTAGAAAGATGGGGAAAAACCTCTCTTCAACAACTCCTAATATTTACTCCTAATCTTTTAGGACTTGGAAATTCCTCCCCCTTCCGCGTAACTTTACGCGCTGCTCCCGTCGCGCATATCCGTCCCCCGCGCGATTTCTCTCTTGCCGCCATCATTTTGGCATGGCCTCTTGCTTCGCGCCATCTCCGCAGCAGCGAGCCTGCCCGCGAGCTCCGCGGCGAGGCTGGGCGTGAGCTCCACGGCGGCGAGCCTGCCCGCGAGCTCCGCGGCTAGGCTGCCCACGAGCGCCACGGCGAGCCTGGGCGCTAGCTCCACGGCGGTGAGCCTGCGCGCTAGCTCCGCTGCAAGGCTGCTCAAGAGCTCCGCTGGCACCGGAGCACCAAGCCAACACAGGAGCGCGAGGTGAGTCCAGAGCGCAAGCTGCGACTGCGGTGGAGGAGCGACCCGCGCCTGCCGCAACAGCAGCGCTCCCGTGGCGCAAGCCACGATGGCGGAGGAGGAGCGGCCCGCTCCTGCCCCGGCACGCGAGGTCATGCAGTGCCTCGGACCTGCCCGGAGCGCAAGGTCATGCCAGCGGCGAGCGAGATCCGCCGCGCAAGGTACCATCGGCGGCGAGCGATGTCCACCGAGCAAGAAGACGGCTTCACGCATGAGATCCCAGGTGCCGATGGATCAGCGTGACGGAGTTCAAGAGGAAGATGGCTGGGCGCGAGCATCTCGTGTCGCCGTCGCCGATCGCAGGGGTTCGCCGCCCCCGATGCCGGGCTTCCTCGCCAACACCGGCATGGAGACCCGCTTCGTGCCCACCTCTGAGCCGATAGTGGCCATGAAACAGCGTGGAGATGATGTGAGCCTCAAATTTGATTTTTTTAGATGACATTTATTAAAAACTCTTGGAGATGACTATCTTTTCCTCTTCTAATATCTTTTTAGGAGTTGCCAAACTACAAGTTTTCAGAAGAAAAAATTAGGAAACTCTTGCAGATGCTCTAAGCCACTAGCACGTTATCCGTTATAAGCCGACCCGGTACAAACGCGCTTTGCTCTTCCGCCACAATTTCATCGAGGAAAGCCCTCAACCAAGCTAACACCTTGGAGCATATTTTGTAAATCACATTACAAAGAGAAATTGGCCGAAATTGTTTCATATCCTGTGGGTGTTTCACCTTTGCTATAAGAACAATCGTGGTCCTGTTAATGCACTCAGGCATCTCCCCACCATTCAGGAAGTTCAAAACCGAAGCCGTGACCCCGGGACCGAGCTCCTCCCAGTGATACTGGTAGAAGCCGGCAGTCAGCCCGTCTGGCCCGGGCGCTTTGTTCGCTCCCATCATAAAAATCGCCTTCCTCACCTCCTCAGCCGAGAATGGCTGCATCAAGGCCTCATTCATCTGTCATGTCACCCTCTCTTGGACGCAGTTAAGGATTGGTCCAGGGTCTAGTTCTTCCTGTCTCGTAAAGAGTTTGGAGTAGAAGTCCATTGCCTCCGTCTCCAGCTCTTCTTGGCTTGTCACAATGGAACCATCATCTTTCTTCAGAGCTGTTATACGATTAGAGCGCTCGCTCATGTGCTTTAGCATGGAAGAAAGACGTATTACGATCTCCTTCCCGCAGCCAATCTATTCGGGACCTCTGTTTCATCATAATCTCCTCTCTCGACAACAATTCAGAGATCATTAACATCAACTGTCTCTCCCTCCTCGATGGCCCGGTATGCAAAGAAGAACTTCTCACTCTCTCCAATTCCGACCTTAGCTGTCTCAGGTTTTTCTTTACAGATCCAAAAGTGGGTTGCTCCCACGAAGCGAGCGACCCCGAAATGGTTCCCAGCTGTGCCGATATATAATTGAGTTAGTGACGCCGGCCTGTCCATGCTGCTACAGGCCGCATCCACCGCTTGCTTGTACGACGCCACATGTTTTCGTACCGGAATGCTCGTCGACGGTTTCTGCTGTTACCCCCCTTTCAACACTCCAACACCAAGCAACAATGATCCAATTCGGTTGTCTGAACGTGCCACACCTTGACAGTCTAGAAACCCCGCGGTCGCCAGCCCTCTGTCCAGCCTGACCTTGACATTACTGTCCATCTTTTGAGAAAAAGCAGGCAACAAATACGTCCATGACTCCATCCATTCATATATGCGCGTACATCAGCATTTTTTTTGAGTGACAAGCTTATAATTTTGCTAGCTTTGCATGCATGCACACTGTAGCCGGCCTTCACATGCATGATCGAAGCTGTTGCGACTTGCACAAATCGAAGGTGGATAGTTTTTCTTGTAAATTGTATGTGCTTCTTATTTGTACTACTGCATGCTTGCTTCGTCTTACTGCATATGTATATACAGTACAAAAATCCATGAAACAGGCAGTAACAAACTCCCTAAACTCACATACGTGCGCATCCATATACTTCCTTGTCTGCTGGTAGCGTGTGCGTGTCGATATATATGGGCGGACGGACACCTGGAATATATATTTCTTATAATAATCTGTTTTGGTATGGAAATACAGATGACTCCAGTGCATACTCCCCCTGATCCGCTGTCACGTGTTCAGTCTCATGAATCCAACGACACTCGTCAGCCTACCTTTCGTGGGTCTACATGGGCCAAGTCAATCATGGATCAGTGCAGTTGGACGGAGAAAAATTAAGAGCGTTTGATCCATAAGACTAGACACGTGGCAGCAGATCAGGGACGTTATGCACTGGAGCACGGTGGATAAAGTATCCATCCAATTTTTTCCGTCCGTACGGCCCGTGAATGTTCCTGCACACGTATCCCATGTATATCCAATGATAATGCACATGAGGGACATGCCCTTAAGAGAACTTCTACGTAACATATAGGATAGGATGGAGAGATAGCTAGCGGATCATGTCTGCATCTGAGCTAAGGTCGTAAGGAGTCAAACCAGCAAATGCACGCGTCTCTCCCTCTCCCTCTATATATAAACATAGACACACCAGTTCGGCCTGATCAGTCGATACTGTGGTCCTCGCGGCCCTACCGGCAGTGCGGATGGCGGACTGGCACGTGCGTGGCGGCGTCACGCCTGTCATGTACCAGGGAGAGCTCGATAAGGATGTACGCGTGTGGCCCGGCAACAACGACTCTTCCCTAGTCGACAACATTTTCAAGTACGATCGAGTTCCATCCATCCCTCTCTATGTGCCTCTTAGTTACCTAGTTTTGTTCCCGCCTGCTGTCAATTCTCAGCCTGTTCGGCAGGCCTCAATTGGCTGGCTGGTGCTGGGGCTGGACCAGCCAGCCCAGCCAGCCAATTCGAACCGTCAGCCATTCCTAGCAGCTGGTTTTTATGCTGATTTCAAAATTTTAAAATCAAATTGAATATTGGCGTCAATAACAGGTGGTTTTCTTATAATGGCGTCAAACCACAATGCACATAAGGTTGTTTATAACACATTTGCAATCCGCAATTCACAGTTAAACAAGTTACAGGTTCAACCAACAATTCACAGTCCATTTGTTCCATCCATACAACACACATACAACCTAGCTAGGTCAAATGGCTGGCACAAGTCATATGTTTGCTTGCACAATCTAACTAGATTCACTGCAAAATGCCTCATCTCCATCAAAAGCAAAATGTCATCTGTTGGCTTCCTGGTGACAGCATCATGTACACCTCCAAGGCCTCCCTCAACCTGAAACAACAAGAAGGTAAGGACATACAGTAGCAACTGAAGCACCAGGGAACCGTGTGACTAATCCTACTCCTGATCCTACCATTGCAATTCTACCAGCAGTGACAGGTTCACATGTTTGAGGTATAATCAACTATGCAAAGAAAATCTTAGTATACTAACAGTTATCTAATTTTAATTTTGAGGTGCTATTGTTTGAGGTGTAATTAACTACCATAATTCAGTACCGTAAACAACAGACAGATATATAGAAAGTAGCTGCATTACCTCAACTTTCCTAAATCAGATACCACTCCACACAACCCTAGATATCAACTTCCTAACTCCAGAGGTTGGGGTTCCCCGATTTAGCTCAACCCACTCCGACAGCTCATACGAAGGTGGATCAGCTCCATACTTAAGCATCCACAAGTAATTTTCTAATGCAAAGCATGAAATGATTATCATAGCCTGCTTCTTCCTCTTGCAATACGGCACCCCTTTCAGAATATGCCAACGTTCTTTCAAGCCCCCAATCCTCCTTTCGATGATATTTCGCAACTTCGCATGAATGTAGTTAAATTTTTCCTCCCGCTGCAACCGATGCAACTCTACGCCCCTAAAATCGTTCGTATGATACCTTGTGTTTCTGAAGGGAGTCATGTAACCTGGCATGTCCATGTAACCCGTGTCCACCAGGTAGTACCAGCCTACAAGAAATGACAACAGATCACCAATTAGTCCTTTAAGCACTGTCAACACTGCTTGGAAATGACAAAATTCATTGTCAGCATGCCTACTGAGTAAGCACTATGGTTGCCTACTGACTGAAACGTTGTGATTTTTCATATCAGAATGTAACTAGTTTTCAAATACTTCCTTTTGTGTATAAATTTTGCTTATTTGCACAGAAGAACATTCCTTTTCATAATAGTAGTGCATTCTTGTACAACATAAAAAAGGCTAGAATTAGAAACAAGCACAATCCTATAAAATTCTAAAGCTTATCAGCAGCTACATGTATTACAGAATATTTAGCTGAATCAACATATGAGTTTTCAACAATGCTACTTCATCCAAGCAAAACCAACATATCACCAATATTTAGCTGAATCAACATATGAGATTTCACTAAAAAGGAGTGTTGAAATGTTTGTTGTCAACTGACCAAAATCCAACCAACAGGTCCTAGCTACAGACAGAGTTTGGATAACAAGCCTATGAATCCAAAGTGCATGTGTATATCATATATCAATCAATCTTAGCATTTCATCCAATCATCTCAGGCAATACATGATAAGAATAAACAACACGCAATCAAGGTCCTTGTAACCTATGCAAGCATTGTCATACACAAAGTAAAAATTAGTGACAGCATGATGGAATTTTTTTTTTGCCGGGCATCACGAACCTGTTGGGGGATGCGAGAACCAACCGTCGTCCTGACAGTCTTTCAACACCACCATGTCATGACGTGCCCCCACCTTCCCGGCCCCCACGTATATGAAACGGCCATCCATATCCACGATGGCACAAACATTAATTGTTGTTTTGCCTTTCCTATTGAAGAAATCATCCTTTGCTTCACAGTTAACCTCAACCTTTATGTGCATACCATCTATAGCACCTATGTATCCATCAAACCATGGTGCATATGCAGCAAGTTTCTGGCTTACGTGTGCGTACTGCCTATCTGCGGGCACTAGGACAGTCTTTGCCCACCTATACATGACCTCTGCAACTGCTGTTAACTTTCTGCTAACTGTATCTAAAGACCTTTCAAACTTATGTTTGCACTATCTACTTGCAGATTGGTGGGCGCAGGTCCAGATGTACATGCCTAAAGCTTCTACCGAGGTATACTTATCTGTTGATGGCAGGCCGAAAGGAAGCCGGGTGTCATGCAAATGCATGAAGGCATCACGCGTCATGCGCAAATTGTCTATACATTTGGTTTGGTCGGCAAGGGTAAGCTGCATCCATTGGGCTCCAGATAGTTTAGGAATGGGACAAGGAGGATTTACCTCAGGCATTTGCTGCAACATAATACCTTTCAACCTCCGCAGCACGACTGCTGCCTTCACCAAGATCACAGTGCTCGGTCCATCACTGGAAGTGTCGCTGTACGACGACTCGTTAGTGCTGCTCATTGTGCTACCTGCAAATGGACACAAATCAGTAAGATGTTGATGCATATATTCGGAACAAAACATTTGCTAATAAGTGAACATGTCAAGTTACCTAAACTAGGTGGTTGGCATGACCACCTTAAACAAATGTATGTAAGGAATGAACAACAGAAAAGTGATCCATGCATAAGGTGTTACAACGCTCACAGCACGACACATATATTTTATTCAAAACATGAGACAACAACATGAACTTAGTTCTCCGTAATGGTCTTTGTTAAAACAAACAAAACGGACATAACGAAACAACAAACATAATCAACTCAACATGCACATGGTGGAAAATAGAAACCGTAGAAAAAACAGCAGTACGAACAATAGTGGTGATCACTAGGACTTTGTGGAGCACACGAAGTCCCACGACACATTGACCTAGTTCAGCTAGCCCTCTTTAGTTTCTAAATTAAGAAAAGCTGACGACGGAGCCTGTTGTTGCAAAGGTTAAGGGTTTGCGGGAATACTACATCAGTCTCGCTGTAACCATCTTGCTTCAGAATCTGATGGACTTGGGCCAACTCCTCAGCATCTATGGACTGACGGGCCTTCTAGGACCTAGCCTCCCTGATAATGTGGCTCAGGTCTTCAAGGCAGTCGTCAATGAATGGAGTCTTGCTACTCTTCTTACTGCGAGGACTGTTAATAGAATGTTCCCTATGGACTCTCTTCGAGGGCTGAGCACCACTACGCGGTAGGACCGGTTCATCCAACAAGGTCGGAGGAGTGCGAGGGCTTCCACTACTGGGTGTCTTGTCAGGTTGATGGCCCCCCACCGATACCAACTCGCCCATGTCACGTGGGGTGCGTCCCAAAATCATGACCAGTTGCTCACAGCATTGGGGGTGTCTGAACTTGTCACGAGTGGGTTGGCTACTTTCCTGCACGTGTTCCAGTGATGGCGAAGTTAGTACTTAGTTAGTGGGAACCTAATTCTTAAAAAATAGTCAAGGAAATGCATGTAGTTAGTACCCTAGGACTGGCGCCGTACCACTCGGGGTCAGCTGTAACCTCTCCAGTAAGCGGATCACGGCCTAGCCCAGTATGGGTTTGACCATCGCGCCAATTGAAATACAAATGTTTCAGCTCGTTGTACTTGTTATAGCACTTTTTCTTGTTGTACCCGAGCCTCGTGACTTCGTTGAAGCCACGAACGACATTGGTCCACCCTAGTGAGGTTGGCGAAGTGGCGTTCTAGTGACAAAGGTCTTTCTGCTTGTTGATTAGGTCAAGAAGCAGAGAGCAGGTTCTGTCATCCCAGCTAGCACGTTCCTGGCTCATCTGATGCAAGGATCGATATTCAAAGGGATTATGTACATGGATGCATATCTTATGTCATATGGAGGGTAGTTCCAGTACGCAAAGATGTGAGTGGGCAATAGAAAAGAGAACTTGCCTTTTTGAACTGTTTGCGGCGTTTTGAGCGGAGGTTGTAATGCCTGCCAGCAGGTGGAGAGCAAGACAAAGTCGACGACGTTGCCAGTTTGGGCAGCGTTGGTCACCAGCGGATGAAACGTCCCTGAAATCTCTGCAGTGTAAACATAGAGCATACTTGTAAGATGTTCAATTAAGCAGTGTTGACGCAGCTTATAAAGTTATAGTAGCCTACAGAATGGGTGCAATTGAAGGATACAAGCTAAATGGGTTATACTGACAAAACTATAATGCATGCATATGGCAGAGAAACCAATAGCCCCTGCTATTAGTACAAGAAGGGTCACCAGGAATAACTACGATAATAGATAACTTCTCATATTGCATACTATGAACACGCATTTGCAAGCATACAAACATGTGAGATCACCAGGATTGCATGCATGTATTCATGTGAAACCTCTAGTACCAACAAATCGACAGGTAATGGACAAACCCCTAGTACCAACAAATCAATAGCTCTTAGTGGCTGAAAACTCTCCATTCCAGGAACACTACAAACACACTGGTACTCAAGTAAAAACAACCTAGAATCTGAAGTAATAGATGAAGCATTTGAAGCCAAAACATGACACTGGAACCTATAACCTATCATAAAGAATTGAACATCCAACTAGAAATGGCTAGGCTACAGCCCCGTTTGTCATTGATTCCCGATTCCAGCATCACTCCAAGAGCACAGATAGTAAGCGGAATCAACATCCTAATCTAAATTAATACCTTGGGTACCAATACCAAGGTCAAGAATTTCAGTGTAAACAAAAGCACTGTATGTAATTCCTAGCCTATGATAAAAAAATAACGAATTTGGAAATGATGGGCTACACCTGGAAGGAGGGCGGCGGCTCAAAAACACCTGGAAGGAGCAGACGTCGATCGGGTCCTGGCGGTGATGAGGGGTGCGGCGCGGGGGTAAACCTACAAGACGATGCAGTGGGGCTCAGATCCATCCGGAAGAGACTGCGGCGGCGTGGGATCCGAGGGGTTACCGTGCTGGAGGGAGTCGCCGTCGATGGAGGCGGGGTCAGGGAGGGAGGCGGAGAGAACTATCACCGAGGCCGGCGAGAGTGCGGGGAAACCCTAGCCACGTGGAGGTCAACCTACAAGACGACGAGCTGGGGCTCAGAGGCGGTCCAGTGAGAGAACGACGGCGTGGGATTCGGGGGTTACCTTGCTGGACGAAGACGTTGTCGATGGAGGCGGGGTCGGGGAAGGAGGCGGAGGTCACTGTCACCGCAGGCCTAGCGAGGAGGATGGCGTAGAGAGGCGGGTGCGGACGGATCCGGTGGCCACCGACGGGGCTCGGCGACACGGCGCAGACGACCGCCGGGACTCGCGCTTGTGCGGGGAAACCCTAGCCGCCAACGCGAAGGAGATGAGGGACGGCGCCGCACGCTGGGGATTCGGAGGGACGAGCCGGTGGCTTATAACCAGCCGTTCGGCTGGGGCTGGGCTGCCGAACTGCTGGGCTGATAAGCCCAGTACCTGCCAGCCTAGCCAGCCACATTCAGCCCTAGCGAACAGGGCGTCTAATGTCAATTCTAATTTCTACCGTCGGACCGGATGCTTCTCATTCGTGCGTGTGCAGGGCAACCGTGGGAGACTTGTTCAACCTCACGACAAGCACCAGAAAAACCTACATGGCTTTTCTGGCGGACTTGACTTCCACGTCAACGCCATGGCGGCGCGATTGATCAGCCACCATCCAGTACTCGGGCAGCAACAACTCCGAGATAAGCCGGCAAGTCGACAACTTGGTTCAACATCACCGTGACTTGCAACTGCAATGACCGTGTTGCTTTCTTCATGTGGTCCGATAACCTCTGCACCTAAGCAAGACCAATATTTGAACACCAAATAGCGGGCTCGACACTTCTCTCATTCGGCGAGGTTACCCCGACTTGTTCAGATGGGGCACGGCGCTCGTGGGCTACTAACTGTGTCGCTGAGGCAGAGTGCTTCGGTCCAATCCGGTTTGTGAATGTTGTTTTTGCCCATAAGGGCATATGCCCCATGAACATGTGCATGCACCGTTGGATGTATATGGGGATGCACATGGGTGCTGTATCGCGTTGCCAGCAATCATGCCAAAATCTAGTCCTGATGGCCAGCTCTAACATTAATACCCGACCTTTTTTATACCACATATGTATTGATGAGCCGTGTGCTTGCTTGTGATGACAGCGCAGGTTGATGAGTGATTATGCATGGCAGCTCTTCGTATCAATTGTGGTGGAGTGGACACGTGCTTAATGAGTGGTATACGCTACTGGGTTGGATGGTGGATCATGTCAAGTATTGAAAGTGACCAAGTGAATGATAATAAATTAAATAAAACTAGAAGACTACCCCATGCGTTACTGCAGGATTTTATTAAAAATAAATATGTTACATGACTTACATGTTATTTTATTGTATCAGATTTGGTAAAAAAATCGATAAACTAATAGAAAAAACCAATAGAAAATTTGATTAATTATAGAGGAATACGTGATGGAATAAAGTATTGCACATAATATAGATGACATGGATATTTTTTGTAATTAATAAGGGAAGACGTAAACTTAGTAAGGAATGATGTTGACACCTTGCATGAAGAGTTAGAACATCTAGTGGGTCATTTAGTGGGAACTGATGTAAACATCTTGTATGAAGAAAAAAATCATCTAGTGGGGTTTAGCTTTATAAGAGTATAGGTAGCGTGCCCGTGCGTTGCTACGGGACAACTAAATCTTTTATACTAAAAACACACGGATCGCACGATAAGATAACAATACTGTTAAATTAAATACCGACGTTAAAGTGACATTTAATTCAAAAAGCAAAGTTCGTGAAATTAACACAGTCACGGAGAGCGCGGCGTCGCAGGCTCACAAACTCTACTGTATAGACTTTTTCGTGATATGGCTAAGATAATATTTTATATCGGCAGAAAGAATTCTCCGATATCAATTTCTTTCATGCGTCAATAAATCCATGAATAAGTTCCGCTATATCTCTATATAATCCTGTACACACAGGTTCGAGTATATATGTAAATATTAGTGCCTGTCACATGGATAATATTGCGTGTCTTAAAAAATCTCTCATAAAATTTTAAAACAAAGTATGTTATACTCACCGTATAAATATGTGTGGCTTTAGGACTATTCCACACAGACATATATTGTAGAATAAGGTATTCACTTGAGTGTCTGTTCCAAGATGTTGTAATTCTTAATTTCGACATATTTTTCAGGTCAAGGCAACCAATGGTGACACTTTTCTTAGTGGTGCATAATTTTATGGTGCACCTCTTGACTATCTGAGTAAGAACAAGTTAGCACTGCAAAGGCTCAGAAAAGCTGCTGAGAAGGCCAAGGTTGAGTTTTCCTCTACTGTGCATACTAAAACCTATGTCCCCATTTATCATTGACGATGCTTTTGATGCAAAGTAATTCAACATTACCATGATCAGATATAAGTTTGAGTCTCTTGTGAGCAATCTCATAGAGAGACTCTCATTATCTATGTGATCTGCCTCAAGGATATTGGCAGGACGATGGACCAATGTTGGAATGTCGTACTAAAAAGTGTCCACGTTTTGTCCACGATTTATTTACCATTAATACATGCGGGTACTGTGATAACACTAACTACACAAAATAAAAGATTAGAGAGAATTTGCATTGCCTCCAGAAGGATTTATTTATTAAGTTCTTTGAACTCTACAGCCAGTTTTAAAATATTTGTTTGCATGTCTTACCTCGTATCCTAATTAAAAATTTTGTAGTTTAATTAGAATATTTAGGTGATTGTATATATATAATATTCAATACAAGAATAATCTATGCATGATCTCTTGAAAGATTTCTGCAGTGTAAAGATATCTTCGTTTTTCATGCATGCCCATGCTAACGCTACGGTAAAAACAAAAGGACAATATATCAATTAAAAAATAAAAACAAAACTCATGCTCAAAGTCAAAGAGATAAATTATGGATGCTTAAATTTTGTCATCCATTATCTACCGGCGTGCCTATAAAATAGACTGAATAAACAATTAAACATAGATAGAAAACTAAATTAATGAAAGGATCATTGCAAGACATCAATCATCTCATAGCTTCGGGCAATATTGCAAAGCTACTAAAAACTATAACCGTGCCCTCACCTCAAACATTGTCTAGATAAATGGATTACAATGAAAGAAATTGTTATCAGAGATTTCTTCCTGCCAATATAAAATATTATCTTAGCCGCATCATGGAAATGTCTATAAAGTAGAGTTTGTGAGCCTGCGACGCCGCGTACTCCGTGACTGTGTTAAATTCATAAACTTTGCTTTTTGGATTAAATGTCACTTTAACGTTGGTATTTAATTTTTACAGTATTGTTATATTATCGTGCGATCCGTGTGTTTTTAGTATAAATTGTTAGTTATCCCGTAGCAACGCACGGGCACGCTACCTAGTATAATTATAAAGAATGAAAAAGACGACAAGAAATATTGGCATTAGGCCAACTCCTTTTGATTCTTTATAAACACATCTGAAAGTTAACATGTGGGCTGTGGGCTGTGGGCATCAAATCAAAACAACAAAAGAACATGGATTCGACCATAAGTAGTATTTGCCCTCCTTTTTTATGAAAAAAAGAAAGGTACTGTAGATTTACAGGATTGTCAATCTTATCAGCACCATCAATTTTTTTGTAATTATAGAACTCAACCAAGACATCCATTGAAGTGCTATATCCCTAGCTCGCAACCTAATTAAGAGTAAGTTCTCGCAAGCCTAGCTCCCCAACCATTATTAAACTGCATAAAGGGCTCCAAAACGAAGACCACTATTTAAAAAAAGAGTAAATGATTATTGTTTTCTTTCATGCATGATTGTTTCCTTCCATGCATGATTATTGTTTCCTTCCATGTATGATTATTGTTTTCTTCCATGCATGATTGTTTTCTTCTATGCATAATTATTGTTTCCTTCCATGCATGATTGTTTCCTTCCGTGCATGATTATTGTTTCCTTTCATGTATGTGGCCTCAGGTGATCGATTTGTTTCCTTCAAAGTAGGCGGGGATCGCTGGGATGACAGTTTCTTTTTCTATCGCGCGGGGTATTGCACGGCCGGAAGGGAGGAGCAACCAAAAAAAAGTCACAACAAAAAATTGTAAAACTTTTTTCTTTTTAGTTGTAGGAGATTATATAGATATAGATATAGATGAGTTTGGCGTTGCTATTATTGTGGGTTCTCTCCTCCCTTTTATCTTGGTTCTGTCTGTGTACCAAAGGATTATTGCATCTGTGAAATTATATAAGCCAAATCAATATATATTAAACTAGTTAAGGTGTCAACAAAACAAAACTAATATAGTATTATTGATCTCGGTGCTTTCTTCATGCGTCCAGACAACCTCTACATCTCCGGCTTCACCAACAAGCACGGCCGGCTGTTCGCCTTCCAGCCTGAGGAAGACCAATAGCGGATACCGGGCTCCAGGCTACCCCGACTTCTTCTATCAGCGCGTCGGCACGCGTGGTCTATTGACCGTGAGTCCGTGAAGATAAACAAGCGCAACACCTCATGATCCTCGCTAACTTCAAGGCGGAGCAGACCAACACCTGAAGCTCTCAGCGGCCTTCTTCATCCTCGTCATCGTTGAGGCAGAGCACTTCGCTCCAATCCGGTCCGTGAATATTGTTTTTGCCCCTAAGGGCATATGCCCCATGTACCTACACCGTTGGATGCACGTGGGGATGTGTGTAGTAGGAGAAAGCTCTTGCTTACTACACAAGTATCCCATGTACATCTAACGGTGATGCACATCACATGACCTTAGAGGCAAATTCAATCCAGATCGTCGTGTTTGGTCGCTGGGAGCGAGGAATTGGCGGCGCACAACATTGACAACCCGGTGCTAGACAAGACGTTCTTCATCAAGCTGGTGACCAACTGGAGGACATTTTCGTGTGAAATTTTGAGCTGGTATCAGCGTGGTCAGACTCCACCTGCCTGGAGTTGCAACACGGAGGGCCACACAAATTAGAGCCTTTCCTGTCGCAACCGCCCGAAACGCCCTATCTATGGTGAAACCAGTCCTTCAGCCAACGCCAGGGAAATGCTCCTGGACTTAACTTAGTAACAATCCTAGCTACTTTGTGCCGATGAGTTGTGTGCTTGCTTCTGATGACAACAGCGCAGATTGATGACTGAGTATGGGCCTGTTTGGATTCTGGTGGATTATAGAAGCTAGCTTTTAGAATTTACCAGGAGTCCTAAACATCCATAGCTTTTGCCCAACTTTTACAATCTAGAGCACCATAGATTGCATAATTTAGGAAGCTAACCTAACCTAGCTTTTTTCAGCTTCTAGACTTCAAAAGACAATTCTGCCCCTCGATCACTATTTCTCTCTCCATTGTGTTAAAAAAACAAGGACTGAGGGTATTATGGTAATTGTGCTCTATAAAGCAGCTTAATTATGTCAGCTTTTACGTGCAATGGATCCAAACAACCTACCAATTCAGCTTCTATAATCCAGCTTAAGCTAGCTTTCACAATTCATGAGGTATATGTATGGCAGCTCTTCGTATCAACTGTGGAGTTGACACGTGCTTAATAATTAGTACTATGAGTGGTATACGCTGCTGGGTTGGATGTGTGGATCATGTCAAGTACTGCAAGTGATCAAGTGAACGATAATAAATTAAATAAAATGAGGTTGTGGGTTCGCTCCTCCCTTTTATCCTGGTTCTCCTCTGTACTAAAAGATTATTGCGTCTGTGAAATTATATATGCCAAATTGATAATAAATTGAACTAGTTAATGTGTCGACAAAACAAAACTAATATATACTACTGATGCTCCGCTGTTCCTTTTTTTTCACTACTACTAGTACCTAGTACGTAGTCCTGCTGAGCTGCAGACAGTACGTGGCGGGTCCGCGGATGCTCTAGTACGTGTCTAGTGCCGATCCCAACACTAGTACGTGGCAGGTTCGTTAGCTCCACTCTTACCCATTGGAGAAGTCTTAAATAAATAAGGACATGTTTCCTTAGGGGCCGTTTAGTATGGCTCATGGACCAACTCCAGGAGCAGTTCCGCAGCTCCACCAACCAAACGGGAGAAAATGGATCGGCTCCGCGTTAAGAGCCGCGGAAAACCCACTGAGAGAGAGAGGAGAGGAGAGAGAAAATTGGTGCCAGAAAAACGAGCTTCTCCCATCTTCGCCCGGTTGCTGTGGGCCTCGCGCTAGGGCGATGGGTGTTTTTGCCCAGACCGAGCCGTGTGGGCGCACGAGGCCGCCGCCGCCGCCTGGGCGCGAGGTCGCCGGAGCTCTCGTCGCGAGGGGCCGTCGGGGGCGGGCGGCGCGGATCCGTCGTCGGACGCTGGGCTACCGGGCGGAGGCACAGCGCTGTGGGCGGAGGAGCGCGGGGAGGTGCGGGACGGAGGACGCGCGGAGGAGGGAGCTAGCGTGGGGGAGGACGCGGCGCCGCCGGTGGATCATGGCCAGGAGCGCTCCCAGGTGCAGGCGGCGATGGGATGGGAGCGCGGCCTCTAGAGGTTGAAGACGCGAGCAGACGTGTGCGGCTGCAACGTGAGCGACCAGATAAGGTATAGGGAAAGAAAAAATAAAGAAAAGAGGAAAGAAAAGAAAAAGAAAAGGAATAAGAGTATTATGGAGATTTCACCCTGAATCTGCAAGCATATAACAGACACGATGAGCTGTTCAGCCTGGGGTATTTTGGACATTGTCCCTATCTTAGCCATTCATAATAGACATGAGGAGCTGTTCAGCCAAACGGTTTCCCAAAACAGCTCCAGCTCCACCAGAGAATCTGCTCTAGCACAAAATCCAGAGCCAGAGCTGTTTTTGGAGGAGCCGAAGCCCTACCAAACGGGCCCTTAATCTCCTGCAACAGCCCTTTTCTATACCATATAATTTAGTTTCCTCAATCTCCTACAGAGGTTTTAAGGAAAAGAGGATAGAAAATTGGTGGAGATGCTCTCTCATAATCTTTCAATGAAACCCATTTTTCATAGGAAATTTGAATTTACGCCATTATTAAGAATAACACCTATGCAAATATGATTTTAGGATTGCCTTTTACATAATTGCTATGAGAGAGAAGTTTTACCAAAGCATTTGCCATTTTTGTGCATGTAGCACGCCGTACTCGCTTGCCATTATGGAGTCCAGTCCATACGCACACGCGAAATGATTCCCTTGCCCCTCATTACTCCGATGCCAACAGGGTTGACGTTCATGTTGTCGAGGCCGGTCACTGATGCCTAGGCGCTCCCCTCGGCGCCGGCCACCTCCATCTTCTTCCTTTTGGCCTCGTCCTCCGCCACCGCCACCGGCTTGTCGCCCGTCCTATCCTCCTTGGTGCGGTGGCGGGCTTCTTCTTGGCCTTCCGAGACCAATGTTTTTGGCGTGGCTTGGTAGCCTCCTACGTGCCCATGGTGGGCTCGGGCCCGTCCTAGTCGACAAGCTCGGCGCGGTGGGCTTGGTGACAAAGCAGCACATGGAGGCCGATGAAGGAGGAGGCAAGCAAGAGAGCGTGCGAAGGGAACGCATATGGCTGTGGAATGCTGCGATAGTTCTCATGGCCACCCGCCGAGGGCACACGCCCGTGCCGCCACATTGGCTTCCTTGCTCGCCGCTAATCGGACGAGACATATGGCTAATTTTCTGGTGGAATCCGGTGCAGTAACAACAAATATTCCCCCGGTGAATCTCGCTACCGCGGTTGTAATATAAAGCGGTCGTCTGAGCGGCTACCGTGCAGGTGCTCCATTTGTGGCTGCGGTTACGGCACGGACTGGCACACGGCCCAGCTTGGTGGGGCCCCGATGCATGGAGACGAAGCAGGCGGCGGGTCCTCGTCACCGACGTCCTCATCCACTATGGCCACTCCCGCCTCGTCGCTGTCAGGCCTCCCTCCTCCCAGTGTTCTACATCTTCATCGAGATTCGCATCGATGTCGGCCCTCGCCATCATCGTCCGCGCCGCCTTCCTAGACCCTATCGCCGTGCCCCGCCTCACCATTGTCATGACCATGTAGTTCATCGTTGCGGTGCACACCGGCATGTGATGCACACGAAAGAGGGGTACCACGACATCATCGTGTCGCAGGCGATGTTGCTATCCACCACCGAGATTTTGGGGTGCACCTCAAGAAATCGGAGGAGGCGGGGCAGTGGTGTTCGTCGCCAACAGGAGTTTCCACCTAGACCTGAGCATTTTGAGCCCGACTAGTTTTGGCTTAGCTCAAGCCTGGTTTGAAATATTTATTTTAGCTATTTTACACTGTAAACTAAACGGGTGGCCCTATCGAGGCCTAGGCCTAGCTCGAGCCTGTCCCGAAAATTTAAGCCCGACTCATCAAGTGAGACGGTCATAGGCAGGACTTTTTTTGCCCGAAATAGTCGGGGTTTTTTCGTCACGGCCCGTAAAATGCTCAGGTCTAGTTTCACCCAGTCATCCGGAGTAATGAGGGGCAAGGGAGTCATTTGTGTGTGCGCAGGCTAACTAGACTCTACGGTGGTAAGCGGACGTGCTGTGCCACGTGCACAAAAATAGCAAATGTTTTTTGTAAAACTTCTATATCATGACAATTTTGTAAAGGCAATGCTAAGAATGATATTTGATAGGTGGCGTTCTTAACAATGATAAAAAGATAAGTTTTGCTTTTTCTCTTGTTTTTAGGGTCATCAACTCCCAATTTTCTCTCTCTTGTGACTGTTCGGCCGCTCTGCTCCCATCCTCGCCTCCCGCCGCTACCGCCAGCTCTGGCGCGTGCTCTGGGTCTCTGCGCCCCTCTGTCCAATGGATCCGCCCCTGCGTCAAGTCCACGGTCCATTTCCCAGTTGGTAACCGTCTTTAGGTGCCCGCCACCCGCCGTCACACCCTGCTAGGGTTACGTCCAAGACAGATCCATCGCCGCTTGTTGATACGTGTCTCCGGCCGCCTGTCAGACCTGGTACACCTATGAGCTAAAGAAGGCGTAAACCAAGAGAAGTGCGCTAAGGAAGTCAGAAGACGTATTCGAGCAATCATGTAATAGGCATAGTATGACATGTGGGCCTTAGGCCAAGGGGGTGTTTTAAGCGTGCGTTGTATCGGATTGAGAACCATTGCATTTCTGAAACTGAACTCGGTGAAAGAGGAAGGTTCCTCTTCCCGTTCCTCGTCTCTCGCGTGCTCCCTGAAACTCCTCACGTCGACGGCGCTGGCCGGCGGCAACGGGGCGTGACAGTTGGTATCAGAGACGGTGTATCCTCGGCGTGGGGGGCGACGGGCGATCGCAGCTCTTCTCCGCGCTAGTTACCCGGCGACGACCGTCTCGCAGCAGCGCCGCCACCCCTACCATCCGGTAACGTACCACCTTCAATCCACTCCACCCACCTCGCCATAGTTGCTCAGTCCATCTTGGTATGTTCCACGACCGGGCGCCTTGATCTGCAGTTCGTAATTCCGGTGGGCAAGGGATCTCCGTTAACGCCCTCGAGGTGTTCGATGGAAGGAACCAGAGGTCCCTCCTTTGGGTTGAACTGGGTTGGCTCCGGCAGTGGCACTACTTCACCTGAGCTCTGCAATTTCCACCTCCACCCAACCAATTCGAACCCACCACTCCACCAAATTCTACGCCATCTTTTCTCGGCTGGGGTTCGACATCGACTTTGGATTGGCGGTGGATACGAGTTCATTTGGCACTCAATCGAGGACTACGAGGGTTGCGGGACAAATTCCCGTGTAAAATTCCGTAGCATTCTTACTTGATTGGGTTGCGGTGGCATTGGCGGGGACACGCTCACACACTCGGGTTGCGGGACAGGTTCTCGCGTAAAATCCCTTGGTGGTGCCGTGCGTCTAGGTGTAGTCTGTAGTTTGGTGTAGTAGATTGTTGGGGAGGCAGTGGCCAAACCTGTGTCTACACCAGTCGGTGAACTGTATCTCAGCTTCTTCACGATGGCTCCTCCTAAGCCTTGGTTCTAGACCAAGTTCATCCTAGACGCCATGTCGACCAACACGGATGATGAAAAGAGTCGCTGGGAACAGGTCATGGAGAATTTTGACCTAGTGTTCAAACAAATGAATGATATCAGTCTGATCCAACAGCAATTGAAGCAAAGTGTGGATGAAACAAAGGCAGAGCAGAAAATCATATCCAAGTAGGTACATGCCAATGGACAAGCAGTAGCTTCTCTAACACTACGACAGATGGAGAATGAGGCTGCAATGCATCAATCAGAAAATGTTTCTCTGAGCTCTGTGGAAGAGGCACATTTTGACAACATATTTGCTAGCAAGGACTATGTAGTGAAAACTGAGCCCTCCAATAGGCAGCAGCATTACCACAAGGATTCCACACCTCACGATGCAATTCCCAACTTTTGAGGGCAACCATTCTAAGATATGGCTGGACAACTGTGATAACTACTTCAAAATCTACAAGACTAAAGATGAGATGAAGGTCACTTATGCTATAATGCACTTACAGGACAATGCCGCCAAATGGTGGCAAGCTTATAAACAGGGTCGCACTTGGCCCTCCTGGACTGCATTTTGCTCAGTAGTTCTATCCAAGTTTGGTATAGATGATTTTCGTACAGCCATCAGTGATTTGCTAGCCCTCAAGCAAAGTGGTATAGTGGAAGACTACACTTTGGCTTTTCAGGCACTGCAGTATAACATTACCATGCACAACAGCCATTATGATGAGGTTTTCTTTGCTTGACTTATGTCATTTGGTCTCAAGGATGACATCCGAGAAGCTGTAGAGCCCCATGTTCCACTCATAGTTGACAGGGCAGCTCTAATTGCCAAGATCCAGCAAAGAACCCAAGAAAGAATCAAGGCCAAGTATAACAGAAACAATGCTGCTCCCAAGCCACAGTTTCGAGAAGCAGGAAGCTCCTAACCCTCAGACAAACAATGCCAATCTGCAAAGAATCAGGTAGTTGACGGATTACAGGCATGCTAACAACCTGTGTTTTGCTTGTGGTGATAAATTTGAACCTGGCCACCAAGAGAATTGCCCCAAACGTCACAAGCCTCAAGTTCATGCATTGGTTATCAATGATCTAGACACAAACAAAGAGGAGATTACATAAGATATGCTGAATCAGCTAGCTATTGAAGATACTCTTGCTCAAGATTTCTGTCATTTATCTCTGAATGCACTCTCTAGTATGGATACTGACAATTCTATGAAGCTCAAAGCCCTCGTGTAGGATAAAGTTATGCTTACCTTACTAGATTCAGGCAATTCACATAGTTTCATCAGTTCCAACTTTGTGAAACTGGCCAGGTTAGCTACTGTCCCAATCCCAACAAGGATAGTGAGGTTGGCTAATGGAGACATGTTGACCACTACAGCCAAAGTACAGAACTTATAGTGGTATATTCAGGGGCATACTCTATGCAGTGACATGATAGTCTTGGACATGACTACCTATGATGCCATCTTAGGCTATGACTGGCTTAAGCAACAGGGTTCTATGGAAGTGGATTGGTCCAAGAAAACCCAACAGTTCCATATAAACAACAAACCAGTTCCGCTCCAGGGCATTATCTCCCCTCCTTTGCAAGCCAAACCCATTTCTGCCACTAAATTATACAAAGACACCAAAGGCAATAATAGTTGGGCTTTTGTTATTGTCAAACCCACCCATGACACCTTATCTCCACCCAACCTTCCACCAGCCGAACCACCTCCAACTATAAAACACATTCTTGATCAAAATAGCCACGTTTTCCATGATCCCCAGACACTACCACCATCCAGGAGCTATGATCATTCCATTCCACTCATTCCTGGAGCTATACCTGTCAATGCCAGACCCTACCACTATTCTCCTCAACACAAAACCAAAATAGAGGAGCAGGTCCAGAAATTATTACAGGTTGGATTAATCACCCACAACCATAGCCCTTTTGCTTCCCCTGTGCTCCTAGTCAAAAAGAAAGATGGGTCTTGGCGGTTTTGTGTGGACTACAGAAAGTTGAATGACATGACTGCCAAGGACAGATTTCCAATGCCGGTTATCGAAGAAATTCTGGATGAGTTGTCTAGAGCAGAAATATTCACCAAGTTGGACATGAGGTCAGGGTATCACCAGGTGAGAATGTTACATGAAGATGAGTCCAAGACTGCCTTTAAAACACATCAGGGCCACTACCAGTTCAAGGTAATGCCCTTTGGGCTCACAAATGCATCAGCCACTTTCCAATGCATCATGAACCAAGTCCTCCAACCTTTTCTGAGGAAATTTGTCCTAGTGTTTCTAGATGATATTCTTATACATAGCAAATCATTAGAAGAACACCAGGAACATTTACAGCTGGTTCTCTAGACACCGTTGGCAAATAAACTTTATTTGAAGCAGTCCAAATGTTCCTTTGCTCAAAGCCAGTTGGAGTACTTGGGGCACATTATATCAGCTAATGGGGTGGCCACTGATCCCCAAAAGATAGCAGCTATGGTTCACTGGCCAACACCCACAACATTTACAGAGCTGAGAGCCTTTCTGGGGTTAACATGATATTATAGGAAGTTTGTGAAGGGTTATGGCATCATTGCAAAACCACTAACCAGTTTGTTAAGGCACAAGCAGTTCCAGTGGAATCCAAAAGCACAGACAACATTTGATGAACTCAAGATTGCTATGTCCCACACCCCAGTCCTCACCCTACCAAATTTCCAAGAGCCATTCACTGTGGAAACAGATGCTTGCGTGCAGATGGCATTGGGGCAGTTTTGATGCAAAAGGGCCAACCAATTGCTTTTCTTAGCAAAGCCTTGGGTGAAAACACAAAAACCTATCTATTTATGAGAGAGTTCTTGGCATTGATTTTGGCAGTGGAAAGGTGGAGACACTATCTACAAAGACAAGAATTTATTATTTTGACAGACCACAAATCCTTAGCTTATCTCTAGGAATAGAACCTGCATTCTGATATGCAAAGGAAGGCAATGACCAGATTGATGGGGCTGCAATTCAAAATCATTTATAAGAAAGGAAAAAACAACCTGGCAGCAGATGCGCTATCCAGAGTGGCTCACCTCCACACTTTACAAGCTGTTTCCATGGTTAGGCCTGATTGGTTGCAGGAAGTACTTAATTCTTATACAACTGATCCTAGGGCCCAGAAACTGCTGACCCAACTGGCTATCCAAAGCCCTGATCTGGCAGGTTACAGCTTGGACAATGGTATCATTAGGTACAAGAACAAGCTATGGATTGCCCAAAACTCAGCCCTACAGACAAAGATTATAGCAGCTTTCCATTCCAGCGCTATTGGGGGTCACTCAGGTACTAAAGCAACATACCAGAGACTCAAGACTCACTTTGCATGGAAAGGAATGAAGATGGCTGTGGAAGATTTTGTTAAGCAGTGCTCTGTCTACCAACAAGCCAAGCATACCAATCACCCCCCACCTGGACTACTACAGCCTCTACCAATTCGAAGCCCTAGAACCCAAACTCTAGCAAGCTCTTCGTCTTTGGCTAAGTCATGAGTTTTTTCATGTCATCAAGTGCATGCAGTCCACCACCTGCCACCTGTAGTGCTCAATCAGCCTTTCCCACCATCCTATCCCATTACCCTTCTGTACCACAGATCCAAAACCCCCTTGTAATGAAGTCCGGCCGCTACAGAAACCCACCACCTAGCACCCCCCCCCCAGGAAATCTTGAACCCCTAACCCTCGAATACCTCAAACCCTAACTCTGGCAAACTCTTTGCCTATGGCTACTTCATGAGGTGTTGTTCCATGACAACAAAACCTTTTTTTTTACCGGTCCATTACATTGCCGATGAGTATGTCACGTGGCACTGAAAAATAGCTAGCGTCGTAAATCATGAAATAAATCAGGAATTTAAATCCTGATGGACAGAGTACGTACACCACAAAGAATCTAATTAACCAGCCAGAGCTATACATACCCTCGGTTCAGATGACAATGATAGCATGAGGCTTAATTAGTTAGATGGAATTTCTCCGGTGCCCAAGATCTGCTTACTAGTTCGGAGAAAATGCAGAGATAGATTGGCAGATTGCAACAAGTTGATGTGTGATAGGTAGGTAGAGCTAGAGGTGATACATGCTGGGCGCTGGTCCTCCCACTCTGACGACCTCTGAGACACACGAAGACGATCTCGCACCCATGCATCAGTTACCGGTCCCCGGCCACGTACTCCCAGCATGACTGACACAGTGACACGACAAAGATCACTAGATCGGCATGAATACACACGGACGTTGCATGCTCACCTACGGACGAAGGCGACGGCCACAGCAGGGCCTGAGCGTGAGCGTGAGCCTCACAGTACGCAACACATCCACCCAGCCACCCCTCCGCCAGCCACCAGAGCGCGCCGCGCTGGCGAGCGCTCGTAAGTTTAAGGACGCCCACCACGCCGGCAGCCCGGCCGGCACCCTCGGGATGCCATGTGTCGTCTGTCATTCAGTTGAGGAGGTGGCACGAATTATTCCTGTATGCGTCATGATCTATCCCTGTTGTTCCTGTATCCAATGCAAACAAGAGTAGTATGTAATGTACCCGATCAAGCAGCAGTGGCACAATAGCGTCATGCATGCATCACGAGCCCGCACGGCGGCACGCACGCGCTACAGGACGGCTACCTTGCAGGACAGACATACAGTTGCCAAACACTGTGTCTCCGCGCGCATGTGTGCTGGCCGTAGATCGAAGTAGCCATGACGACGACTACATGCACTGCTACAGAGTTGAAGATTTGAGACGGCTAGAAAAGTCATTAGTGACGGCTAAAGCATGCGTCTGAGAATTTCCGTCTCTGATGTTCCACTTTCAGTGACGGGTAAACAACCGTCTCGGATAGTACGTCATAAGAGACGGATGGTACAGTACTACATGTATGCCCTGTGTTTTTTTGTGTATATATGTACAAGTAGAAGCAGCGCGTACGCACGTACAGTGCCAAAAGCAGTGAAACAAAGACAGGCACATTGCATGTCCTACGTACGTACTGTACATCGTCAGAAGTGTACGGTATACGAGCGTACATACATCACGGGCTCTCGGCCGGCAGTAGAGTCACCCCCGTTTTCAGAATCTCGTACCACGATGGACGGACGACGACCTGTCCGTCGACCATGATATATAACGCGATCGCAGGATTGAGCACTGTGGATGCATGACTCCACTCCGATCCTGTAGCAAGCACGAAGCACCAATGCACCCCTACCACTACCAGCGTAGACGACTGCTGAGCGCCGGTCGGTACGGTGGGCCTGCCCGGCCTAGAGTCTGGACCGAGCGAGGAGAGGGCCGGAGAGGGACCGCGCTCGTGCTGGCGGCGCACGCTAGCGGCCGCCGCGCGGGGGGCCGGCAGGTGGTGCGCGCGCACACGACGCGCCTAACAACGCCGCGGCGCGGTGGGCCGCCGGGGACCCTGCGCTTGGCTCCGGCAGCAGCAGCAGAGCCAGAGCATGCGAGACGACGACGACGAGCCGTGCTGTGCGTGCCAAACTATTCGCGTCGCGTCGCAGGGAGAGCCGGGGCCCGGGCCACAGGGCGCCAGCGCGCGCTCGCCCAGCCGCCCGGCCCTGCTGCCTGCAACGCGCGCAGCGGCAGCAACGCGAGCGTGCCTTGCTCAGATCTGCTCCTGCTGCGCTGCTGCTCCGACGCACGCACGGATCCAGTGGAGACGCAATGCGCCTACCTCACGTTACGCCGGGTGGTGGCACTACTGCAGGATGGTCATGTTGTTCCGAGCGGTAACGACTTTTAGTCTTGGTTACCACGCCAGGACAACGATTCCGGAACTAAAAGTGGAACCTTCAGTCCCGGGTCATTGAACCGGGACTAAAGAGGGACCTTTAGTCCCAGTTGGTGTTACCAACCGGGACTAAAGGCCCTCCAGCCGAGCAAACGTGGCCGCACCCTTTAGTCCCGGTTGGTAACCCCAACCGGGACTAAAGGTTCCTTTTCTTTTTTTTTTATTTGTTTTCAGTTCAGTTACACATATTTGTTTAATATATAATATATTTTTATGTACGTATTCTACGCTACTAATATAAATACACGCACGCATATATATATAATTACATCTAATTCTCATCTCGAGAATTATTATATTCGAATAAAGTATGAAACTATATATATTATAGATATATATGTATATATACAACACTTTCATAATCTTGTTCTCGAAAATAACGATATCAATAAACATTTAATTTACATCATTTATTTCTTAGGATCAAAGTAGAACTCGCCGTTGGGATTTAGCACTTTTTCTAGAAGAAATCCTGCTATTGACTCTTGAATTGCTTTCAGATGGTCTTTTTGCATGACCCTTTGTTTCAACCATTCAGTCTTGCATTTGAAATAAAAGAAAAATTATTAATACATATAAATATATATTCATTTAAATAAATAAAAAATTGATATATACGTACTCTGAGGACATCTTTAGGAGTTCTTCTTATGTGCGTAGTGATAAATTCACAAACGTAGTATCCACACAAGTTATTACCTGGTTGCTGCCGCAAACACCACTGTACGAGAAGAAGATTATTCTCATCATCTCACACGTAAATTGAAGTACGATATAGTAATTAAACACGTGGGGAAGTATATATATAGTACAACTTACTGGTATTTCAACTACATTAAGTGGTGCCTTGCAATCCTTGCGGTGTTGCCGAATAAACTCTTTCCTAACCCTGTGCGACCAATAATGTACGATCGTTAATAAATTATGGCAAAGTCTATTCAATAATAGTTGTGCGCGAGAGATCGAAATTATCCCTGGATAATGTCTATCATATCTTGGTATAGTGCCCGCTCTTTTCTCAACGAGTCCAAGATTACTAACCGACTTGAGTTTCAATGACAATGATGGTTTATACACACACGTACATGCATATAAGTTGTATTGATATTATATAAAATGTGTAGACTACATTATTATTAACACTTACTCAAAGTTATACGGGAAAAGTATTGTTGTCTTGTCATGCTGCTTCACGAAGAACCTCATGATATTCTTCTGTGCTTCAGATACCCAATGCTCTTTGGCAATAATATCGGTTTTGAATACGATATAAGAATTAATGAAGCCAACACTGGTGTCTTGTATTCTTTGGAGCTCTGACATCTGGAATCTATATATAAATATAAGTTACATGTGAGGATAATTATATACACGTACGCATGGAAGTGAGTTTATTAAATAAAAGTAAGAATCACTTACAAACAAAAGGAGCTAACGATTGATTTGTCCAGAGCGTCCATGTGGTATAGTTGATGCAATTCTTCGAAACTAATATGTAAGATGTCATCGCCACAGAAGTAATGATGGTCTCTAAATCTGACAAAGATCCACTCCTCACCCCTGCCACACACCTGCATGTACCACTTGTTGAGCAAGTACATTTGCGTACCCAATTCATTCAGAGCCGCAGGGTTGTACAGACTTTTGCCAAATTTATAAGTCTTCCAGGTATCAACTTTCAGGTTCTGGATTGGAGCTTTGCCCGTCAATTGATCCAAGGTTAAACCAGTATCTTTAAAAAAAGCATTAAGGTCTTAACCGGCACTTCTCCAGAGTTGTCTGGTCGATAGACTTTTATGTTGGAACCATATTCATTAGCAACAACAAGATTTTGCATTTGTTGCTTCTGTTGTTCGAGCTGTGGGACATCCTTCCCTGATGTTCTTTTCCTTTTCTTATCTGCATCATGTGACTTCACAAGGGAGCGGTTATAGTCTGATAGTGGCGGAGGCTTACGAAGTTCAAGCATCTTTTTCTTGTGATCTTCGACCTTCTGCCTCAGCAGATCTCGTGGTATGTAAAAGTATGGCTTCTCCTTAAGCTTCGCTTGTCTCTGCTTTTTGATATCTATAAAAAAATCTTTCACTTTTTTGTCTTCTTCGACTGCTATTTGATCATCAGTCTTTTCAGTAAGTATTTCTTGAGAAATAACTCTTTTTTTCGGGATCTTCTTTGCCGCTGGGACCTTAGACGTCTCTGTAGTGCGTCGCTGTGGAGGGGGTGGGGGCGGTGTTGGAGACCGGCGTGGAGGCGATGAGGCTGGTGTTGGAGACCGGCGTGGAGGCATTGGAGATCGTTGTGGAGGCGGTGGGGCCGGTGTAGGAGTTGGAGATCGTTGTGGAGGCGATGGAGCCAGTGTAGGAGTTGGAGATCGCCGTGGGGATGAAGTCGTCTCGCCCCCCATGATGTTGTGATGAGATGGGGAATGAATGATTGGGCTAGGCTGGGGAGAGACCCTGCTATAAAAACAAGTTGTGAGTCAACTATTTTTGAAGCCAATAGAAAATTAATGGAAAATAATATTTCATTCACTTTCATTCGTACCTAGGGTGAGGTAGGGGAAGCGGTGGCGCCCCAGGAATGATGATGAAGCGTTTGCGCCATTGAATAAATGTCTTCTCTGCTTCTCCTAGTGTCTTCTCCCCATCACCGCCTTCAATGTCAAGAGGAACATTGTTGTAACCTTTGAGCACTCTATCGACTGAGACGCTAGCATATCTAGGTTGAATAACTGACCCATGGATTCTTGGTGTCTTCGTTCGGTCTATTGGAGATACAACCCAGACAGCTACCATGATTGATGCATTATTACCATCTGGAATGTGCAGCTCACATGTTGTTAGAGGCTCGGTAATGTCATCAACAGGGAAGCGCAACCCAGCGTCATCTTGAATAACTGGCAGCTCCGTGAAAGCACAACTGCTTTTCATCTGACCAACGGGGCTAATGGTGACTCCCGGCGTTGATTGCGATTGCATTTGACTCATTGCTAGCTACACTTGCCTCTTGATCTCCTCCTGCATTCTTGCCCCAAGAGATTTTTCTCGTTCACGTGATTTAAGCAATACTTGTCGTGACTCATTAACAAATTGCTCCAATACACGGATTCGGTCTGCCTCCTCATCCTTCTTTCTCTGGCGGCTTCTATAGGTATCCTTGTCTGCTGGGAATGTTTGTAGCCACGGAACCGCCCCATAGCCTCTTGTTCAATCACCGTGTTCGGGATTCTCTAGGGCATATGTCAATTCATCCTTCTCTCTGTTGGGCTTGAAAACACCACTATCAGCTTCTTCCCTAGCACGAGCTAGTCTCTGTGTTGCTCTCTCAATTTTTTGGTCGAAAATTAGCTTGCCAGTGTCTGGGTCTAGGCTTCCCCTATGAGCGTAGAACCAATTCTTCATGCGTTGAGGCCAGTTCTTCTCTATTGTTTCAGGTATGATTCCCTTGGCAGTAATCTCTGCTTCTAGGTTCTGTCACTTGGGAATAGCACTCCTATAACCACCTGATCCCATGCGATGATGGTATTGCTTCTGTTGGGTATTCTGCTGATTCCTCATCACACGTTCCTCACTCTCTTGAGATGTCTTGTATTGTACAAAGTCATCCCAATGGGACTCCAACTTGACAAACGCCTTAGCATTAAAATCCGACGTATCATTTTTCAAGATAAACTTTTTATACATGTCTTCTTCCAACTCTAGAACAATGTTGCCATCTTCTTCATTGTCCAATCCCTCACTAGCTCCTTCAAAGCATCATCTGCTTGTAATGTGAAATGCTGAGCGATATCTCTCTAAGCTAGGTTCTTGTCACGATCAGGTACAAAACTAACATTAGGAGCGGATATCTTCTGCTTTCATTCACGAGCACTAACTGGGATCATATCCCTTACAATGTCCCCATATTGATTGACATATGTCTGAGTATGTGGTCCCAATGGTTTACCGGTGTCGGTGTCGAATTCTGATATTATGAAACGGCCCTCTAATGGCTTTTTTGGCCCTCGGACTTTCCTACTCTTGCCGATGGTTAATGTAGATCCAGAGA